>AP028429.1:2468688-3068688 GCA_036509395.1 Antheraea yamamai | reverse complement strand
GATAGCCCAAATAAATATTAACTAGAACGGCAATAAATGGTAGTACTGTAAAGGGAAATTAATTCTCATTCTACATTAGTGCGAAGCCGGAGTAAGCGACTAAAAACAAAAAAATATGTTAGTTATTTAAAATTCAGACAAATATACTGTTAGCATTTTTTACAGTAATAAAATTAATATTGTCGATTTCAATTTAACGACAGCTTACCGTAAAAAGGTTTTCAATATATCTGTCGCATATATTTTAAACAGACCAAGTCGCTAACTTCTCGAAATAAGGCTGCGTTTACAAGAATCTACCATTGTTTCAGATTTCTTTTGATTTGTTGTGTTAGATATTGTTTGTTATTTAAAAAAAAATTAGAACTTATGTTTTTATTTAAGATATATCATGAAAAACTTAACTAATCATTTCAAAAATATCCCTGTTAAGCTTCCTAGGTGTAATAAATACGTTCCATTTTATATTTCACATACTAATTTAGGTGTTTACTTTCCGGTCAACAGAATATATAATATATTACAGAGAACAGGCGATATCTTAACAGATAAACGAAATAAATTCAACACGGCAGTAGAGACATATCAGGCAATTCATAAGAGGTTTAAAGTATTAATTGGTTATAGTATTTTTTTCCTCTTTCTGTTATAGTTAGTTAGTTTTCATATTATTTATGGTAAATCTGTGAAATCGGTATATTTTTATTGAATTTTAATTTACTTTTGAAGCATACCGTGATCGTCTATAAATATGATTTAAATCTGTTCTTTTAAATTTAACTAAAAAAAATTATTAGTATATTTACAAATGTATTGTCATGTTTATGACCCATGATAAATAAATATAAATTTCTTTGTTTAATTTTATTTGTTGTTATTTTCGTGATAATTAATTTTCTATCTAATTCCTATTGTACTATTTGTATAGACACTATTAAAATAAATGACATGAAACTTAATTTGAATTTTTGTGCTAATGATAAGAAAATTAGGAATAAATTTATAATACAAAACAATATTCTCCATTGGCAATGACAATAACTATCTTATTAACTAGGATTATATTGATGGTCGATATAGCTATAAAAACGAAAAATAGTAATTTTCATTACTAAAAACTTTTTTTATATCATAGGACGCAAACGAACGGGTGGGTCACCTGATGTTAAGTGATCACCACCATCCCTAGACACTTACAACACCAGGGGAGTCGCAAGTGCATTGCCAGCCAGTGTTTGGGTGAGGAGAGAGTGAGGAAAGGGTGAAGGGGAGGGGAAGTGGGCCTCCGGCACTCTCACTGTTACTTCTGCACTGTGTTACTTCACGTCGGTTTTCTGTGAGAGGGTGGTACTACCATTCATGCTGAAACCAGTAATAGCTTCAACGTGGCTCTACCACCTAAAATACAGTTGTGAATAACAACTATGCAGATTATTTTATTTTAATAAGAAATATATTCACATATTTTTCATTGTAACTCAATAAATAACATACAACAATGTTTTAATAAAGGATTTTTATCTGACAATAGTATGCTAAATGTTACGTAAGTTAAGTGTGTTAGATTGCTGCTTAAAGGATGGACAATGTGATTGAGTCGCACGATACGGTACCTCGCTGACATAGCCATGCATAGTTCGGCCACTTTCGGTATCGCTCGGTCCTCTTTGAGAGGGAAACCCGCTTTCGTTCCGCGACTCCCCGCGTCTCACTACTGGTACTATTACTTCGTTCACATTTAACGTATTTAATGAATTTGTAAGGTATATTTTTTACACTTTCTATGGTAATACTTACTCTGTCTCTCTGTGTGCTGTTAGATGATTTATAACTTTCATCATAAACATACTATGAAATGCATAAAAAAAGAAGAATTTATACAAAGAAACAAAATGTTGACTATAGCTAACTTCAGGGTGTCGGTTTTTCGTGACGGTGTGCGCACGCATCATAAAAATTTACTCTCATCATTTTTCCCTAACGCGCCAAAAGAGGTATAACTTCAATAATCTTTCAAATATGACTGATACTTCTAGAGACTAGCGAGTTCAAATAAACAAAAAGACAGCAAACTATCCCACGAGTTTTATAATATTAATGTAAATATTAAACCACATATATCTGGAAAGTGTTTAAAAAGTTTTTAGTTATATATTGAACAGCGTATAGTTAAATTTAATTGGTAAAAAATAAAATATCAAATGGATATATACTAATAACAATACTGTTAATTTGAACGCACCCTAAGGTTAATAATTAAGAAAATGAATCATAGGTGCCGCAAATAGCATTCGGCTATAGATAGCGTGCGGCGCAATATGCGTGGACGCACATAGCGCCACTCGATGTAACATCGCGCCGCGCTCCCGCCAATTTCGATACCATAAACAGCCGTGCCGACTATGTCCGACGAACGTATATGCTTTGGTTTTAAAATACGATTTTGACAGCTGTTATTCTTCCATTTTTTCTATATCCAATTATATACACACTGATACTATCCAATGATGTATACACTGCTTAGTGACAATAATTGAAATTGGTACTAATCACCCGTGAGAAAGTTATAAAATCACCTTACAAAATTAATCACTAACATATTATAAAACATAGTTAGTTCTCTGCCACGTCTGTCGTCAGTCTGTTCGCGATAAGCTCAAAAACTACTGAACGGATTTTCTCCAGTAGATAAAGTGATTCATGAGGAAAGTTTAGGTACATAATTTGCCAAGGTTTTGAGTAAATTGGTTGAAATATAACAATAATTGTTGGAAATGTCGGGAAAAGTCAAGCCGCCTGGGAGTTTCCACCGAAAACGCTGCCTGATCCCTTTGAGATATAACAAGACAATGCATGGTGGGATATTCCTCCTTTATAGATATACAAAAAAGTCTGTTACGGTATCTATTATTTAAGGATAGCCCCCTATACTCATTATATCTTCTAAAAATACGATGACGTACAATTCGAAAGCTTTTAGGCGGATACAATGTTAATATTCATCGACTTAAATTCGATAATTAAGTACATTAAGAATTTCAAGCACAAACTTGTTCTTCATAGTCATATTCTTTATCCTTATATATATAATTATATAATTCGTGTGTATGTGACTGACCTCGTCCTAAACGGTTGGACCGATTTTAATGATTTTTTTTTTGTGTTTGTTCCAATGGATTTGAATTCTCAAAGATTTAGCTTAGATTCACAATTATTGGACTCGGTAGGTGGTACTGCGGTTTGATTCTAGGTATTAGCTAGCTAATATCATTATATAGTATAAAACAAAGTCCCCTACCGCGTCTGTCTGTCTGTCTGTTCGCGATAAACTC
The DNA here is from genome assembly GCA_036509395.1 of Antheraea yamamai. NCBI lineage: Eukaryota > Metazoa > Arthropoda > Insecta > Lepidoptera > Saturniidae > Antheraea > Antheraea yamamai. The sequence goes on along the minus strand of AP028429.1, from coordinate 3,065,356 downwards.
AAAAACTACTGCACGGATCTTCATGCGGTTTTCACCAGGGCATAAAGTGATTCATGAGGAACATTTTGGTATATAATTTGTCAAGGATCGTTTTATAATCAGGGCGGGACAACGTCTGCCGGGCCCGCTAGTCTAATATATAAAAATCTCGTGGCACGGTGTTAGTGTTTGAACTCCTCCGAAACGGCTGGCCTGATTTTTATGAAATTTTAAATGTATATTTGGTAGGTATGAGAATAGGCCGTAAAGTATATTTTATACCTCTAGATGATTAGGGTGTCCGTACTCAGAATTTTTTTTTTTTTTTGTCAATTTTTTTTTTAATTGCCCTCAAAAGATACCTGCAACCATTTTCGCTTTTCTAACCCCACTTTCCCATTTTTATTCGCGATTTTAGTATTTTCGTATGAACAGTATCCAAATGATTCAACGGTCGTTCGTATTTCAAACAAAACGAAATTATTGATGTCACTGAATGACAGATGGCGCTTTGTCCGTCTCATCAAAATTACTAGGTTTGTGTTTGAGTGAGTCCCTGAATTGTTTAGTTTCACAGTTAGAAACGCTGGGAGTCGCTCTAATCGGGTTCTAGGTTTTTAATGATTTTTCGAGTTTACAAATTAAATTGGAACCGGTAGGTAGCCGATTTCACGCAGACGAAATTCCGCGGGTCAGCTACTTATGTTTATAAAAAGGTAGAGCTGAGTGTTTGTTTTAGCTTATCGTTGGCAATACTGATCCGATTCTAAAAATATTTGAGCACTTAATTGAAAGCTACTTCTATTATATTTTATTGTTAAGTACTAAGTAATTAATTATCCCGTACAAAGCCGCAGGCTGTTGCTAGTTATCCATCAAAATTAAACATAAAAATATATTCATTACATAATCACATCTACGACAATGTCTTTATGAAAAACGGAAACAAGTTAGCAGTCTAGATTATGGCACGCGTGGTAAGGTCATCGAACAAAACACGTGTTCCGCACGTGTTAGATCAACTCTAAAATAATTAGATAATACTGCGACTTGTATATTAGAATAATGGATATGTCGAAATGTGGAACAATATTCGACCCATAGCCTTGTTTGCGTGAAGGAAAAAAAACAATCCGTCCGTAATTCGTGATTATTTTTCAGAGGCGAGTGGCGCGGCCTTCGTCTGATGTCGAGGGGCGCTTGCGGGCGCGGCGGGAGGTCGACATTGACGTCACTAGCGCGAGCCAATCACGCTCCGCCTTCGAAATTCGACTTAGCTGCGGGTGGCTTAGCTCTATCCCCATCGGAAGCTTTGGCTGTTTAATTTGCTGCCTTTGCATTATCTTTGCAAATTATTTAGAGTTCCATATCACGCAGAATATTATTCAACATTACGCTTTATCCAGTAACAGTTTCAATCAAATTAATAAAGTTAATTTAAAAACTTAAAATTAGTATCTAAATATAAATTAAGGGATATTCGATATCAGAAAGTAAACTAATTTATTTTCGTATAAGAGAAATTCGGTTGCCGCAAGTTGTAGAGAGTGCATTGACGTAACTGCGGTAGTAACCTCGTTCTATAATTCGGTGAGTTTTAGTTTACTACAATCGGAATAGTGGTTCTGTACTAGTTCTTTGTGCAAATATTTACTACAGTTAACGAGTTCAACATTACAGCTTTTCGCAATCTGGATTCTGAAATTCTCAAATTTAAGAAATCAAACAATAATCATAGCAAATCAGAAAGAATTTTTTGAAATTCGTTATTACTTTGAACATTAAGTAATTAAAAAAACATAATTTTTAACTTTCCTTTACCATGACTCTTTACCGTTAAGACTTATAGATACGTTCCTACATTTTGGATCAGCTTTAGAACAGAAACGAATATTGTCTGATGTTTTATTACTATTTATTTAAAATTATTCTTTACCTGGATTAATTGTTGACAATCTTTTTTTTTGTTGTTGTAATTTTCGTTTCTATTCCCCTTCCCTTGTCACCCTTTTAGCGATTTAAAATTACTTTTCCGAATTCTTATCATTTGTGTTTAGCAATGTAATGATAAGTAGGCTCTGTCATTTCATATATTAATCCGGACAAATAAAAGACACTTCAATTTTACATATGTATAGATTTAAAAACGGATAATTAACATCCAGTGAAGCGAGTAACGAAATATATAAAGCAAACAAAAAAAGAATACAGGTCAATTCAGATTGAATATTAAACAAGATAGTGTTGCGAACAGCTTCAAATTTAACAATTGATCGATATTTTAATGACGCACATATGACCGCTCGACGTCGCCGTGACGTCATTACCTTATCGATGACTCAATACCATAGTACTACCAATATAGGGGACCGGTTGCGTAAGGGGCGCGATTTAATTACCGTGAGTAGTTTTTAAAGAATTTTGTGTCGTTCCTCTACGCCACAATTTAAATAACTCGACTACACTGTCCGAGTTAATTGTCTTTCCAGTCATATATTAATAACTATACAATTTCAACTAGCCAAGGGTGTTTGAACGGGCATCTAAATTGAGCCGTGGCCATTACCTACATTAAAAAGTATAATATATATTGTTTATGGGATTTTGTGGTCATAATGACTGATGTGAAAATCACACAACACGTTTGTGACCTGCTGAACGGAAAATAATCCTCGTTAGGTTAATTCAATATCATGTGTAATCTATACATATAATAAGAAAGTAAATCTAACGTGTCTGTACTTTTTTAGATTTTTGTAAAAAAAACGTTGCAGGTGTCCAGGAATAAGTAATAAAATGCATTAAATTATTTTTAAACATGTTTGTCTATCTGTTTGTTTTGGTCACGCATCGCTGCTAAAATACTGCGCTGAAGACAAAACCTCATCAAAACAAAATCATAAAGCTTATCTTTGAGTAACATTTAGTCTTTGTTTCATTAAAATCGGTTTGGTATATCAAAAGTTATTGTAATTTTAATGATGACGCGACTTAAGTACGAGAGAGAAGTAGCTAAGTAAATGAACTTAATATATTCAGATGTCTTTATTAATCACTATTTTTTTACATAAAGTTCCACTCGGACGAATTCGCTGGCACAGATAGTGGTACAATATAAATAAAAACAAATTTAGCGCCCCATCAATACAAATAATGCTAAACTAAACGAAACATAGAAGTATTCTAAATGAGCTTCAAGGCATAGGCAAATAATAAAACTGATCTAAATTACATATTACAATAGTAAATATAATACGCTTTATTAAACTTAAATCTATATAAAGGATCTTATGAACGTAAAATTTAGTAACGAGTTTGTACATTGAAAATCTAATGTTAGACAGGTACGTTATATTAAGATAAATATAAAATATAAACACGGAACTACGTAATAGAGACCGTTTGACGTTCTCTAAGCTATTTACGTTTATAAAATATAATATAGGAGCCCATTAAATAAAGGTACCGTAAATTATTTAGTGCGTGCGTGGGCGCACATCAAAGGCTCTTCAACCGGAACTACACGACACCTGCCCCCGTTCAACGTAAACAGTTTCGTCGATCTATGGATATAGTTATCGATAAAGGCTATAGATAGCGCTACGTCATTATTGAATGTGGCGAGCTTTTTAAAGCATATGTGTCGTTACATTTCAAAATGAGCTAAATCCAATTTTAGCCGTTCCTCATATTTTACGCAATTGTTGAAGATCTTCAAATTTTTTACATGTAAAATATGAAATATGGAGAACGGAAAAATTTGAACTTAGTTCTCGGTGTATAAAAACTTAATATCTTAAAAAAATAAGCATGTTACATGAACGATTAAAATTGAATTAAGCTCATTTTGAAATGTATCGACACATATATTAGGTCATTACCTATGAAATTGCCGTTTTGTATGAAAAAAAATAAACGAATTTTTTCATGTATTTTTTATTTGTATTAATCGAAGTAATCACCCATGCAATCAATGCATCTTTGCCAATGCAGTGGCAGTTTATTGATGCCCTTCTTAAAGAAATCAGCTGGACGGAAGGCAACAAATTCTTCAAAGGCATTTTGTACTGCCTCTCGGGTATTGAAATTTTTTCCCGCCAAGGAGTTATCCAAATTCTGGAAAAAGTAGTAGTCTGTAGGCGCAAGGTCTGGTGAGTAGGGCGGATGACGGAGAACTTCCAACCCCAGTTCTTGCAACTTGGAGACCGTCTGCTGTGCAGTATTTTTTTTTTTTTTTTTTTAATAATAATATTTTAATGTTCCAAGTCAATGTATACATAATTAACAGTAATATTGGTATCTGCACTGGTTACAAACCGTATCGCAGATATCACAATTCCATATAATGAGAACTAAAACAAACAGTGACTTAAACATATGTAATAAATAAAAACTTAATTTGAATTAACTAAATATGTGAGATTATTGTGTAACACGGTATTCCGAGTGAGATATAAGTGTTTTATGATAGTAATGAGTGAATTGTTTATTAAATAAAAGTGTATGATTTGAATTACCGAATTTATAATCTTAATATATATATTTCTTGTGTGCGTGTGTATGTGACTGAACTCCTCCTAAACGACTGGACCGATTTTGATGAAATTTTTTGTGTGTGTTCGTGGAGATTCGAGAATGGTTTAGATTCACAATTGGACCCGGCAGGTGGCGCTGCGATCGACTTTTAGGATTTTTTTTGTTTTCAAGGCAGGACAACGTCCGCCCGGTCCGCTAGTTATAATTTAAATTGTGGTAATAATAATTTTTCTGTATTTGTGTAATTTTGTGAATGTAACCATTTGAAAGTGAGTTTTTTAATAGTATGTCTGTTGTATTGATTAATCTGTAGTATATTATTTGCTTTATTATAGAGCAATCCTCCCAGGAAGCCTTCAAAACGACAAACAAACCAAGTGTTATGTTTAGGTATTTTTATTATATCCTCGACCCTTCTCTTATCAGAGAATTGTAAGCTTGGCGTTCCTACATGTTGACGGAGGATAATTAATAATTAATAATTAATAGTATAAGGTCGCGCGTTGTCGTGCAGGAGCAGCGGAGACGAGCGATTGACCAATGCTGGTTGGACATGTGCCAGCTTCTCCATCATTGTGTTCAGTTCTTCACAGTACACATCTGCAGTAATGCTCACCCCGTTTGGTAAGAAGCTGTGATGAATCACACCGGCGCTAGACCACCAAACAGTGACCATCACTTTTCTAGGGGTAAGTTTTCGTTTAGGGCATTGTTTAGGTGCTGAACCAGGATCCAACCAACTTGCTGAGCACTTGCGGTTATCAAACAGAATCCATTTTTCATCGCAGGTAACAAGGCGGTTCAAAATTCCTTCATTTGTGTGTCTGTTGAGCAGTGCAAGGCACGTCTCGACGCGTACTTCGCGCTGGCGATCATTGAGTTCGTGGGGCACCCATTTGTCAAGCTGTTTTACCTTGCCAATTTGACGCAAATGGACCAATATTATTTTGACGCTAACGTCGAAAGCGGCTGCTAATTCAGCCGTAGATTGTGTATCATCAGCTTCCACAATCGCCTTTAATTCGTCATTATCGACCAAAGTCTTCGGACGACCGCGAGGTTCATTTTTCAGGTCGAAATTCCCAGAACGGAAGCGAGCAAACCAATAACAGGTGGTGCGTTGGTTTGTAGTGTTATCTCCGTAAACGTCGTTGATGTTGCGTGCCGCTTGTGCCGCGTTGCTGCCACGACGGTACACATATTCCATAATTACTCGAATTTTTTACGTATCCATGATGACAAAAAAGATTGAAATTCGATGAAAATGTAACACTAATCAATAAACAAATGACTACTTTTGGAAAAAGAATTCCATGTTTTTAAAATAAAATTAATTTGAAATTAGAATTCTTAGCCTAACAAAAATTATTTTGATTTGAAATGGCCAGTACTGTAGAACGGCAATTTCATAGGTAAAGACCTATTATTTATAAGAAATATCAACTCCAGCGTTAAAATATGTATAGAAGACTGGCTAAGATCGGCTTGCTTCGGTTTTGTAAAGCATTATCTCTATCGCATAGCGCAATGACTCCGATAGACAAAGATAACACTATACGAAACCGAACTTAGCCGACTATCTCGGTCTTGTTCCCGATGTACCAAATCAAAAGTGGGAACTTTGCACTGTTTTATATTCTACTTGACATTTGCACGTCTATTAATTAAGTATTATATTTCGTGATATTAGTAAAGATAACGTAAAAGAAATTTCATGTATTATTGCTATGAGATATACATAATAGTCATCTAGCGCACAGACTATAAACTGTGGATCGATTCCACTTGTGAAATAAATAGAATGTATAAGGCTGCACTAACAGGTTCCTACCAAATTTGGCTAGGCAGGGCGGGAAACTCGAGCAGTGAAGGTGAGCGTTGATGCGCATCTCAAAGGGGGCCTCCTTAAACCTACACCTGTGTCGCAAGTCCTGGGAACTGCTCTGAGTTTCTCCCTCTGCCACACGATGGACCCGGCACCCGCACGGTGAATCCATGGAAGGCTAAGAAGTTCGTCTCATAATAAGACATTAAAAAAATAGGTATATTAATCATTTATTATTTTCAACATGCTAACTCTAAATTATCACCACTCCGTACGTACTTTTAATTTTTAATTATTTCTTAGATAAAACACGAGCAACAAATTTCGTATTAAAGATATATGTTACGTTAAATAAGTTAACTCTTACAAAAATATTTTAACAACTCAAACCTAAAATTCGAATGCAATTAGTTACGATACTTGATTCGACAATCGATACGATGCAATAGTTAATCAAAATAGTCATAGATAAAATAAACTAATCGTAATGAAGAACATAGATAAAATATATTTAGATTGCTTTTTCGATTTTCATTAGCACATTCATAAATGTAGATGAATTTATTGATTATTATATAAATTAAAATAGTGTTTAAATCACTATATATGGGATAATACGTAGGTTAATAGACGTTGGCACATCTAGTAATGAAATAAAAACTGCAGTTCAACGGCCCATTGCCGTGACACGTCTAAAAGGCGGATCAGCGCGCGTTCCCGGGCTCCGGTCGACTCGAGTAGGCTCGGGTCGGTTCGGCTCGGTTCGTTTCGACGCGCGCACGTTGTGCAAACACCCGCCCCTGACGTCATCGGTGACACACTTCTCGCCTTACCGACCCGGTTACAAGGCGTGTATTCCGTAACATCAATAATATACCCACTATAAATAGATCTATATACACAATAAATTATATAACATGTAATTGTTTACTATCGTTATTATATTCAGGTCTTTTAGCGCAGTAGTGTCAAACCCTACTATCGAGCTGAGAGTTCGCGGGTTCGGTGCCCGTTCATTACTAACTTTTGTGTGATAAGCACAATTATCTTTATACATACATATATAAATTTCTTCTATACGCGTTTCTGTACGCGTATATGTCACTGAACTCCTCCTAAACGGCTGGACAGATTTTGTTGAAATTTTGTATGCGTGTTCCATCCGAGAATGGTTTAGATTCACAATTGGAACCGGTAGGTGGCGCTGCGGTTGAATTTTAGATTTTTTTTTTATTATCAAGGCAAGACAACATCAGCTCGGCCCGCTAGTACTTATACATAACTGTGGCCGGGTGTGAAATTATGTCCTCTTATTAAAAGAACTATGTATAATTACATTTGTTCCTAAAAAATGACATAATAATAATGATTTATAACGGGCGAATACACAATATAATTTTTAAGTGTTTTTCCTATATGATGTTTCTTTAAGAAATATAATATTCTTGTTCTTAACAGAACTGATCTAATCTGATCTGATGTTGAGAGCTCATTGTAGGTTATAACCGTATGTAACAAACCTCAAAAGGGTCAGAGACTAAGGCTAGCTAGTTGCTACTCCTGCAGACTGAGTTAAAACACAAAGCATGTGAGCCAGTACATGCTGCCAACCACACCATTAGAACCTAAATATGAATCACTAGTACTGCTGTTTGGTGATAGACAGTCGGCCTTTGTATATTTCTACAATTCTTTAATCGTCCATTTTAACTGCAAAATATATTATAATCATTATTAAGAGAGTCGCTTATACTGCTTCTAGCCAGAGTAAAGTACCTTTTTTGTAAGAAATATGTGTTAGCTACGACTCAGCGGCTACAATCTACGCGCGCTACACGGACCTCGCTACGTTGAAGCTACAAAGAGAATTCCGTAGCATATTTATCTCGTAGCATTACTGATATTAATGCCATCTATCTATATCTATACATATAATAAGAATGTAAATCTAACGTGTCTGTACTTTTTAGATTTTCGTGAAATAAATCGTTACACGTGTCTAGGAACAAGTAATAAAATACATTTCAATCATTTTTAGAAATGTCTGTCTATCTGTTTGTATGAACACATATCACTGCTAAAGTACTGGGTTCACAATAAAACCTCACACTGAAAATCATAAAGCATATCTTCGATAGCTACTTAGTCTTTGGTTAATTAAAATCGGTCCACTCTATCAAAAGTTATTGTAATTAGAACGACGGCTCGAGTAATATACGAGAGAAGAGTAGTAATCTATACTACTATTATAAAGCTGAAGGGTTTGGTTGAACGCGCTAATCTCAGGAACTACTGGTCTGGTTTGATAAATTCTTTCAGTGTTGATAGCTCATTTATTGAGGAAGACTATATACACACGCTAAGACCACCAAGAGCAGGAGCAACAATGTAGAAAGTTTCAAAACCGGGGTTTTCTTTCCTTTTGAGAGCTTCCGCTACGTGTTAGCGTTAGCCCAAAGTGACTATTCCAGGCGGACGAAGTCGCGGGCAGAAGCTATACACTTATAAATCATTAGCAACAGTCCGCTTTGTATAATTCTAATGCTAATCCTCCCATACCTTCGTGTATCGCCACGAAGTTTTGTCTATGGTCGCCATAAATGCAGGTGTGGTGTGGGAAGAAGAATCAGATTTAATTCAAACTTTGCCACCTGTCAAAGGTCGATGACAATGCAATAATCCGAAAAAAAAGTTAAAAAAAATTAACTAAAAAATTAAAAATAAATAATAGTTTAAAAAAACTAAAAAAAACACGCTTTCATAAAAAATCCAAGTAAAAAACAGAAAATAAAATTTAATAAATTTGGATTAAGAATAACATGCAACATGCGATGCGTCACTGTTAATATCAGCACCTCCAGATATTTTTATCATTTTTTGTCACTTTTTACAAAAATATACATTTATTTCTAATTTACACTATTCTTAATCCAAATTTATTAAATTTTATTTTCTGTTTTTTAGTTGGATTTTTTATGAAAGCGTCTTTTTTTAGTTTTTTTAAACTATTATTTATTTTAAACCAAATCTTCACTGTAGAGTACGACTATGTAATGCAATAAAATTACAACTGAACGCTAATCTGTCAATTTTTATGAAGATTTCCCTATTATGTTCTGTCTCATTCACTCGCCCACTTTTCAATCTGGAGATTTTTTTAAAAAAATTTTTCAAGCTTTTTATTTCGTACAAACCTTGTCCTGACAATTAGAAAAATAATAAAAAGCAATTAGCTAAATGTGCACCCGTTCTAAAGCGGTGTAAACAAATACTTTCGGCAATTAATTTTTATTTCTATAGATAAAAAAAGTTGAATAATAAAATGCGGAATTAAAAATATTTATGTCTTTAGCAATGGTAGATGTATTTGTGAAATTAATGTCTCGAAATGTAATGGTATTTGTGAATAATGCCTAATATTATGAATAAGAAAATGTGTGAGAAAGGATGGTTGTTTGTTAGTCTTTCACTCGAAAGCTATGAAACGGATTTTGATTAAACTTTTCCATAATAGGTATATATTAGGAGTTTTTGGCGGGATTTTAGTCTGTCATGTAGTGGCTTTTATATATTATTCATAAACTTGTATCATTTATCTTTATATTTTGTAATAGTGGTGGCATTTTACGTAATATAGTTCGGTTATTGTGTGTAAGTGAAGTGGATGGGAAATAATACCGCGGAGCATGAATTCTGAGATGCCGCAAAATCTCCACGGAAAGTTGTAACAAGGGGGCCGCCATTTTGTTAGAACATTGAAATTATTGCAAGACATTTGTAATATTACTCTACTGTAATATCTATGTAATATTGTACTGTCTATTGTATTGTACTGTCTATGTAATATTACTACCTACTCGAAAATGGCAGTAATAATCTGGAAGATTGGTATTTCCAAAATTAAAATAAATAATAATAAGTACACATAATAAACTAGGTTATAATTTAGGAACATATTTTCAGAATATGCCGAAATACGACGGTAACTGTCTAGTAAGTTTGATTTTATATAGTTCTATGTTTTATATAAAAATAAACATTTTTCAAATACGAACAAAGACATCTCTCCCCGTATTGTCAGTTTTAGTTATTCCGCTTTCACGCTACGGGCGCTACTAGTAGCGGGAAAGAGAATTGAAAAAAATATATTGATCGTATGACCTAATTTATACAAACACTAGAAAATATTTTCTCCCTTAAACACAGGCCCTTACAAATTCTTCTTGTTTTTGCAAAATTTACCCTAAACTTTTTCTAAGAGTCACCATTTCATTATAGTTATGCAGTGTAGAGAACCATCTCTGTATATGATAAGCGTCCGTCAAAATGTGTTAAATTAGGATGGTACTACAGCAACAGGGTTCATTATTGTTCATTATTTCAACAATTTTTATAGAAATAAACGCTCAAAAACCACTAAACGTATTATTTAACGTTCACAAAAATTCTATCACACTTCACGTTTTCTAACAGCAGTTATTTTAGGTTATATTACAAGATTATTTCGGACTATCCATAATCTTTACCTACGCTAGCGCCATTTTGGAGGGTCTTAGAACTATTATTTAGTGCTTTGAGCTGGACATTTTTTCAACATATCCCTCATATAAGATAGTTCTCATTTCTTTTACGCTCCATAATTTTATCATAGTTATAAACATTTTGAGGGAGTTTTTGGCGGGATCTTGGAATGTCACGTAGTGATCTTTATATTTTATCTTGTGATGACTCTATATTGTGTAATATTTGGGTTGTTTTACGTAATATAGTTTGGTTATTGTGCACAAGTGAAGTGGATCGGAAATAATACCACAGAGCATGGATTCTGACTTGCCACAAAAACTACTTGGAGGGTTGTAACAGACGGCCAGCATCTTGTTAGTTCATTGAAATGATCGCAAGACACTTGAAACCATTACCTACTCGACAATGGCAGTAATAATCTAGTAGAAGATTGGTTGCCAAAAATAAGATAAATAAAAAAGTTTGAGGTTAGATTTTGACCGCCGTAGTTACAAAGGCGAAATTGTATAAACAAATATGTATAATATAACTCGCTTCATTACTGTGAACAGGATATTTATGAATTATAATAATAATCGCGGCGTATGTTCAGATTCAATTAGACTTGTGTGACGTCACTAGACGTTATCCCCGATGCGAAACATAACAATATCGTAAGACTCGTTCCGCAACCGTGTGGTATTTTTAAACCAGCGCGGTTGACGCGCGCCCCTTAAGTGAAGTAGGCCGTCTCACAGGGCTGCCTCGGCGTGGTCCTTGAATTTCTACTTCACTTTTAATCAATTCATTTCATTGCACTACTTGTACAGTTTACCAGTGACGTCTATGCCTAAAATATGTACACTTATTGCCAGCCCTAAGAAGGTTGTCATACGCTAAATATTGCGTATCGAAAAATCGGGGGAATCTCAAGCTGCGTTCCTCTAAATGTGGTATCAACTCAAGCACATACTTAACCGCAGTATCATTAGTCTTACTCTATTAATTTGTTTAAGTAGGCACTTTAAGTTATTTTAAAAGTACCCAAAATTCATGCGATTGTTAACATTGATTCACGAATCGGAAGGTACTAAAAAAGGTACAGGAAGAAGTAATGTTCCATTGTTTCTGCCAAACCGAATAAGGAATAGTGTATTTAAATAGATTATCTGACTTAAATAAGATGAGAACAAGTGTGAAATATGTTGAAGGGACCTGCCTTCTTTGGATGATTTACGAAATAAATGAGTACATTGACGAAAACAATAGAATCAGTCCAGTATTCGCTCGCTTTAGTCGATCTTACGACATATGGTTGGAAATGCGAACTGGAAAATTCGCTCTAAGGACTAACAGCGAGTCTATGACTGATTTCAGAGAAACTTGAAGTCCTGCTTCGGACTGGTATTTGATAACCATATATTATAGTGAACAATATAAGGTGGACTGCCAATTTACTGACAATCGACACAACAACTTAACACAGATTTAGGAGTTTAAAAGATAGTTATAGGAATGAGATTGGTGAAAAATAATGTGAACCAAACACGGAGGAGGAAAATAATATTTTGAACATTCGTCAAACTATTTAAGGAAAAAGAATCTAACATTACAATTAGCATACGTATTATAGCACAATTTATCAGTGATTTATGAGGAAAAATAATAATGGCATAAAAGAGACAGACATAACATTATCTAAATAGAGAACGCTGAGTGTAAGTAAGATGTATATATTTTTGAACGTCCGTCATCTGCTGATCAAGGTTTTTGATACGTTTGTTTTGATTTCAGCTCATTTGGTTAGGTTATGTTACGTTAAGTAGCAAGTAACATTAATTCCCTTAATTGAGTCCTTTTCTTATTTTATCTCAACTGTCACAATACTGGTATTTGATTTGTCATGGTAACCCTGTTCAGCTCGGTGTTACCTCCAACCGAAGTAGACCAACACACGGCGGTTATTTCCGTCCGTGCGTACAGGAATACATGTGTATTTTAGATTTAGTTGATATAAATAGAGTTATTGTTAGTGCCGTGTTTGACCCATATTGTTCACCATTGCCAATTTTTAATAGCCAAATAGATTTTCACATGGAGCTGGTAAAATTTAAATCAATTTTACATTATATATAATCGAAATTTGTTATTGAAGTAAAACTTCTTTAGGCGCGACTATGAGGTAACTGGACGACAATGCAACGGAAGTCCGTTACGGCAATATGGCGTCACGTTTCTGTACCATCAGGTTTTTAAATATTTGTAATTTTGTCAATAAATAGTTTATAAACAAATCAATCAAAAATTGTTGAAAAAAAATATTGCTAAAATATATTAAGTTGAATAATAATAAAAATCATATAATAGAATTAATTATGTGTATATGGACGCGCGACCATGCTGCCATCTGGTTTCAATGCAAGTAAGTAATAAATAAAATCAAAGCTTCATTATCCGTAGTGCCATAGTTCAATCAACAACAAGATATGGCACGACTATTGACGCGGTTTTCTCAAGAAATTTACAAAATTTGAAGAGTAGAATTTATGTTTCTCATTTCAGTTATCATAATAATAAATACTAATAAATTATCATTTTAAAATGTATAGTGGTCCACAATAATAAAAGTATATATTACTAGTGTTACATCATCAATAAATGCCTTTTTAAATTCTCATATGATATATTTATTTGTAACGTAAACGCCATCTCTTATAACGGCAAAGAAGTTTTACTTCAATCGCATGTGACGGTTACAAGCACTCATTTTTTAAGACAGTGGAATGACGAAGCAGCTTAACAGAAGATTCAGTTCAAGATTTATCAATTAATCAGTTCATTCATCAATGCATATTGGCCTACAAATACTAAAATAAAATAATGACTGACAAACCACGAAATTTTATTTTTGTATTATTATATTTTTGTATATTATATATTGAAATGTATTCTATTACTTATTCCTAGACACCTGCAATAATTATTTTGTCGAAAATCGAAAAAGTACAGACACGTTAAATTTACATTCTTATTATATGTATAGATAGATAGCAGGGCTTTTTTTGTGGGGACACGCAGTGCCCTTAAAGGGAATTTCGAAAATATCTAAAAATTGCCATAAGAACAGAATTGTTTAATCTTATGAATAGAGTAAACAAATATTAAGATTTTTTTTATGTCAAAAGCAGGCAAACGAACAGGTGGGTCACCTGACGTTAAGTGATCACTACCGTCCATAGACTCTAGCAACACCAGGGGAATCGCAAGTGCGTCGCCAGCCCGTGTATGGGGGAGGGGTAGGGAAAGGAGAAAGGGGAAGGAAAAGAGGGAAAGGAGGTGGGCCTTTAAGATTTTAAGATTACACGGCTAATTCTAATTTGATGAACTAATTGGGAATACAGTTAGCTCTGAGTATTTACTACAGTTTCGTTTGGTTACTTGATATCGAAATATATGAATGAATATAAAAAAGATCTGACTTATTTTTATTTGTATTTAACTAGATGGCCTGGTGGACCTTGTCCCACCCTGATAATATAAAAAAACCTTGACAAATTATATACCAAAATATTCCTAATGAATCACTTTACCTACTGGTCAACACCGCATGAAAATCCGTCCAATAGTTTCTGAGTTTATCGCGAACAGACAGATAGACAAACGTGGCAGAGGACTTTGTTTTATAATATGCAATGATGATAGTAATGAACGATATATCAAAAATTAACAAACTGAGATTAATTGCTCTTTTTATTATTATTTAGTTCTTTCCTAACTGCAATTTATTAACGCCCTCGGATTTGTAAGTGGAAGTTGTATAGCATCAGTACGTATGGTGTTAATATTAGAAATAAGCAAACGAAGGTCGACTTTGAACATTAATAGCTCAGACATAACTAAGCTTAGCTTGCACACGTGGGCGGCACCGACCCACTTGACCGGTAAATTAATATCGCCCTTAACTTTCAAATTAGGTAGGCATTAATTTTGAACTAAGTAAAATCAATGAATTCTAACAAAAATATCCAAATTTGCATAGCAACATGTCGGACAGAACGTCTGTATACCGGATCCGCTAGTAAAGAGGTAAAGCTTATTTAACATTAACTAACAATTATTTTAGTATCTATTAGAAACGATGTTATTTCTGAATGGTGTATTTGTGTTAAATTTTGAACTAAATTTTAACTGTGCTCGTGGCCTACCTACTATTTTTTCTGTATAAAGCGTTTGGAGTATTATAGTTAGGGATATCAACAATGAGTTTGTTTGTTGTACTAACACGGTAAGCTACGTAGAGTTGACTATGAACAAAATAATTCATAGTAAGCTGCATGCCTGCAACACGCAATGTCTGGAAATTAAGTAACGAAGCGCCATTATTAGACTGTTCTATCTAATAAGCAGAGCAAATTTCGGAAACTAGATTTTTTTTTAGTGAGCCGATTTTGAAGTAATAAATTTAGTATGTTACTCTAAGTTACGTTCAAGTTGTTTATGAAAAGCACGTGGTAGTTCATCTATTTTTTAAATTCAAGACAGACAATTATTTTTAAAATATTCTTATCGTATTCTGTTGCGCTCCTCATTAATATGAGTCGATTTTCACCCACAATCACATTTTGGCTATTATTTTCAATGTACAAACACAACGGTTTTACAGTTTTATTACAGTATAGATAGAAGATACTTGTAACTAACAAAGAAGAATTAAGATACGATAGTCAAGCTTTTTCAAATACCCGCCCAGTTAGCTAAATAGCATGTTAAGTTGCAAATCTGACACTAATGAAACTGTGTGTACGTTATGTACGTGTTCCGGCGATGCTCTCAAAAGCCAGTTCTCCTATAGAGTTAGCCTGACACAATTTTAGGGCACATCGTAATTTTACAAAAGCCTGAAAGCTAAGTAGGATTTTTTTTCAAACTTGTTGTTTTCGCAAAGAAATCATTTGGAATTGGTAATATAAATGGAGAGAGGGGTGATCGCAATTTGATACGATTCAGTACTCACTCCTTTGACGTATTGCATGAGCATAATATTATGTCACCAAGATTTGTTAGTCCTGATATAGATACAAAATAATATACATAATAATTTCGTGGTTATTTCAAAGTAATTTAGATGCAATTAAGAGAGTCGTGGTATATTCAAAGTCAGTTATTTTTTTTTTTTTTTTTTTTTTATCGTAGCTCAGCAAAGTGACTGTACTGTGCCTGATGGTGAGCACAGTATAATCCAAGAACAACGGCGACCACCGAGAGACACGCTATCCCTCATCCCTCACCGGTCGCCGCTGTCATGCCGGCTTGCATAAATGTCTCTTCACGTTACGCTTGAAGGACCCCATATTATAGGAAGGAGGGAACACACTGGCCGGGAGATTGTTCCATAGCTTCACGGTACGGCAGAGATAAGAGGTTGCGAACTTTTTAGTTCGTGCCCAGATAGGATTTACCGTAAAACTATGGCTCCGAAGCCCAGCGCGCGTGGTTCGGGTATGAAAAGGAGAGGAAGGGATTAAATTAAATAGCTCTTCAGAACACTCGCCATGATACAGACGGTAGAACACGCTCAGTGAGGCAATGTCTCTACGCAACTGAAGCGGCTCTATAAATTGTGTAATGTCTGAATCATTAACAATGCGGACAGCCCGTCTCTGCAACCTGTCCAGGGCATCTAGTAGGTATTTAGCGGAACCGTCCCAGAGGTGCGAACAATATTCCACACAAGGCCGAACTTGTGCCTTATAAAGGAGGTATAGTTGATCAGGCGTGAAAAACCGTCGCACCCTGTTCAGGATTCCGAGTCTCCGAGATGCAGTGGAGATGACACTCCCGATGTAATCCCTGAGATTGAGGTCGCTACGAATATCTATACCTAAGATATTGAGGCTGTCTCGCATTGCGAGCGAGACGTTCTGGAGAGCAGGAAGAGGGGTAAATGGAGATGTTTTGCAGGTAAACGCGCATACTTGTGTTTTGTTTGCATTAAACTCCACCAAATTGCTTGCTCCCCATGTTGAAATGAGATGCAAGGACCGGTCGAGTTCAATCACAAGTTCTTGTCGTCTCTTTTCTGCGTCACCCCGACTGCAAGAAGGCTTGCTGTAGTAGCACCCATGGATGGTGCTATCATCTGCATAGCAATGAATATGGCCTAAAGGCAACATATCATTAATATGCAGAAGAAACAGAGTAGGTGAAAGTACAGAGCCTTGAGGAACTCCTGCATTTACTGACATGAGCTGCGAATCACATCCATCGACAAGGACACGAATTCTGCGCTCATGTAGAAAGCCAGAGATCCATTTGCATAACTTGTCGGGGAGACCGTATGCCGGAAGCTTGGACAGAAGACCATGGTGCCAGACCCTATCGAAGGCTTTGGCAACGTCGAGACTAATTGCCAAGGCCTCGCCGTGTTTGTCAATTGCCTCTCCCCAGCGGTGCAGTACGTAGGCCAGAAGATCACCCGTTGATCGGTTTTGGCGAAAGCCATATTGCCGATCATTAATCAACGAGTGATCCTCGAGATAGCGGACAAGCTGGGTGTTGATGATCCGCTCCATTATCTTGCACAGTACTGAGGTTACGGCAATTGGGCGATAGTTATTAGGATCAGACCGATCCCCCTTCTTGGGAATCGGTTGCACGTTGGCTTCCCTCCAAGCCCAAGGCACGACACCAGAAAGATAAGACAGGCGGTATAGGCGCGTAAGTACTGGAGCCAACTCGGCTGCACACTTTTTTACTACAACCGCTGGGATACCGTCCGGACCACTAGCCTTCCGGACATCGAGCGATCGCAGTTGTTTAAGAATGTCACGCTGTCTGAACTTTAATTCAGACATAGTGACACCGAAGCAAGGAATAGTGGGCGGTTGCGCGTTTCGATCGTCGAGCCGAGAATTAGCCGCAAAGAGATTAGCTAATAATGTGGCTTTCTCCTGCGGTTCGTAGACCAGTGCCCCATCAGAGTACCTCAACGGTGGCATCGTTGGATGACAAAAATTGGCTTGCACAGCTTTGGCCAGACTCCAGTAGACTCGACTATTGGTCGGATGGCTTACGAGTTCTAGACCCAAGCGTGCAACGCGCTGGGCATCCGCTCTAGTGTATGCTCTCTTACAGGCTTTGGTGGCAGAGTTATAGACTGATTTGAGGAAGCTGGTGTTAGGATCCTTATTTGCGCGACCCTTGATCCATTCGCGATACGCGGCTTGCTTTTTACTAACAGCATCGACGCACTCGCGATTGTACCAAGGGCGTCCTTTGCGATTACCGACGATCTCGGAGGAAGGAATATAATATTCCATTGCAACTGCAATTTCATCGGCAATCGCATCAGCAATCGCTGAAGGGTCCCTCCCGTCAAAACAACGTTGCCGCCAAGGAATGGAAGCGAAATAATCTCGCATTCCATCCCAATCTGCTGACGAATAGTGCCACACCTTGCGCTTAATTCTTACGCTGGGTGGAGGTGGAGCGCGTGGCACAGATGATATAACGAGGCAGTGATCCGATGTGCCCAAGGGGGCATCGACTGACACATCATACCCAGTTGGATGGCTCGTCAACAGAAGGTCCAGTAATGAGGGCGCATGACCTGTGACATCTGGAATCCGGGTGTGCTGGATTACTAGTTGTGTCAGGTCATGTGTTAAGGTGAATGCATGGGCAGTACGTCCTGCGTGGTCCGTCCTGGAGGAACCCAACCACATTTCGTGGTGTGCGTTAAAGTCCCCCAAGATCACCAATTCTGCAGTGGGAAACTGCTCCTGTGCGTCATCTACTGCCCTACTCATGTAATCGAAGAGCCGAGTAGTCTCATCATCTCCATTATGGGATCTGTAGAGGCACACGTAGATACGGCTCTGAGTGCCCAGGTCTACGTGTAGCCAAAGGATAGAGAAGGAGGGGTCCTCCATACAGCGCAAACGACGACAGCACACCTCCGACCGTACAAACACACATACGCCGGCCTTGCTTTGAAAGTTAAATGTTTTAAGATTAGCAATCGCATGTTTGACAAAATTATCGAGCGATTTTATTGCAGACTCCTTCTCCATCAAGCCCAAAAGATCGAATGGACATATACGAAGATTATCACAAAGCATTATTGAAGTGAAACTTCTTTATCGGCGTTGGAAAAAATTTACCGTCACATTTTTCCGTTACGCGCCATCTTGTTTGTATTCATGTCTATGATAATAAAATCCCTTTGTTTAAACTTTATCTAATTTAACTTTATTTTTTAATATATTAATGAAATTGTTTGCCATAAAGAAAGAAAGGGTTTTTTTTTTTTTTTTTTAACCAATTTCTGGAAAGTTGCATATAGATCATTTTGCGAAAAATAAGGCCTTAAACAAGTTTCACTTCTTACGTGTGTACACTAGTACACGCACACATTTTTTTTGCCCTAGTCTCTTCGTGCTAAACCTGGGCAATCTAGAAGCAAGTGTTCAAAGTTTTGCACAGATGTGTTATCGCAGAGGCAGGTGTTGTCGTCAATAATTTTAAAGCGATTAAAGTATTGCTTACAATACCAACAAAAAAGGAATAGAATAAAAACCAAGAATTAAGATAAAACAAAATATAGTAAACTTATGACAAAAAAGGGATATTTATTATGATATATGTAGAATGATATCCAAATTTATTAGGCATTTATTAAAAGAAATGCAAATATACTGCCGCCGGGTAAAGAAAAGAGGAAATAAAAAAAAAATTAGGCAACAATCATAGGTAAGCAAATAAGTTCTACTACATGGCTATTTTTATCCTGATTATAAATATATGCAAAACTTAATATCACAAAAATAGCAGATAATCTTTTTGTGGACGGCAGCTTATTAATGTTATTTATTTATTTTCTTCTACTAATCTTTATATTTTAAGGAGTAATTAATTTATATTCTATTTAGTTTCCCCTTTCCATATTCTAATAAAAAAGGAAACAACAAACTTATATAATATTTCTTGGGAGTTAAACCAAGTGCCAAGATACGAGGCAACCGAGTTTGGTAGTTAGAGTGTTAAAGATATTCTGTTTCCATAGTGTACAGTCTAAGTAATTAACTGTAAATGTTTAATATATAAATATTTTAAAGTTTAGAGAACAAAACACTAGATTTCCCTTCCATCTTCGCAAACAAACTCTAATGAGAACTTTTCTCCTTTTCGAAAGCACAAAGCCCAATTAGAGACTACGCTTGTTGCAGCAGTTACATACATCAAAGAGATTCTTTGTGAATATCACATAACAAGACACAAGACTTCATACAACGTATTGTATTGTATGATACCACTGTATTAATGACCTATCGCGGAGATACAAAAGGTATCCTTTGTCGTTACTATAAAATAGTAGCCGGTGCAGTACTTCAACTCAGTAACGCGGCGACCCCTAGAGTAGAACGAGAGTTGTGGTCGCTATAGGTGTCAAGTAGCGCCAAAATACCAAATGTGAAAAACAGTTGCGAGTGAAGAATATGAATTTTATGGTGCCCTTTGGAAGGTGCAGGACGGCCCCGAATGAAAATTAAAAATTAATTCAAGAAAATAAAATTAATCATAGCCCCAGCACCCGCGCTTTTTGTTCACAATATTCTTTTAGTAATTATTAATTGAGTAAATGCCAGACATCACCATCGTTCATATATTGATCCACTCTATAGTAGGTTTATGACAGCAAAACCCGCTTGACATGGCGCTTAAACTCACAATCCGGCAAATCGGTAATATCCTTTGGGACTTTGTTGTAAAACCTAACACTATTCCCTAAAAAACTGTTACTGGTTTTACTGAGCCTTACTGAATTCCTTTCATGAACTATTTTTATAGCAATTTTGACACGCCCCTTTATCTATTCGCGCGCCGCAGGGGGGAAGTATTGCACAGGCGGGTGGGGAGGGTGTACCATTGACGCGCACCTCTCAATGGCATAGGAACTGGGTCATCACAGTGTGACGTCACTGTTGGCCTACATACGGCGGGCGTAGCCCTGGATGGTGGCTCACCATCGCCGGCTGGTAATATGATTTTTTGCCTGGCAAGAGCAAGGAGGTTTATTTTTAGAAAGTCAATAAAGCGCTCCTTAATGTGGTAACATAAATGGGTTTATATCGCGCTAACCTTTTCCGTTATTATTGTTTATATTATTTTTGTATGTATTAGAATATTTAGCGTCAAGTTGTTGCAATTGATGATTCTGGTTGGAATAGAAACATTTTTTATTTACTATTTCATTCATTCTATTTTATTTAATCGTATTGCTAAATAGAGTATCCATATTTTCGATGGATTGATTACTCTATTTGTCGCTGCGAGGTGCAATTGTATTGTTACACGAACAAACTTTTTTACTACTTTACCAGCGAGCCTGCTAAGCAGAAGTTATCTTGTTACGGACTGTAGTAAGAATTAAAAAATATCCAGAGCTATTGAAGACTGGCAGTTTAGGATCATATATATTTTTATGCGAGATATTGAAATCAATTTGGTTGGAAAATAAAAAAAATATTGAGTAGGTACTCGAAAATAGCGTTATCTAGAGGTTCTTACTATAAGTTAAATTTATCCAAGTAACAGCGTAAATACAAAAAAAAGTCGAGTATGTATAAGGACAAGGGAATTGTATACTAAATATTGATTTCAATTTTAAAATATTTAATTATAGACCACACTTTCACTTGATGTCAAAGATAATATGGTCAAAGTTGTTAAAAACAATAGGCCCTGCTAGAATATTCAGACACATTCATTGTCTCAGCTACGTTTGTAGAACAGTAATTGTTTTTTTTTTTCAAACTGACTACGCTATTGGCCTGATTGGGCTTCACAGCTCTACCGGACTACTACTGTAATTGTCTTTCTATCAAAAACTATACCCGGGATACTATACATTTCTTGTAAAAGGTTCCGCCTGGACAATATAAATTTGTAATGTAAAATTGATTAAGTATTGTTTGTACAAGGGTATTGTATACTAAATATTAGTTTAAGTTGTGAAAATCAACAGGCACTTAACAATATACCCTGCTAATAACATTCATACGCATTCATTGTGTCAGCTATGTTTGTGGAACTTTAATTTTATACCAAAAACTATACCCAGGATACTATGAATTTATCGTAAAGAGATCGCGATTTGATAATATAAACTTGTACTGTATGTTACCTATATAGGTTTTACATAGGAACAATACGCTGTCCGTTTCCCAGCGCGTTATCTGAACACGTCCTAGTTGCAGACGAGCCGGGACAAGTCTATTGTGTTGTTCGCTTTGTACAATACCGGGCGAGGTATTGTCGACGTCAGCTAGCGTGTGCCGAGATAACGTGGCCGCGTTTCATTGTGACACTTGAAAGGTTTTGTTTCACGCTATGAGCTTGCACGGGGTGCATTTGTGTTTGTTTTCCTTTTATCTAATAATGTATTGTATAACGTACCTGAGGCGCAGAATAGGGAGAACAGTGAGGCATTGATAGCTAGACGTACGTTATATAGAATTTGTAAAGTATAAAATATATAGGAGTTGTCGGTGTAAAAACTTCTGGGTAGATTTCCATCAATTTTTTAGTTGTAATTCTCAGACACTTGAACCTTATCTAAACAGTTGAAAGGTTTTGTTTCACGCTATGAGCTTGCACGGGGTGCATTTGTGTTTGTTTTCCTTTTATCTAATAATGTATTGTATAATGTCGTTGATACACAGAATAGGGAGAACAGTGAGGCACCGATAGCTGGACGTACGTTATATGTATAGAATTCGTAAAGTGTAACACGTATATAAAAATATAAAAAAAGTGTGTGTGTACACGCGTTAGAAGTTATACTTCTTTGGCGTAACAAGAAAAAAATCTTTTCAAAAATTTATTTTTCGCCTCTTTCTATGATTATAGAAAAAACGACAATAACAATAGGAAAAAGGTATTTAATACATTGAAAGTTTTAATACAAAGAAATACAAAGAATCAAAATGTTGACTATAGCTAACTTCAGGGTGTCGATTTTTGTGACGGTGTGCGCGCGTATCGTAAAAATTTACTCTCATTATTTTTCACTAACGCGCCAAAGGAAGTATAACTTCAATAAGTATATAAAACATGTTACAGTATAAATACTACTACATTTCCATATTTTTTCTAGTTTTACTTCTAAAGTACTTGGTCCTAATCTAAATAAAAAAATATTACGATAGCTTCATTTAATGTAACGTTATTAAAGTTTTAAGGAACTTCGATTTTTATAAGCGCTACGCATTCAGCGATGTGTCTTTTCATGTCGTGGAGAAGTGGGACAAACTGTGTGGTGCTTACGTTTTTTCCATAAAGTATATTAAGATAGTAAGCGACGCGAACGAAGTCACGGTTATAAGATAATCTATATAAATTGCGAACTAAAAAAAAAGCGGATTAAAGGTCCCCTGTTTTTTGTTTATTATACCTTATTTAGTATGGAAAAGTATAATCATATTTAGCCTAGAACCTTTCAGGGTTTGTGTTCTAAGTTAAGCTGAAAATTGCTGTGAAGTTGGTTCAACAGTTTTCAAATAATGCGTCTCCCAACAAACATTAACTTAAAATTTTATTGCCATATACCATATATCGTATATATGATGAGCTTCATCATCCAAAAGAGCGAAATATAAACTATAACAAAATGAAAATTATTCAAAGAACATTTTTTATACTTAAATTTTGCTTAGGAAAGCCGTTTTTATGGAAATAATCAGGCTTAAATGTATATCTAAGTTATTAAAGTAAGTATAGCTAAGTTATAATAATACAGATATACATATACTTTCGAGCTTGCCTTTTGCTGAATATGCCTTTTTTTATGACAGACTACCCATGTTATTGTTGCATTCTAAAAATGTGCCTCTTGTCTGTAGGCTTGCATTTCAAAAACAACTTATCTCTTACAAGTACTTTTAATAAGAAGAAAACGAACACAACATGATACTTAAGAATATGAAATCCCGACTCGATGACAGAAAATAGTGTTTCTGCTCTCATTTTTTAACTTTGATTACTAGAATTTCGATCTCCTAAACTAGACTGAACTTAAACTGCCAAATGTATTGCTTTTCTCATACTTACAAAGGAATTAGCAAGATAGACGAAATACAAACAGCCGATCTGATATCAATTCGTCGTAGCTATCGTTAACCAAAATATAAATTAAAGGCAAATTAGGGGTTGAGGAATGACAGGTTAGAACAAATCGTTTATCAGTCTGTGCGTGTTATAAAATGAACCAGTAAACGTAGGAATGCAACAGCGCGAGCATTGCCAATTTGGGGTATAAAACCAAAATAGAAGGTAGTAAACTCAAAATCTCGTAGTCAGTAATTTATTATGATATGGTTCGACCATATAGAATATGTTCACATAATGATTTAGGCGGAGCAAAAAATTATAATGACAGAATCGTAACTGAAAGTAAATCAGTGACACTTGCAAATTTTAGTACGACACAAATTAGAAAAGAAAAAACGAACGGAAGCTACATCTATAATATTCCCTAAATTAGTCCAAATTAGTAATACTATAGGAAAGTTATAAAGATTTGGTGAAAATCGAGTAAGCAAGATGTCGACTAACAGCCTCTTGAAGTCGGTATGGTATCAAAAGTAGTCCTTCCTGGTGTAACTCGAACCATTTTTACCAGTTACACATGTTTCACGTTATGAGTTTACACGGTGACTATTTATGTTTGTTTTCCTAATAATGTATTGTATAGCGTCGTAGTTTATTACCTAGGTGGTAACACACTCTCCTATTTCATTTACCATTGACGCTAACTCAAAGTAATCTGGATGTTTTTTTTAAGTTTCAAAATTCAAAAGCCAGTCGCTTTTACAAAATGTCCTCACACCATTCTACCGATGTATCGAGTAATTTTTCTTGGACACGATTCTTTAAATTCGCGATCTTTTCGCAACCCTCCTTTCATGCAGTTTCAAAAGCTTTCAATCTAAGAGCTAATTCGTTTTAAATCGGGCATACATTTCATTATAACAGACACCTGTATATAAATTAAAAATAAATTACAATGTATACTAGTTTATATCTAAGATTTGTTTTCGTGAAAATAAATCGTTGCTTCTTTGAAAACTTCATGTTCTATGTTAAAATGCAAAGAAGCATTTTGTAATTTATATTTAAAAGAAAGATATATTCTATCTCATTGAAATTCGAAAAAAGGCTATAAAAGTAAAAGGATACACGTTTACAAATCTATTATTTTATGCTATTATATAAGTATAGATTTTCTAATTTACTGACTACAAAACGAACCTGAAATCTATATTCCATTTGTATTAATTACGGCCTAGTAAACTCAACCTCCAAAAATATTTACCTACTTCTAGTTACCCATATTTCCCTTTATCATTACCCCTTAGCCTCGATGGATAAGCGTTATGATATGTAGTATAAATACTCTAAAAAGTAATCTACTTGACGGTATACAATTCGTTATAATTGGTTCAGCTGGTTCGAAGCTAAACTTGGAAATATAGTATACACTTCTATATACAGATGTCTCTTTCATCCTTGTAAGGGTCTAAGCCTAAAAAATAAATATTCGTCACATTCTATACTATCTATACATATAATAAAAACATAAATCTAAGGTGTTTGAATTTTTGTGAAAATATTGTTGCGTGTTTCTTGGAATAAGTAATAAATTACGTTTCAATCATTTTTAGAAATATCTGTCTTTCTGTATGTTTGTATGAACACGCATCACTGGTAAAGTACTTCGTTCACTATAAAACCTCACCAAGAAAATAAAAGAAAACCTTTCCTCGAGTAACATTTAGCCTTGGTTTCATTAAAATCGGTTCACACTTCACTCTATCAAAAGTTATTGTAATTATAATGATGACACGCCTTAAGTACGAGAGAAAAGTAGATAAGTAAAGGGACTTAATACTTACAAATGATTTTATTAGTCACTGTTTTTTTACATTTGTTTCCACGCGGACGGAGTCGCGGGCACAGATAGTTCCCAATAAGATTCGGTGATGTGAATTCACATGTAGAAGTCTGATAGTAAGCACAGTACAATCCAAAAACAATGGCGACCACCGAAAGACATACTATCCATCGCCGGTCGCCGCTGTCATGCCGGCCTGAAAGCGACCCAGTCAGGGACAGCCCCCCCCGGTTGCTGGATATACACCGGCTGATCCCGGAACGCGACACGCCCAAACGTGCCACTATGGCGGGTGTTCCACCTGGTGTACGGTGGTCGCGATCCAGTCGGGTACAGACACCCTACCACCCCGCGAAGGTTTTTGAATGTGTTTTGTTGTAATACGGTATAAGAATTCTGTTGTTCAGTAAAAAAAGCGTGGTTAAAGTTACAGATTACTTGTAGTTGCGAAACGTACGAGCGTGTTTTTACAATGATGTAACGAAGCACATGGGTTTCGCGATAATAACAGGAAATATCACAATAAGCATGCAATATTTACCTACAAATACAAGTTTTTCGGTCATTTATAAATGTCACTTAATAATCGAAAGCGTACAACTAATTATTATTTACAATAATACATACAAGAACTACAGAAGCTAAGGTTAGAGACAAAATTGGTGATAAACCTTATAGTATGCAGTCAAAGACTGAGAAAATGTTTATTGTGAACAATATAATACAAAGTTATCATTATTCCACACTGTGAACGCTGTTATTTGTCAAAAAAATCAAACATATTTTACTAAGGTCCTTATTTCGGATATTTGAACTTCCAGGAGTCTTATATTTTTGACTAGCGGGCCTGGCAGACGTTGTTCCGCTTTGATTATTAAAAAAACCTTGACAAATTATATACCAAAACGTTTCTCATGAATTAGTTCATCCACTAGTAAAAACCGCATGAAAATCCGTTCAGTCGTTTTTGAGTTTATTGCGAACAGATAGACAGACATGACAGAGGACTCTGTTTTATAGTATGTTACTATATAATATGTAGACGTTGTATTATAAAAATTTATATCATTACATAGTATAAAACAAAGTCTCCTACTTCGTCTGTCTGTCTGTTCGCCACAAAGTCAAAAACTACTGAACAAATTTTCATGCGGTTTGCATTAGTAGATAAAGTGATTTATGAGGAATGTTTAGGTATATGATTTGTCAAGGTTTTTTATTATCAGATCGGAACAACGGCCGCCGGGCCCGTTAGTATTATATAGTAATGAGTAATAACAATAAATAAATGAATTATGAATTAAAAGAATAGTGTGCGAAGACTGAAAAAAGCTAAGATTAATACATTACAAAATCATGATAATTTCAGAACGCAGAAGTTTACTGCAAAATATGTTCATATAAATACTATACATATGATTGAAGTGGCCCTTGTGTATTCAGAGTAATCAAAGACACACCTAAACCAATTTTAAAGGGTCTTTTACTAACATACAAAAAACTTATCAGAGCATTATTTATTTATTTCGACAATAAATCGTTACTCACTTTATAAGAGTTAAGTAAGCAGTATTAATAAACTTTAACTGATTAACTTAAAATCGCGGAAAGGCTTATAGTTAAGTTGTAGTTATTCCTCGAACTTACTACGCTATTGGCCTAGCAAGGCCTTAACAGCTTCACCGGACTACAGTTAAGTTGTAATGGAAAAAGAAACATAAAACATAAATTTCACGACAACTACGCCTAATCGTTCCCTACACTATTACTTTAAAAGTCATTGGGTCACAGACAGTAAAGTAGATATATGTAGCTGGTGGTACAAGGTGGTAGAGCCACGCTGAAGCTACTACTGGTTTCAGCATGAATGGGTCGGCTCTCCCGGGGTAGTACCACCCTCTCATAGAAAACCGACGTGAACTAACAGTGCTTTTGCATTGTTGCGTTTCGTTCGGTCAGTGAAAGCGCCGGAGGCCAAACCGCCCTCCCCTCCCCACTCCTCTTCCTCTCCCTCCCTTCCCACTGATGTTGTTAGTATCTATGGACGGTAGTGATCACTTAACGTCAGGTGACCCACCTGTTCGTTTGCCAGCTATGACATTAAAAAAACTGAATATTAGAATATTCCAATATTTCTCTTTAAAACCGCTTTGACTTTTAATTATTATATTGCTGCTGGAATTCACATTTACAGTATTAATTTTTTATATGAAATCCGTTACATTAAACGCAGTATAATTTACTTGGAGAAATAGAAAACATAGGAAAATAAGGAGTAAATGACGCGATGATTATGATAAATTTTCGACATATACTAGTATACCTACTAAGTAGATATTTTAGCGATTTTTAATTATTTATGGTCTAGTATTTATTATATAGGTTTGTATTAATATTTTGCAAAAATCCTGTTTGTATTCTCATGAAATGTTACCGTCATTTGACAAACAAATATTTGTAAAGTTATCTTTTTATATAAAGAAAAGCTCAAACTGTAGATTTGAGGTATTTATTTGTTATTATTTTACCTATTATATTTCAAGATCCAGAATTGTAACATATATTTTGTTTTCATTAAAAAAAAGTCAAAATATTATGATCTAAGAAACACGGCCGTCTGTACAATCTTTAGTGAATATTTTTGTATAAAATATATATTAAAATATTTTACAGTAATTAGTACAATTTACTAAGAATAAGTATTCATTTTGTTTGTTGAAAATAGTTAATGTTTAGAGCTTTAGTACTCTATATTATATTGGAAGAGGTGACATTAAATTAATAATAGGGATTGTTTTAACTTGATTATATACTTAATAGTAATTGAAGTAAAGATACATTACGAAAAGCGGATTTCAAGAGAGAACTAGTAAAAAGAAACATAACTGAAATAATTATACGAAACATCGCGTTCTCAATGTTTTTTTAATCTATTTTTAGTTTCCAATTTGGTTCCGAGTAGAAAAGTAGTGTATAGTAGTATTTATTAGTTAGGTATTGGCTTCGTAAACCCGTAGAATCGGAAAATGTTCAGCAAAGTAATATCGATTTGGATTACGACCCCATATTCTACGGTTTCTAAAACTAGTTAGAGTGAGTCTTAGAAAAGTACAGAAATTTAGTTAATAAAAAGGATATATAAAATGTCATAATTATTCATATAGATAATGTAGGTTGGCACGTAGGGTTTAAAAACGATTCAATGCTGTTGTAGAATTTGTGAAGGTCGTTTTTGAAGCTTAAAGTTATGCGAATGAATGATACCTACGCCCTCTCAATTCGGGTTAATTGGGTTAATTCGGGTCTGTTTTCACCCAAATTTCTTTGCTGTTCTTTTGTAGTCACTACTGATCGCCACTTACCAAGGTACACATGAATTTGTCACGTAGCTTAACTACACGGTAGAGAGAGATGCAGCAGCGCGCTCTGTACCGCCCCGCCCCGTCCCGCCCCGCCGCGCCGCCATCGCTCTAGGAAAAAACCCTCCAACAACAGATCGATCGATATAATATGTACTCTGAACCGTGCACTCTTTTTCGCAATCATCACGATTTACTCTGGCCTGCAAATGTCTTGATGACCTACAGCGAGCCTCAGCGATCTCTTTAGTGGCATTCACTAGAGTTTCTAGTTGTGCTCCTAATTTTTCTACTACTTATCCGAGGGTTTCGTGCCTTCCGGAGGCCAAGCGGCCAGGGTAAGGCGTCCTTGAAATTTCAAGTACAAGGGCAGAGGTTCGAGCGTGGAGCGGGGTCGAGCCGGGCGGGACGTGCGCGCGGACACGCCCGGGGCCCGCGAAGCCCCGGTTGCATAACGCGCTGATCGTGCCGAGAGCGGTGTCGAGCGCGCGAAGCCGGTATCGACGCGCTCGTGGCGCATGCGCGACGCGTACCTTCGCAGCCGTAGCCCTGCCCGATGAGGCCCCACAGCAGGTCCGAGCAGTGGTGGCAATACGTGGGCTTGTGGAAGGTCTTCTTCGCGAAGGAGTGGGTGTGAGGGGGCGCGGGCGCGGCCTGCGCCATGGTTGGCGCGCGGGCCGGGCCGAGCGAGCGCGCTACTCATGCCGCGGCGCCCAGGGGCGCGCCGCGCTCTTACAGCGGCTGTCGCGGCCCACCATCGCGGCGCGTCTGCCGCCCGCGCCCCGAGCATCTCGCGCACGCGCCCCCGCGCCACTTCGCGCACAACGCGCATGCCCGCCCCCGCCGCACCCGGACATCATCGGTAACTTTGTGTCAGCGGCCCGGGCCGCTCCTCTTAATTATATCGATCTAAATTCAAATATAACACTAATTTTTGCTCGTACATTGGCACATCGCCTCTCGATTTCGGTAGAGGCATATTCTTTTTGTATAAATTATGTGTAGGTTCTGGTTGGGCGGCTTTACTTTTGGTTATTATCCTGTACCACAACCAAGTATCAGCAATAGTGCGACCATGTGCAGATACATAATTAAATAAAATATGATAAAAAGAGAAATATTTTTATACCAATAATTTAAACTCTTTTTACCTTTTAAATATAAATTAATAATTCGCTATATTAATTTTCTCCTTTTAAGATTTCACATCAAATTTTTTATATATAAATATCTACTTGTTTCAAATTCATGGTTATTTCCACCGAAGATTAGTGAATCGTTATTGTAGCTCTTCTCCTTTCAAAGCACCTCTATAAACCGATTTACAAACTCGAGTACAGACGGCCGTAACATATAATTTGTATTTGTTACTATGTAATTATTAAAATTTTGCTGTGTACGTTAGATATACAAATAAGGATGTGACCTAACGACCTGAGAAGGACATCCAGTAAAAAAACATATGAAATTACTGTTTTCTTCTTGTACTTCGTTACAAAGATATACCGCGCAGCGCGTGCGCGTTACCGCCCACCAATCGAAAAAGCTCTTGTTTACAATATTGAGACGCGCAAGCCGCTTGCCGCACCGTACGATCGGCTCTGCCCGACCGCCAGTCGCCACGACACACTTGGCTCTTCCGAAGCTATAAAAACACATCTTCACAACCACGTTCAGGTTCAAGAGTATACAGACATCCTAAGAGATCTCATGCATTCACAATAAAATAAATGCGCATAAAAACATGAATAATTATGATTTTTATTTTACCAAACCAAGAGTAAGCGTTATACAAAATTAATTAACAAATTCTATCGCAAGACAACAGTTTTCAAAATACTGTTTTACCATCTCATCACTTAAAACAGTTCGATTGTGGTCAAACGCCATAATTTACAGTATAGTATTTAGGGGAAAGCAAGAGGGAATCAACCCCGGAGCTCCCACAAGAGGGCTGAAGAATTTGATATTTCTTCATAAAAAAATTATTAGACTCGTATGACAAAAAAGGTCATATTAACGAAGCATTTTTTAAACATCGTATCTATATTTCCAGTTCCAAATTAACGAGGACTTCCTCGTCCTTAAATCCGGCCCTGATATTTAAATAAAAAATTTGATAATAGAACTTTATGAAGAGAATTTTTGATTGGATCTTAGTCTGTCATGTAGTGGTTTTTATATTTTATTCATAGTCTTCACTCTATGACTCTATATTCTTAATATTGGTGGCCTTTTACGTAATATAGTTAGGTTATTGTGCATAAGTGAAAAGAATGGAAAATAGTACCACAGAACATAAATACTGACTGATATGCTACAAAAACTCCATGGAATGTTCTAACAAGTAGGCCACCATCAAATCACCGTCATTGGGGCACCAAAAATACTTCCTACATTTTCATCTAATCTTTTTTATTAAAAACTAGCATTATATCTTTAATGTAAATTTATAAAGTAAAGTACAACCCATGTTACTCGTTTACAAGTTATCTAGACATAAATAGAGGAATTTTCAAAAATTGGTTAAGAATGTTTGAGTTAGGTCATTGCAAACAATTCTGGCTGCGGCGATGGGGAATTTAGGGGGGAATTTGTCGCTGCCGAGTGTGGTTTCGGCCATGCTCGGCAGCGAACAGGCTTGGCGAGCTATGGCCTCCTTCTGCGAGGAGGTCATCTCGCAGAAGGAGGCGGCGGAGAGGGCTCGCGAGGTAGATCCTCTAAGTGGCCCTCTCCGCCAACGGAGGACCGGCGGGAGGAGGCGGCGTTTTGCCCGACTCCTCCCGCCACCGTAGCTGGACCTGAGGGGATGGGCCGGGGGGCCCATCTCCTCATTGCACAGGTTCGGCGGACGAGGGGGGGCAGCCGGTGTGTACCCGGTTGCCTCACTATAGGCAGGAGCCCGGCGGTCACCTTCCGCCGGGCGGATCGTTGAGGCGGCTCTCCAAGGGGAGAAGCATAGATCGATCCCTTGCCGCCTCAACAATACGATCGGTCGGTACACCGTGGGGTTTTAGTCCGTGCGAGTCGGACATAACCCACCCTCTCCCCCGGGAGGGTGGCGTATCCATAAGGGATTTCCCCACGTACAAAAAAAAAAAAAAAAACCAAATCTATCCTCTATGTATAATGGTATAAATTGTATCTGATATTATCAAGCCTATCATCATTATTTCATTACATAGTATAAAACAAAGTCCCCTACCGCGTCTGTCTGTCTGTCTGTTCGCAATAAACTCAAAAACTACTGAACGGATCTTTATTCGGTTTTCACCAGTGGATAAAGGGATTCACGAGGAACGTTTTGGTATATCATTTGTCCAGGATTTTTTTTATAATCAGGGCGGGACAATGTCTGCCGAGCCCGCTAGTTATATTATATTATTGAAGTGAAACTTCTAATGCAACATCCAACAAGGTTGCGTTAAACGTTTAACGCTACCTTGGAGGGGGTATGAAAGCACTGTTGCGTTAAACGTTTAACGCTCCTGGGGAGGGGGAATAGATAGAGACAAAGCGAGAAACATAATCAAACATTTCGTATCTTACTTTAGTTATTATAATCCCATTGTAAATGTTATAGATTTGGATATTTCTCCATTCAAAAATGATAATTAAAAGATGCGATCAATTGTGAATTGTAAGCAATGTTAATAAAGTTTGTCTTAAAGAAACCATATGATTTCACTAAAAATCAATTTCTACCCCTTCCTATTTTCATTTCCACATTACTAAGTTTCACTTCTTCCGCGCGGAGGGCCTCCACGCACTATTTTTTACATCAATATTTCAACAAATTCTTGTTGAAACTCTGAAGTGATTGACCAACTTTTTTTGAAATCCACTGACAGCACAATCAGTTAGTTAATTAATCAATCGATTCTCACTTTTTTTTCGAAAACTATTAATTCGTGATTGGAACTTAGCCGCAACGCAATAGATCTAATTTTCACATTTTTTGTCGAGTTTTGGGAATATGGTAGAAATGTCAGAAAAGCTGCAGGGGCTCCAACGAAACCAGCTAAATTTTGAAAGTGGTCTATGAGAAAAAAGTCTGGGAAACTCTGCACTAAAGCGACAGTAGTAGCTACGTGTCCGGTTTTGTTAAAAAAAAGTAGCAATCATCCGCTTAGCGGCAGACCGTACACTGGTAACTTTGGTTCATTTCGGCTCATCTGGAAAGCTTCAATCGATCACTGCTTTGTTTTGGGATCATAACTGTAAATCACTATCTCCTATACCAAATATGATGACCATTTTTTGAATCTGGTATGTATAGCATTGCACCAAATGAGGCGGTCGGTTTTTTGAGCTTCAGTAAAGTTGTAAGGGAACATTGGGAACATAGTTTTTTCACACCCAAAGTCTAAGGATACCTGAATCTCGTGGTAGGTCACGAACACATGTTTTCGTTGTTCACAGCTGTAGACGGACAACTATCACGAAATTCGCCATTGAAATTATCACGATTGTGTTTGTATTCTACAAACCAGCTATAAAAAGTTGACTTGCATGGTGCTCTATTCCCAAAAACAGTTTGAAGAGGAGTGATACTGTTAGACGTCAAACTACACTCAAAATCATAGTAAATCATACTACGGAAAATTTTAAATTTACAATCAGTAGTAACGTATACACGCAATAATTAAAATAACGTCAAAATGAAAAAAAAAGAGTAAGAAATAGATTTTCCAAATTACCTTTTAATCCTTCGGCTTCTGTATTGAAGCCAAAAAGTTCCATTTTCAAATGTCGTAGTTAATTTTTAGATATTATTAATGTAAGTGGCCGGTTCCGGAAGATTTTAGAAAAGGTTCTAAGTATTTATATATCTTATACGATATTCAAAGAATTTTCCTTACAGTCACAGTATAAATATAAGAGACAGTACGGAAACTACCTACAAATGCTCGAAAACGGCACACTCATACAAACATGCGCATCGAGGAGAGGTTTTAAAAGGTACTCTATGGACAGCACCACGAAACCCGCTTAAGGGTCTCGTCGATGCGCATGTTTGTTGAGTGTGCTGGTACGAGCGTTTATAAGTAGTTTCCATACTGTCTCTCATATTTATACTGTGTTACAGTTGTAACCTAAAATATATTTAAAAACTATATTCGTCATCTTAAATTTATTTATTTTATATTTATTTGTAACAGTTCATACGTTTCAGCGTTTTACAATTTCATCTAATGTTAAATGATGATGTGGAACAAAATGATAAAACACTAAATCTTGAGAGGGCTGGCTCTCAAGTGCCGCTGCCGGAACACACCGACAGGTGCTTGGCGACAGATTTCCAACTTGAGGGTGGTAGCTACCCAGGTGGTTTTAGGAAAAGACCTACCACCATACTATGGCTTCATCACGATGTTATCCATCACCGAAAGTTTCGACTCAGTTGCTAGGATTTGAATTGAATCTGAATTTGAATAAAATTTGAACATTAATTGTACATCACTACATAGTATAAAACAAAGTCGCTTTCTCTGTCCCTATATCCCTATGTATGCTTAAATCTTTAAAACTACGCAACGGATCTTGATGCGGTTTTTTTTAATAGAGAGAGTGATTGAAGAGGAAGGTTTATATCTATAATAACATCCACTAAATAGTGGAGAAATACTGTTATTTTTGAGGTTTCTAATGTGATGTTGTAAATAATTACATTTTTTCCGCTTACATTACAAGAAACGCAGGCGGGCCACGGGCAGTAGTGAATAAATCAAAACTACTGGATCGATTTTAATCATTTTTTCAGTGAATGACATAGGCTATATATTTTATACCAGTGCGAAGCCGGAGCGGGCCGCTAGTATTATACAACCAGGTATTCCGGCACGTCTGTCTGTCTCTCTGTTCGCGATGAACTCAAAAACTACCGACCGGATTTTCATGCCGTTTTCACCAGTAGATAAAGCGATTCATGTGGAAGGTATTATGTATATAATTTCTCGAGGTTTTTTTTAATTATCTGATAAGGCGGAACAACGTCCACCGAGCCCGTTAGTTAAATATTACGTGGACGTTACGTTATGTTTAATTGGTCTGAAGATGTTCCGTAAAGGAGCGAAACACGTGTAATCGATTGTGGTCATTATACATTAATCTGCAACATATATAATTAATTATATTTTTTTATATCTTACAGTTACATGTCAACAGTATCAACCGCCGTCAGGTTCAACCGTCAACCAAGCCCGCGTTTTTTCAATTCTTTTTGTAATTTTAGTTTCTACTATTATTTATACTAGCAGGCCCGGCTGACGTTGTCCCGCCCTGATTATAAAAAAATCCTTGATAAATTATATACCAAAACCGTTCCTCATGAATCACTTTATCCACTGCTGAAAACCGCTTGAAAATCCGTTCAGTCGTTTTTGAGTTTATCGCGAACAGACAGACAGACAGACGCGATAGGGGACTTTGTTTTATACTATGTAATGATTATAGATTCATGAGGAAGATATAGGTATATAATTTGTCTAGGATTTTTTATTATCAGGGCAGGATAACGTCCTCCGTTCCGCTTGTGTATAAAAAGTGACTAACGACAAAAAGGTGGATTTTCATACAGACTTATATCTTCCTCTTCGCTAAATTAGGGGTTAAATTACCAAAAAACTCTCCCTTAGTATTCGCTTACAGCGTAAAAGGAATACCTCTGCAAAATTTCATGGACCTCGCCCCAATATCATGGCCTGTACTATTTATAGATTACATTTACAAAAAAGCCCCTTAATTCGGGAATGCATTCACACAGTTACGCTTATTAGGCGTGAAGTGAAAACTAAGCATTAGTACCCAGGTATAACATGTGACTGGATGTTCAAAGTGAGTCCCATTTGAAGTGCTGGAGGCGTGAACTGGCGTGAACGATCGTTTGGTCTGCGAGCACACTGTTTAAATATAGCCAGGTGCCGCGGCGTAGTCGGAGCGCGCCCCTGTGAGTTTCTCGCCTCATTACACATATTACATACACGCTCTGGCCTGTAAGGGTTGTACAAGCAATAACACTTTAGTTATAATTATCGGCACGGTCATCTATACATATAATGAGAATGTAAATGTAACGTGTTTGTACTTTTTAAATTATTGTGGAAAAAATTGTTGCAGGTGTCTTGGAATAAGTAATAAAATACATTTCAATCATTTTTAGAAATGTCTGTCTGTCTGTCTGTCTGTTTGTTTGAACACTCATCACTGGTAAAGTACTGCGTTCACGATAAAACTTCATTTAGTTTTGGTTTCAATAAAACCGCTGCATTTTATCAAAAGTTATTGTAATTTTAATGTAGATAAGTAAATGGACGCTGAATGATTTTATTAGTCACTGTTTTTTACACGCGGACGGAGTCACGGGCACAGCTAGTGTCTTCTATATATTATGTAGATAACGGTAGAAAGTACTACTCAATAGATGTCGATATTTTTTTTCCTCACAAACCTGCTAGTTATCTAAAAAATATATATCACGATAACTTCATCTCATATGAAATGATTAAAGAACTCGTTCATTGATGTGTTTTTTCTAGCTGTAGAGAAGTGAAGCAAGCGGTGTGCTGCTAATGTGTTTTGTTTGAGAGAATGTGTGAGTTTGAGAATGTTTTGTCTCCGTACATACTTAAATAATATATCCATGAAAAAGATAAATAACTTATTTCTTCATTTTTATAAAAATAAACAATCAATTACATTGTTGTGTAGTAAAATTGTTTTTGATCTTTCAAAACATTTTTATAAGTGGAAAATTCTACATATTAGCTGGAGCGATGTAAAAGTCAACCTGCGTCGGTGTTATATAAAAAAAAACAATATATATATTTTTATATTCCGTTTATTATTTCCCTAAAATAGAAATAAAACTTATTAATATTATCTACTAGCGGACCCGGCGGACGTTGTCTCGCTCTTATAGTAAAAAAAACTTTGAGAAATTATATACCTAAACCTTCCTCAGGAATCACTTAATCTACTGGTAAAAACCGCATGAAAATACGTTCAGTAGTTTTTGAGTTCATCGCGAACAGACAGACAGACGTAGCAGATGACTTTGTTTTATACTATGTAATGATGATAAACGAGAAACGTTGTACGGGCGGATGGTTCCTTTTTTGTTCACACAAAAACGAATTAAAGGATTTTCATGAAACTTTACAGTAATATACCTTATATTAAGTACTTACATATGAAATTAGCGTTTTAGATGGAAAAAGTAAAACGAAAAAACATATAAGTATGAAACTATATATTTAATCAATCGACGTAGGTATGTACTATTATGTATGCACTTTCGCCATTTTATAGTTTGTTCATTAATTTCATATTGCTAAAAAAAATTATGGGAGCGAGAATTAATGAAGACTTTTAAGGCTGTTTGGACTGCCCCATCGGAATTGTTTTTTTTTAAAAGAACGATCTTAAAGACAAATCAAATGGTTTCTTTTTTCTCGAACTGACTACGCTATTGATCTGGCAAGGTCTTAACGGCTTCACCGGACTACACAAATCAAATGGTATGAAAACAAATGTATCACTAAATTCGAAACATAAATAAACAAGCCTAAATTTGAATTTGGAATTTCTAACCAGAAAATAACCAAATATTTGAGATCAAAGTGGCCAGTTCGACAAAACACCAATTTCATATGCAAGGACCTAATACATCGGTATAATACATAGACAATTTATAAAGATATCACTTAGATTCGATAAGATATAGCTGTAACTGTCAAGTAAATTA
The DNA here is from genome assembly GCA_036509395.1 of Antheraea yamamai. Classification (NCBI taxonomy): domain Eukaryota; kingdom Metazoa; phylum Arthropoda; class Insecta; order Lepidoptera; family Saturniidae; genus Antheraea; species Antheraea yamamai. Next base: position 3,027,455 of record AP028429.1, on the reverse strand, counting down.
AAAAAAAATCTGTCATGTACAAATTATTTCGGCGGGCGTTCCATAAACTGTTAAAATTACACGAAGACAATATATCATACATCATTTATATATATACAAATAAGATGAAGTCGAATGTACAACATCAACATCGATAATGCTACAAGATAAATAAGCTACGCAATTCTCCTTGTAGCGTCATCGTAGCGAGGTTCGTGTATTTAATAAATAAATGCTCTGCAAAAACGTGATGGAGCAAAATTTTGCAATGAGTCGGGTTAATTAGCGAAAAAAGGAAAAAAAACCATCAAAATTCCTGATAAATTCAACTTTAAGTTTAAATAACTTCTAAAGGAGTATGTATATCAAAATTTACAAAAAACACCTTTTTTGTAGAGCGTTTTAATTCCTGAAAGAATATGGTCTGGTCTAATTCAAGCCTGGTTCAGAAGTTGCAAAAATTCGAATGGTTGAAAAATTTTTTTTGTTAATCATATGGAAAATCGCAGTGATTAATCTCATTATATTAAAATTAAAAGCTGCCGTTTTAACAGGATATTTTTTTCAGTATACTAAACAATAATTTCAGGGAACTTTGGTAAAAAAAGTTATACAGCCATGGATTATAACATGACGGGATTGTTCTTTATTATTTCAGTGACCAATAGTACATCTTAAAGATGATTTAAGTTATCAAGAAGGGATTTACTTCATACGTCCCAACTTGCTTTACCGAAATTGCGACAGCGAAACTAAAACAAAAAATCAATGATCTTTTTGTTTCGATTCGAAAAGCAACGTTGACTTCATCATTCTTGTTTTTACATACTATTGCCAGGTATATAAAAAATATACTTAAGTTTAAAATAATTAAAAAAAAATTCATGCTATTTTAGCAACCAATCTTCAGTATTGAGAGTTAATACTGTAATTATCAAGTGATTAATTATTTCGTTTTACGTACTGGCTTGTGATGACTTCTAACAAGATGGCGGCTCCGTTATTAGAAGTTTCCAGATGTTTTTGTCTTATCTCAGAATCAATGTTGGCTATTATTATTTCTAGTTAACATAACTTGTGAAAGAAAAACCAAGTTATATTAAGCAAAATAACACAATACGAGTATGTTGCACAACATAGAGTCTAGTAACGCAAGATTAATAATAAAATATAAAACTAATAAAAGTGACACATCCCTCCAAAATCTTCAAATAAAGTTTATTCCTATTTTTTACCTGCAATATCAAGCCTAGCACCATTGGTATATGTTTTTATATACCAATGCCTATTACATATAGAAACTATGTTAAGAACGCCAAATGAAAAATTATAGCATAGTTGTACAACTGCATATTGTTTTAATTAATATTTTCGGAAGGCACTCTCAGAGATGATGATTTTTCATATGCGTTATTTACTTAACTATTTAATTATTGTTGATGTATATACAATACATAAAAGTATTATAAATGCATATTTTACATTCGGACAATGTAATTCCAAACTAACCTAATTAATTAGAACGTTTATTTGCATAATATAGGTGTAGTCTGTTGTGTACAAATTTCCCTTCGTATGACACAATATCTAATTCACAGTTAATTTACGTACAGTAATACAATTGTTTCGTTTAGGTCGTTGAACTCTGTAACTGCTAGTGTATGTAGTGCAGTGCACGCAATGATTCACTTTCCTCATAAAAAATGTAAGCCAACTTTGGTGAGCGTAACCAATTAACTGTCTTAGTTGCGTAATTTGTGCTAGAAAGGTGTATATGTATTTCGGATATTTGGTAAATGAACATTTTGCGAGCGTTTTGTCGGAACTATGTATTTCACCAGAATTAACAATGGATTGTATTTATTTTATTTTAATTGTGACTAGCTGATATTTGCGACTTCGTCTGCATTATTTATTATCTTTGAAATATCTTTTAGGTACCGGCAGAGACAGAAGAGACTTCACTTTTCCTGTACATGCCTACCACATCGTTTGCCCAAATTCCCCATGGCAAAAAAATACATAACTGAAAGCGTTTTATAAAAATCGTGGTTTCTTTAACTTTAAAGACGTTATATTAAATGAAGACAAAGATAAAAAAGACTTTTTAGATAAGAATCAAGTGTCTTAAAAGTAAAGCTAAAAAATTGACAGAAATTTATGTAGTAGTATTTACATGATGCGCGGACAACTTTATATAAGGTACACTTTGCGGACAACGACAGACCTCTGTTGTTTTATTTATATAATAAATAAAATAGATTAAGTGATTACTACTTAAGTTTTAAAATTCTTTTACTAGATTTTAAATTACTTTTGTAAAGTTTTTACATTATAGCTTAATCTTTACAGAGAAACGTAAATATGTGGCCAAGATAATATTCTAAAATATTTTCTATCTACCAGTAAAAGTTTCTTCATAATCGGTTCAACTGTGCGTTTCGAAGATTACAAACTTACATAAAACGGATTATAAAAACTAATGTTTATTTAAGAATAGTTTAGAGGAAAGTTATTGACAAAAGATGTATATAAATACTATTGAATTGTACTCATGTAATGATTAGAATAATAATGTTTTATCATTATAATAACGAGATAACAACAACCTTGGTGAGCGAGTGGCTTTTTTATCATATATCCCAAACATCTACTGTGGCAATTAATTTCGTAGAAGCTAATAAAATACAATAATGATATCGTGAAAACGCGTTGAATTTTATTAAAACGGTGTTCAGTCACGTAAGGTGCCTTCCAGTTTTTGTACGTTTTTGAACGGAACGCAGCCGTGTCACTGTCCGCCGCTCCTGTCAAATAAAAAAAATGATTGAAGAATCGAAGAAAAAAACTTTTTTGGGTTTCGATTTTAGTACACAGCGGGTATGTACTAATTTTTTATAGTTTCATTTTTCGTGTGTCTGTGCTGTAATATAATATTTTACAACAAATAAATATGGATATATTATTTAACAGTATTTGTTATATCTATTTTTGCGAACTTTTATATTTTCAAGATGGAATAATACATTTACATAATATGTTATGTGTATATATATTGTCTTATATATAAATGATTATTCATTATAAAATTACAATTATATCATTTTAAATCATGATATAATTTTGCAAATACACTGACCTTGATTAAGTTGTGAACTTTTACAAACCAGAGGTTAAGGTCGCACTTAACTGTAACATCAGTTGTGTAAAATTAAAAAAGATCCGAATAAAATTTCTTTACTTCATTTTGTTACCATTTTTTATTGATTCTTAACTTATCAAGTTAACAAAACTTTATCAAATATATGTGATAATGTTTTACATAATGTGTTGTTATGATTGTATGAAATAAATTATGTAATGTTTATATGAATGATAAAGATGTTATCTACAGTACTATTATAAAGATGTAAAGTTTAAACCTGGATGTTTTAATAGAATAACTACTAATCTAAAGACTCTTTGGACTTTTAAGAGTTACCTATATTCCAGTTGATATTTATAAGCTATATTTTTTTATTGGGTTTTATATTATATTATTTCTACATTTAGCTCCTAGACAATGTTGCTAATAATACTAGTTGATACTCGTAACTATGTCTGCATAATTTGTTATGCACTGCTTGCCCCGCTTCTCTGCTACAAGAAACACAAAACTGTGGTTTCTTAAAACTGTATATGAAATTGTAATATTTTGTTTTAGATAAATACTGCATATCTATGTAGTAAAACTACAAATTTTTATCAAAATCTATCCAGTCTTTTTCTGTATGATGCATGCACAACACCAAACCTCTACTATTTCGTTTATATATATTAGATATTTTATAAATATTAGATACAAGGAATATAACAACAACAGAGACTGTTTGAAGTTGTTATTTACCAATTACCACTGTATCTACATAATTGTTGATGCCATGACTTCAATAAGTAATGTCTATACAGTATTTTTAGGCAAAGGACAAGCAATGAATAAACACCTAATTATTTTGTTGTTCATTATCTTTTGTTTATTATTATTGTATAGTGATCAAGCATTATTAACACAATGTAAGAAAAAGCAAGCGTTATGCAACAATCATTGGTGTGAAAGAGAACACCACATATTAGGGACACTCAAAGTTATGACACAACAAATATTTATTTTATTGAACTGTTTTTTTTAATAATTGGATTACTATGTATAACAACAAATGATCAAACTTCAGAGTAATTAAAAACAGCTTACAACAATTATTGTGATATAACAATAATATATATATATATATTTTTATATATTATAGGAGGTAAACAAACACCAGGGGAGTTGCAAGTGCTCTTGTCAGCCTGTGTTTGGGGGCTAGGTAGGGGAGGTGGTCCTCCGGCGCTCTCTCTGACCGAACAAAATGCAACAATGCAAGCACTGTGACTTCACGTTAGTGTTTCTGTTAGAGGGTGGTACCACTCCAAGCAAGCCGACCCATTCATGCTGAAACCAGTAATGGCTTCAGCATGGCTCTACCACCAACATAATAATATAACCTACACTATAATAATAACAATAATCCTGTCTGTCTATATAATTCACTATATATTATGTTGTAATATTTAATACTCAGGAAATAATTAGTGAATGGAATTTATTTTAATTCATATGTTTCAGTTAAAAGCTCTCGTTATTGGTGAAGATTATGGAGTGTTACATGAAGCAGAAGTTGAATTTGATGTTGATCTTCCAGAATTCAGGTAAGCTTAGTTTTAATTTTTGAGATATGCTGACTTTAAAGATAATAACTTGATTTTAATATCATATTTTTTCTTTCTATATTCTATATTAGCACAATATTACATTACACCTATATTACATACAATCTATTCTATTAATTAATTCATTCTATGTTCAATATTTCTTCTCTCCATATCTTTTTCATAATGGGTAGTGCAGATACGAACTTTTTTAGGTAAACTAGCTGATAAAATACATGAAACCCTGATTTGGTCAATGGCTCATAAATTTAAACTGTTTTCCAACAAATATTATGTTTTTTTTTAATTTTCTTCTTTTTTTAACGATTTTGGTATAAACATGCTATTCATTTATTCTACTGTTTAATTCAGTTTAACACGTAAAGTATACACCTTAGTGACTGCGTAAATTCCGGAATTTAGTTTTAATAAGTTTTTAGTGTAAGCAAAGACAATTTTAAATGTATCCACATGACCAACTAAAAAGATTCAAAGTAATTTGGCCAAATCTAATTTTAAATTGTGCGATATTCACACAACCTGAGGAGTTTTTCATTTATATAAATTATGTCATTCATTTATATAAATTAACCCGTAGATGAAAGATGCGGTAAGGGTTTTGTGTCTATGACAGGACAGCGGGGGGTGTGGTTCGCGGGGAACGGGGTGAGGTGACTGCGCCTCCTCTCCTATGGGTAAAAGCGCTCGATATGGTCATGGACAGACTGGTAGTAGCTGGAGTTGACTTTTCCACCATTGAAGCTCTATCTGGTGCTGCACAGGTAAATGAAACTCGTAATAAGTTGACTTTTTTTTTGCTTATAATATTATGAGCAAATTATTTTTAGTGTCCTTTTAGGGTTTTTAAATACTTTGTTTTTAGGTGTTAGACAGAGACGGATTAATCCATAACGAGTCCAATAGTAACAATGTGTAATGAATTTAGAGACAGCACTTAAAAAACGACCTTGACGCACCCCCTAAACAGGCCCTGTTAAGGGATAATGAATAGTAATCAAATTAGTAAAAATAAGAATTAGGCTATTTATTAATTGATCAACTGCAAAATAAATGAATATTTTTCAAATTACTAAATTAATAATCCAATATAGTTTTGAAACTTGCAAAATAGCTATTCTAAGCAGCTAGACTATTCCAATTCTATAAACTAGTATGCACCTCATAAACAAATAAAATGATGGAAATAAATGGTAACAAAATAAAAATTTACTTAAAGCATTGTATTATATTTTGCAATATTAACACAAGAAATATAATTTTATTGTGTTTTAAAATGAATATCATATATAAAATTGTAATATAATTTTTAAATGACATTCAAAGAGTATTCAGATTTCATAATTGGTGTATAAATTAACACTATTTTTACATCTCAAAAATTGTCTTAAAAAAACATTAATCGTTATCTATAGGTAAACAAAATATATTAACAATGACATAAATCTAGCCCGTGACATTGCAAACTTAAGTGACTTGTATTTTACGTTATTTTGTATTTTCGTAACGTGCCGTGCCGTGTTTACTGCAACATAAAAAGGTTAATAGTGTGTAAAGAGAGAATAAAGTTCTTGTATGTCTGTTTCGTAACTTTTGTGAACTTTATGCTAGTTAATGATGATATTACAGAAAAGGTTTTTTCTGTATAATATAGGTCGAATATTACGGAAATGGTATGTCATTCGAGTAAAAATTAGACTGGCTGAATAGCTATAGATTATTAGTATACTAATACACATGAAATATATAGTTTTTTGTGTATATTTATTCTGTACAGGTTTATTTTAGTCCCGGCAGACGTTGTCCCGCTCTGATTATAAAAAATTCCTTGACAAATTATATACCAAAACGTTCCTCATGAATCACTTTATCCACTGGTGAAAACCGCTTGGAAATCCTTTCAGTAGTTATTGAGTTTATCGCGAACAGACAGACAGACAGACGCGGTAGGGGACTTTATTTTATACTATGTAATGATTAAATTTTCGTTGTTATTCATATTGGGTGTCGAAATATATTCAGTACTTTCGTATTAAATGCACCGCGCTCGCCGACCGCTTTCGCGGCCGGCTAACGTTATGTTTTTACGCAAGTCTAATGTAACCTAACCAAACCGAGACGAAACTGTTTTGTTTCAACTTAAAAATCATCGAGTTTACAACTCTATAGGTATACCATAGTTTAGGTTCGCAGTTAGGGGGCCGTTCAAGTATTACGTAAGCAGATTTTTTGTAGTTTCTGACCCCCCTCCTCCCTGTGAGGAAAAGCAAGCAAAACTCTTACCCCCCCCCCTACCCATCTTACTTATGGTAAACATTTATACGTGACGACTAAATTTTACAGAAAATCCGAAAAGTGGATAATAAATATTGCTGACGTAATCATCATCCTGACCCCCCATCCACTATGTCATATGTAATGCTTGAAAGACCCCTTGTTTCTTGTATTATTTTCTATCCAGACTAGAGCCTGAACTGCTTTTCGAATTTAATAATTAGTTACTGTTTTAGCAACACGGTTCAGTCTGGTGGTCGAAGGACGTAGAGACAAAGTTAGGCAACCTGTCTGCTGATGATTTTCTGCACACACAACTTGCTACTGCCTTTGTCCATGACTCGCCCGTCTGGATGGACTCTAGCACGAGTACCGACTGCAGAGCTATTGAGGAGGCTGTCGGAGGACCAGAGGTGAGTATTTTAATTTAAACCTTTTTCTTTATAACAGCACGTTAAAGTAATGACATTGCCTGATGATAAGCACAGTACAGAAAAACTATGGCGATCACCAACCATCCAGCGCTATCACGCTGGTCTGCAATCCTCTAAAATGTCGAATATATGTCATTCCAAAAATGATAGCTGAACAATACTTTTAGAAGTCATAAAATATGAGTTAAAATAAACTACTATAATAAATAAATAAGTTAATGAGATATATTGTTTTTTTATAGTCTTTTTTTATATTCTTTAAAATAGTAATAATTTTTATCGTTTTCTTTTTATTCTATTCCATAAAAATTAATTCTATTCAAAAGTAGGAGTGTAGTTAAATACATTTTAGACTTTTGTTTCAATAGACAAATTTGTTAAATATGGATGACGCTGTAATTAAAACAAAACTTAGTTACTGACATTAGATATTTTATTTTATATATATTTGACCCGTCCGAATATATGTTTGAAAGTATTAGAAGTAAACTTTACCTGAAATAATAAAACGACATTTAATGTCGTTATGAAGCCAATAAGGCCAATCGCGATGTCGATTCCAAATTAACACGAGAATTAAAGAAATATTACTTTCAAAATAAATTACCTTTTCTGATGACAGCTCTCCATCTACCGATTCTAGATTTGTCACAGATTACAACAAATAAACCTGTGGTTTCGGTTTTGTTGCAACAATATTAAGATTAAGTTTTAATTTAATTAGATATATTAAAATTAATTATTGTTCTTTTTTATTGATACATGCAATAAAGAATTTCCTTTGTCACAAATAATATATATTGGAGAAAATGTTTAAACAAAATTTTCTCGAAATCATCTTTTTTGGCTTAATTTTTGTTTTGATTATTATCTGCACTATTTCTGAATAAAATTTTGAATTTTTTCAAAGAGGTCACTTAACACCAGGTACATAGGCTTCTTTTCTACAATAATAAAATCAATTTCTGGAATTATCAAATACTAGCTGACCCGTGCAACTTCGTCTGCACCAAATCGGTTATTACCGGTTTCAATTGTATTTTTAAACGCAAATAATCTTAAAAAACCTAAAACCCTATTACAGCGTTATCCAGCACTTCCAATCGTGAATCTAAATTATCCAGGGACTCACTCAAACATATACCCAGTTGGTATGTGAGAAATCTTTTAAAATAAGCCTAGAATCTGTTCGCAGCATTACCTAAAGTAGTGTCATCAAAGTGAAGATCAAAACTAACTTACATATATTGCCGATAAATGTCTTCCCAGTACCTCTTGTAACTTCATCACGTAACATACTGTAAAAGTTGAACTTTATCTACATTAAATTTCCATTTTGTTTTAGTTGTTTGTTTTATAAGAATTTGTAAAGTATATGTGAAATCTGCATTCAATTTTAATTTGGTCACATTTATTTTACTTTTGACATACAAACCACCTTTTTTACTGAGATACTGAACTTGGGATAATATACCTTTCTAACAGTGAAAGAATTTTTGAAATTGGACCAGTAGTAGGTAGGTACCAAGCATTCCTCGAAAACAAAACTTTACCACTCATTATAATATTAGTATAAATACAACATAGTAACTGCAAACAGTAGTCCGGTGAAGCTGTTAAGACCTTGCTAGGTCAATAGCGTGGTCAGTTCGAGAAAAAAAAATAACTGCATACACCTCAACTGATTTATTTTAATCTTAGATTCACAAACCTGAACCCAACTACTTCAAGACTCAACAACATTTAGAAAACTAATTTTATCAAATATCGAAACAACACACGTACTGATAGAACTCTAGTTGAGATTCATCTTCTACAATGCAATGTAACTATTATCTAGGTTTATGTTTTAGGAAAAAATCTTGCCACCTTTGTTTAGCAAACATTTTTTATACAATAAAATAAATGTAACAACGTATAAGTGACAGTTTCGTTTACACATATTTTTTTCATATGTGGTTGATAATTACGCATAGAAATGTCATATAGCCGTAGCTCAGTTATAACGTACTGGACATTATATGGTCCGCCGGAGCCGACGGTTCGAATCCCGGCGATCTTTTTTTTTTGGTATTTTTTTTAAAGTAGCTGAGGGAAATATAGCTTATCTTTTTAGCTAATCTGTCTGCTATATATAGCACAATGAAAATTTACCAAAATCCGTCAAAAATTTCATTAACTACAAATTTTTGACTTTCGTCCGTTATCCTGGAGAATCCCTTGCGTTTTATGAGATAAAAAGTATCCTAGATGTAATCTCGTAATATTAGTTATCACTGTGCCAAGTTTCGTCAAAATCGGTTCAGTACTTTCAGAGTGATGCGTGTTCACAGGGACAGACAGACAGACAAAAATTGTAAAAAGATTATTTTTGGTTTGTATATCGATAACAAAGTCTACCCCGATAAAAAATTTCAAAAAATATTTAATGTACAGATTTGACCTTGCTACAGTTTTATTATAGTATAGATAGATAGATAACAGGATAAAATAAATTTTAGGAATTATCAAAAATAATAGGATAAAACAAATTTCAGGAATTATCACTACATATTTCTGATTTTATAAAAGAAAGTCCTCTAGCAAGTCTGTCTGTCTATATAAATTCCAAAACTACTGAACGGATTTTCAGATTCTCACCAGTAGATAAAGTAATTCGTGAGGAAGGCTTAGGTATATAATTTGTCAAGGTTTTTTTGTTATCAGGGCGGGACACGACCGTTGGGCCCGTTAGTTAAAGATAACAGGGTAAAATAAATTTCAGGAATTATCAAAAATAACAGGATCTCGGGCCTACGAAAGGTTCACAGGTCCACAAATACGGAAGATGTATAGGAGTAAGCCGCGCGTGTATCACGCTTGTTCGAGGATATCACTGGTGTCATCATTTGCCAGCTCATTGTTCCTGGGTCGCGTGGCACCCATCGACCTGTCCGACGGTTCCGGGATGAATCTCCTCGACATAACACATATGAAATGGGATGAAAAGGCTATGAAGGTGAGGCTAAAATCATTAATTAGCCTTACCAGAGACAAAAAATAATCTATTTTGGCTACTAACACTTATAATAAAATATCTAATATATAATCTGTTAAAAAAATCGATTCTTTCTGCTTAGTAGTTATTGGTGATTTTTAATGTTATCAGTTAAAATTTCATCATACTTTAATATGTTCCTTATGTCTATCATGTGAAGAAAAAAAGTTTGTATCCCTAATTATAGTCAAATTTCGAACACTGAATAAACACTAGTGATTATAAAGTGAGGTATACCTAAGTATACCCTCAGTAATGCCCTAAGAGTATGTAATTAAGTTTGCAAGCTTTCTCTAACGATCAAATTCATATCATGAGATTTACGCTGTCAAATGCATTTTCGCAATCACTATATACTGTTGGATATTTGCGTCCAAATTTATACTGTCTGATTATCGGAATCTAGTTCGTACTAATGGATTTTCGCGGCCAACTTCACAATGTTGGATTTTCGAGACCAAACTTATGCTGTCTAATCTTCGTGATCTACTTCATACTGATGGATTTTCGCAGCTAACTTCCTAACGTTGGATTTTCGCGACCACTATTATGCTGTGTAATCTTTGGGATCTACTTCACACTGATGGATTTTCGCATCGAACTTCATAATGTTAAATTTTCGCGAACACTTTTATACTGTCTAATCATCGGAATCTACTTCATACTGATGGATTTTCGCGGCCAACTTCATAATATTGGATTTTCGCAACCAAACTTGTACTGTCTACTTTTCGTGATCTACTTCATAGTGATGGATTTTCCCAGCCAACTTCATAATGTTGGATTTTCGCGACAACTGTTATGCTGTGTAATCTTCGGGATCTACTTCATATTGATCGATTTTCGTAACCAACTTCATAATGTTGGATTTTCATGACCACACTTATACTGTCTAATCTTTGAGATCTACTTCATACTAATGGATTTTCGCGGCCAACTTCATGTTAGATTTTCGCGATCACACTTATACTGTTTGATCTTCGGGATCTATATCACAATGATGGATTTTCGCGACCACACATACTTTCTAATCTTAGGAATCTACTTAATACTGATACATTTTCGTGGCCAACTTCATAATGTTGGCTTTTCGCAATCACATTTATACTGTCTAATCTTCGGGATCTGCTTTATATGAATGAATTTTGATTTGACACCCAATTAATCGAACCAATAGGACAGAGTATAACTTCAGAAACTTCACAGGCGTGTGGTGATGAAACACTGGAGAATAAGCTTGGAGAACCGGTACCGAGTGCGAGTGACCTCGGCGCGATATCCGAGTACTTCGTGCAGCGCTACGGGTTCAAACCGGAATGTCGTGTTGTCGCTTTCACTGGAGACAACTGTTCTGCACTCGCCGGTAACGATTTTTTTATATGAATCTGTTCAATCATTTGATTATAATCTCACTTGGTGTTAAATGACGATGTGATCGAAATGGTACACACGCAAAATCTAGTGGAGAACTGGCTGTCAAGTGCAGCAGCAGTACAGGTATTCTGCCGGCAAAGTGAATTTGAATTTAAGCAATATGAAGTATTCTCCCTTTCAAACGTGTTCTTGTTTGACGTTTGTTTTGACATCTGTCAGTTACTCTGACAGACAAAATTGGTGTATTAAATAATTTAATATTGTTTCTTATTTATCCATGCTAACTCGAAACGACTGAACCGAATTTAATGAGAATTTTATTGGCCGGTAGTGAACTTTATAGAAAAATACATCAATTGCGATTTTATATAGGGGTAAACAGTATTGATAAAATTTACTAATTTAAAATGTAATTAGGGGCCATTACAGTATTAGGTAGGCATTAAAGCTGGTCTATGATTTGCTTATTTATGATAACATATGGGATAAATCTACAGGTTGAGGTTAGTAGCTAGCCAGGCGGGCATAGAAAGTCCTTCCAATATAAAAAAAATCTCTTTGTAAGGATTACTAGCCGTACCCACGACTACGTCCGCGTGAAATTTCAATTATAAACAAAGTGATTAATAAAATCATATGATTGTATTAAAACTCGACATCGACGATTTAATTGGCCTCACCCGTTGTGAACGATTTTGATTTTCGAGACGCAGCATGACACTGCGGCATCTAGTTATACGTCGTATGTATTTGATAAACGTTATAGCTACGTTTATTCTGGACGGATGCATAAAGAGAGGTGTTACTTACAGAAAATCGTTCATATATTGATCTACCCTATAATAGGTCTTTGTACATCAAAATCCACTTGACAGCAGCAGCTTGAACTTACTATCCGCAAATCGATAATATTCTTTGGGGCTTTGTTGTAAAACCTAATACTATTTATCTAGACAGACTGATTTTTTTTAAATCATGGAAATGTGTTCTGACATTGATTCTAAGCCCCCAGAATATTTTTTCTTTAAAATATTGCATGTACAGATTTTGTCACGTTACCCTTTTGCCACATGTGTAGATTACCAAATAATGCCGAGAAGTAATTCTTACCACATCCACAGCGACTTCATCATTCTCTTAAAAAATAATCAGAATACTGTTTCACTTTAATTGCGTGTGAAGTAGACATAACTTTTTGAAGTAAAACTTGTTTACGCACGCTTGATTTGGAGAGTAAGCTGGTGAATGCGTCACGAGAGCGTTACGAAAACGTGTGATCGGGCAAAGCGAACGGAAGTTAAGAGGGAGATATAACGTTAGAGAAGATAGAAAGAGAGAGATTTACGTTGCATATTATCAATGAAAACCCATAGTAAATTTCAATATTTGTAGAAAATTACTATATGTATATACATTTTTTGTAGGTGGTAGAGCTACGCTGAAGCTATTACTGGTTTCGGCATGAATGTGTCGGCTCGCCCGCGGTACTACCACCCGACACACAGAAACACCCACGTGAACTAATTGTGCTTGTGATGTAATAAGAGCTAAATATTTCGTTTGGTCAAAGAGAGTGCCGGAGGCCCACCTCCCCTCCCGCTCCCCTCTCCCCCTCCCTCGTAAAAAGGGGGGGAAAGAAATTGGGGGGATAATTTAAAATTAGGGGACCCAAATTTTTTTTTTCCTTTTAAGAAAAAAAAAAAAAGTATATGTGGGGGGGGGGAAAAAAATGGGTCAGGAAGAAGAAAGAAATCATCAATGGGAGGTAAAATTATAAATTTTATGGAATCCACAAAAAAAAATAGAATAAAATGTTAACCAATTACAGAAACAACACTGAATATAGTTATGACAAATTATTAGGTGTGACTATCCGAACTGTTTTAGCGAGGATGCCCACTATCTAGTCTGTCGCCTTTTATGCCTTTTAAGGTATCGAGATACATAGACAGCTGATACTTCAAACTAATGGTGTCTCATGCCAGGGTAAATAATGAACAGCTGATAACTTTAACCAGTGGCGTTCGGGGTCATTAGTATCACCCCCGATATAGTCAATGGCATATAGATGGAGCTAAAGAAGTTTTACTTCAGTCGTGTGGTCTAAAGCACATTCGTTTTTTTCTTAGGTCTCCGTCTACGGTCAGGATGGGTCGGACTCAGCCTCGGCACGAGTGACACGTTACTCCTGGGTCTGCAGAGTCCTGCGGCTCCCGTGGCGGGACACGTGCTGGTGGGTCCGACCCCCCACGCGCCCTACATGGCGCTGCTCTGCTTCGCGAACGGATCCCTCACGCGACAGGCGCACAGGGACCGACTCGCCGGACACAATTGGGAGGCTTTTAATGAACTATTACGGGCAACTGTTCGGGGGAACATGGGCTATATGGGTTAGTACTTGCACTGTACATACCTACATACATACATAATATATGTTAGGTATTGGTTTGAGGTTCTTGGATGAAACAACTTGCAGACTTTTAACTTCAGTGGACTGTATTACTTTTCACAATGTACATAATTGTATGGAACGAGCTGGTGACAAACGTATTGTAACAAATGAGGGCGATGTGAAATTATAAAAATTTTGCATACATACTTGAACGACACCTTTAGTCCTAATATAAGACTTAGAGAAAAAATACGAGAAACATAATCACGGGTATAAAGTAGTATGGGTTTTGAAAATCCAGGTATATATTACGATACGCCGGAAATCGTTCCACGAGCGGCTCCTATTCGAGTGCTATTCGATGGGAACGGACGTCTCGCTGATAAACCTTCGGCTGAATTCGAGGCACGAGCACTCCTGGAAGGTCAGGCACTAGCTCGAAGGGCACACGCCGAGGACATGGGCTTCAAAATCGGTAAGTTATACAAGTAATAAGAATGTAAATCTAACGTGTCAGCACTTTTTCGAATTTTGTATAAAACAAAAATGAACACGCGTTTAATACGAGTTTTACTAACAGTGCCTTAAATTTGAAACTTCATTAAACATATGTCTAAAATACTTTATTACAAAAGCGTGTTCAAGCGGTCTCTAGCTAAACATCTGGTTAAGAAAAATTATGTAAGCAATTCTGAATAGCAATCGTTCAATTCAATCTCATCATTCAAAAAGTTCCAATAAACACAGATATTTTGCAAAAAATTAGATTTTTCGTATAATATTTTTGTTAATATCTTCATTATTTATTATTGCCGTGATATTTTAGTTAAAAGAAAATGATGTAATTGTTAAAAGAAGCAATATACACGTTTAATATGTTACGTCAAAATGCGTAAAGTGGAATAACAGTATAATCTCATATTAAATACATTGTCGAATGTCAATAATGACATATAGTAGTTGGTTATGATTTAGTTGTGAATGTCTAAAACTGTTTAATTTATTTACTTCTTCCAAATTAGTTATACCCACGAAATCCATAATTTACTAAGAAACGTATTTTGCCTGCAAATAGAGAAAAGTAAATTACAATAATATAATGTGAACTGTCAACTTAGAGAAGTGTTAGACAATATTTAAATAGTGTCCATCTATAAACAAGAATAAAACACTCTTTTGTGATGTGATATATTTTTTTAAAGCAATAGTTATAAGCGTATTTAACTAGTTTTGTAATAACAAGGTATATATTTAGTAATCGAGTGACAGCATGTCTGTCCCCGACCTGGGTCGCGAACACCATGCATGTAATAAATATGACATTTCCAGATGAATCGTCACGGTTGGTGGCGACAGGCGGAGCCGCGGTCAACAACGAGTTGTTACAGATATTCGCGGACGTTTTCAATGCACCCGTCTACGTACTGGTTCGCATGCACAGTTTTTACACACAAAACGCGAAACACGTTTTTCCTTACGTGACGATTTCTACTATATATCATCATTACATGGTATAAAACAAAGTCCCCTACCGCGTCTGTCTGTCTGTCTGTTCGCGATAAACTCAAAAACTACTGAAAGGATTGTCAAGCGGTTTTCACCAGTGGATAAAGTGATTCATGAGGAACGTTTTGGTATATAATTTGTTAAGGATTTTGTTATAATCAGGGCGGGACAACGTCTGCCGCGCCCGCTAGTTCTTGATAATTTAATGTATGTCCACAAAAACTTAGATAAGCTGGATTTATTAAAAGACTAACATAATTTAAATACTAGAAACAGCAACAAATTGGTCGTTCCATGTTTCAGGCTCACTAAGATCAAAAGCAGTATTTTAGGTAATAGTGTTAGGTTTTGTAACGAAGTCCCAAAGCACATTATCGGTTTGACGGATAGTAAGTTCAAGAGCCATGTCAAGCGGGTTTTAATGTCTAAAGGCTATTGTAGGGTGGATCAATATGTAAATAATTGTGACGTCTGGAAATGACGACCCCTCTGTACATCCACTAAAAACGAACATTATATGTAAGAACATATATTTTTATATAAATATCAGAGATAAACCAGATCATGTTTCTAGCCGGTTTTTCTCGATGACTGGGTTGTTTTCCGAACCGGTGTTAGTGTTGATGTTCATAAGCGCCTTCTCAGGCCCTAAATTGAATAAAGTGTTTTTTGATTTTGATTCTACTAATCAACTCCCAAAGCAAGGTTCTAAGGAACTCGGTTCCAAAAAAACTTGGAATTTTATTTCATAGAGATTATAGTATATAAAAAAAAATTGCATTTAATGAGTTGGCTAAAAAAAAGGTCTAAATACCATTGTTTTTAAATCAGTTGAATTCAGAGAGACTATATGTATACAAGGCTCCTAAGCCCGTGATGCTAAGACTAAAGTAAGCTTATGTTAAGTATGTTGTGAAAGATCTATTGACGCATCTTGATAGTAAAATCGACCCGTATGCCGTCACGGTAAACAGCATGACACATTGTTATGCCGTCATGCCTCTTCGCGTCACTTCTATCGGCACCCTTGTTGCACTGCATACTATTATAACCGACTATATACTTGAGACGTTTTTATTTAATGTATTTTAATATTACTACATGTTGTAAAACCAAATCCTCTGCCAGGCCTGTCCGTCTGTCTGTTCACGATAAAGTCAAAAACTACTGAATGAGTTTTTATGTGGTTCTCAACAGGTATGAATTCTGAGATGACACAAAAATTTTCTGGAAAGTTCTAACAAGAGAGCCATCATCTTGTTGGAACATTGAAATGGTCACACGACACTTGTAATATTATTAACTATTCGACGATGGCAGTTGTAATCTGGAAGATTGGTTGCCAAAAAAAAAAGTATATGTATTGTTAAAACAGTATTATAGCTACTTCTTTCGGACGAGTGCCTTAAGCGCTCGCCTTAGTAGTCCGGTGAAGCTGTTAAGACCTTGCCAGGTCAGTAGTCGGTTCGAGAAAAATAAAAAAAATATAGCTACCTCACTAATTGCAAGGTTTAATGATATTTCTATTGTACTTATAGGAGCAGCACGGTAACGCTGCGTTACTGGGTGCCGCAATACGAGCTGCCGATGTCTGGAGCTCCAGTATGGGCATCAAACTACCAGGTAACCATTTCATATAGCTATAGTAATCATTTCAGTAATAACATTCTAGAACCTTAGTCACCAAAGTGGTCCAGGTGGACCCCCAGAGGTCCACGGGGGACTCGACGGGGGTCTACGTCGGCGTGAAAAAAAAATGAGGCTTCACAATTAGTAAGTTGTGGTCCACGGAAATGTATCTGCTTTTGATAGTGAAACCTAAAATGTTGACTTGCCTTCACCTATCAATGTCGGCAGATGATATATTAAGAAGGTTAGCGACTGTTACTTGTAAAGACTTGCATATTCCATATTTAGTACAATGTGTTGAGACTTGATAATTTCCATAGTTAGAGCTAATCTTCACATCTTTTGTCGAGTTTTGGGAATTAGAAATGTAACTGCATGGGGTCCACCGGAACTAGCTAAATTTTGAAAGTGGTGTAAAAGAGTCTGGGAACCTCTGTCCTAGAACATATGAATTTTACATCCTTTGCGTTAACAAAGCATGGTCTGCACATCTGCCACTGTCACATATACTGACAGTGGCATGTCAATCAAGTTTGTATCAGTTCATACTGATAACGGACAACTGTTAGTCAAGACTTAGTATGGCAATCTTATAATATTGTTTTTTTTTTTAACTTTATTTTTGGCGACCATTCTTTTAGATTATTACTGCCATTGTCGAGTAGTTAATAGTGTTATAAGTTAATGTCGTGCGATCATTTCAATGTCAATGTTTATGCTCCAACAAGATGGTGGGTCCCTTGTTACAACTTTTCAGGGAATTTGTGTGGCACATCAGAATTCATGGCCCGTGGCATTAGTTTCTATTCACTTCACTTATGCACAATAAACAAACTATATTACATAAAACACCACCAATTTTACACAATATAGAGTCAAGTAACACAAGATTATGAATAAAATATAAAAACAACTAAATGACAGACTAAAATCCCGCCAAAAACTCTCTTATCTTCTTCTTCTTCTTGATTTGGCTCCGCAGAAGCATTTGCCAGTGTCAGTGTTTAACTCTCTTATAATATTATAACTAAATTTATAAGGGTAATTTGGGGTAATAAGTATTCGTTTTGCAAATGCAGGTAGAATTAAGCTTCTCTTTGTTAGTTGACACAAATCCATGTAAGCTGAATTTGCTGGAATAATGTCAATACACCTCAAATAGTTTTGAGACACCAGTCGGTTCTCATCCGTTGGTAACAATGCATGTGCCACTAAAATAAACAAGATGGCGTTATATGACATTAATCCTTTAATAATTTGTTACACAAATGTGTTTTTTGTATAAATCTGTCGATGATATTAAAAAAAAGCATTATTTAAAAGAAAGTTTCATTAAAATCGTTAACGCCGAAAAAAAATATAAATCTACAGAGATTCCTTGTTGAAAGTTATTAAGGTCTTCTGTTTATTAACCAGTCCCAGTGAACATGTTATCTTAATTTGACATAAGATATAGATCATTTATGTCATGTTTATAGAATTGAGACATAAATGTTTTGGTGTGTCATATCAAGGTCATGTATTTACTGCGATATCATGTAAAATGTCACAAGATTACGAATACATAAGATTTTTAAATGTAATCAGTCAATTTAAAACTAAAAACTTTATGTAAAGAAAGTACACTTTTATTTAATAAAAGGTCAGTTTTTTTATGGAAACAGCTGTTCTTGGGCCATTTTGTTTTATTCTTACATATATTTTAGGTTCGGAGCCATCAGTGACACCAGTCGTGACACCTTACCCGGATCACGAAAAAATATACACTCCGATGTTAGCACGCTACCGAAAGATTATTGAGGACATACCCAAATTGCATTAAAGCATATCTATATAATAATATAAAGGGAGGGGGAAATAATATCACACATATCTGTCGCATATCCATTTAAAAAGATAGATATATAGATAAACACAGCACATTTTTTTTACAAGCGGTAACTTAAGATGACCTTAATTTTAAATATCTAAATAATTGAAGTTTAGGGCACTTAACTTAATAAAAGTCACGAACGAAAGTTGAAACGTTACTTATTGCTTGACAAACGCGTAATATTGCCCATATGAGTGAGCGAGACAGCACTATGGAGTGTAAATGGGACAGATAGTTGATTAATAAGAACTACTTAGAGTTTTGTGTCTTCTTTATTAAATATAATTTTAATAATTTGATATTGAAATGAGATTTATTAATTTATACCTTTTTATATAAGAATTTTCACTTCTATTGAGTGTCCCATTATTGCTTTTATATTACATTTAATGACTTGTTTTTTGTATAGGTCAAAATGTATAATGTCTGCCTCTCCCCAAACATACATCCTCGTTAACATATCACTAGATGTACCGAAACGATTAGTGGAATCGTCCATATTAGTCAGTGTTAACAGATTTCTTTTCTAAATGTTATTGTTTCATGCTATTATAATCTAGCAACACTCGTTATTACCGACGGTTCTGTTTATTGTTTCCTGTATTCCTTTTTATCTGAAAATACATTCCGTTTCGCATTTATACATATTTGGACATTTTTATATATATTTTTACAAAGTAATATTTCTTTGATAGAGTGCATTTTATGTTTTATGTAGTCTTCTTTTATAGATGCTTTAGGTGAATATTTAATAAAGACATTAGATTTGTGATTTATATAACTGACTGTGATTAGGAATTTTTATATATTTTTTCTACAAATCAGACAACAAAAAAAAGGCATACACAATGTTTTTTTGTTATCAGTGTGTACACACGGAGGAAGTGAAACTTCTTTGGCTTATATGAGTTAAATTATATATGTGAGAATACTTAGAAACTATATGCTATACGAAGTCTGCTAGTATAAATACTTAACTGTACATTTACTCAATTTGGTATACCACTAGACCCAAACAGACGCTTATGCATACTTACACATGCACGTAAAGGAAATTTTTCCCTACCGTGCCACAAGAAGTTTCACTTTAAAATTATGTTCTATGAAATGATCTGCCTTACAATACGACATATCTCTAAGGCTTTTAAAAATTGTAACAGTTTTAGCAAATAGTTATTTAATAATATTTATTATTATTCTACAATTATTATGGTGCTTAATATTTTATAGTTAACTTCTATAATACATTCCTAAATGAATTTATATGAAGCTTTTACTAGAAATGTGCCGTTGGTGGCAAATAATTCAAGTCATAAATCTATGAAGGTTGCAGTATATTTTTTTCCATTCTACGACCTAAATGAAAGTCTTATATACGTAATTTGTTCTTACAAGCTTTTCGCAAATCAGCTTAGATATAACAGTAACCAAATTATTACAATACAATATTTCGCTCGAGTAAATGTTCGCACGCCAATAAACTACAAAAGCTTTAGATACATTGCACTGAAATGTAAGTAAAATAAAATAAAAAATAGTGAATTACAAACAATTAAAATATTACAATTATTTTAAAGATAAATCCCAGCATACATACGAAAAATGATGGATTTAAATTATATTTTATTTGGTATCGTTATTGTTATATACATAATTATAGGAACGCTAGTAACTGCCACAGTTAGATTAGACCTATTGCGGGAACAGTATCTTGTACTAGGTGATAAGTACCCTATGATCTTTTTTCTATCCCTAACAACATGTAGGTAAAATCTCATGATGATTGTTTGAGCAGTAAAGTCGTAAAAAACAAACAAACTCACATTTATAATATTAGTTAAGAATAATCAAAAACACTCTGAAATGTTGGAGTGTAGTAAAATTACTAATTTTTGACATATCATCTTCATCTACTGATGTCTTCAATTGTCAGTAAATCTGTGTAGTTTAGATTCCATTGAGACGTGTGATTTGTAGGATATGATAATTATGCCCAATGGCATTGAGACTAACATACCCTAGATATAACACCAGGCATAGTGTCACGCTTGTCATTCCATGTTCCCGGATCAGTTGGAATCAGTAACCAAGTGAGGTGGCAGTGTCTGTACCCTATTCAGTCACTATCCCCTAACATATGATAACCAATCTGTCACAGTGACTTAGTTTGTCCGATCGCCGAATCAGCCAGTGAATACACAATTGGAAACTGTGTGTATATTACATAGGTTCGTTTTGGCTTGAACTTGCTATTGGATATAGTTCAGTCACTTTGTTCGAAGTCTGGTAAAACATGTCAGAAATCTCAATGAGTGTATAATGAATGCACTATTTTTATTCTACATTCTTGTAATAAGAGCGGTTAATCAATCTTGTTATATGTGATATATAATCTATTACTATTTATAATTTAATAGTAATTATTCCCTATAATAATTATTTACTTGTGAGCAGTAGACGAATTTTTAGGACAATTATATTTTACACACAGATTTTTATAAAGACATGCTTGTTAATGTTATATTTCAATGTTAATTAAACTCGTTCTAGTTACTAAGTCTATTCCAGCTTTGTTATATTTTTTTATATTATGGTTTTAATAAACGTTTTTTAAAAAAGAAATAAAATCTTTTATTTAATGTGAAAAAGGATGGTTTGCGAAAATCGTTCAGCCGTTTGAATATTTTTGACGACGTTAACTGTATCACCCGGTTAGTCCGGTGAAGCTGCGAAGACTGGTGAAGACCTGCCCAGGTCGATAGCGTTAGTCAGTTTGAGAAAAAAAAAGATATAGATAAAGATACTCACAGGATCAGTGTTGCCAGGTTTGAGATTGAATTATGCTTATTAATGTAAAAAATATATTCTTCGTCGCCCATTTTAAAATACTGAAAATCGATGATTACAAGTTTAATATTGCAGATTTTTTTAATGCCTTATAACAATGGTCGCCATATTTTTTTGGCCAAAGGGAACGTAGAACCACGTGGTATATAATTGCAGGTCGCACATTTATGAATTGAGTATTTGATAACACCAATCAAATGGTATATTTTTCATAAGCCGTGAAAATGCGACTGCCCTATAAATGTTGTATGGTAATAGCAACATGGAAAGTCAAATATGGGATTAAGTAACTATTAATTGATTTCAAGGACCACATGCGACCCGCAGTTTGAAGACTACCGCTTTATAGGTTATAGCGTCTGATCAGAATCTAATCTGACGTTAAGTGAATATGTGGTCTAAGACGATAAATCAAAAGGGACTGGCATTAAAGTGCAGCTGCCTGAGCACAGTAACAGATGCTGCTTTGCAATAGATATTCAACTCGAGGGTGGTAGTAACTTTACCTAAGCAGCTAAGCTAAGCTTCGACTAAGTTGCAAGGATTCGCACCCACGTTCCATCATCGTTTATAAAACTAGAGTCATTTGGCATAATAAACGTGCACTCAGTTTTAGTTTAATTCCAAAATAATCTGGCTTGTATTTTGATAACTAAACATAAACGGTGTTATTACAAAAAAGTTAAATACGTATTGAACCCTGGCTTTAAAAAGGTCTCATATTAAATGCACCGCGGTGGCTGAATGTTCGCCATGTTGCTCTTTTGTCTCGCTTTGGTTACGTTATGTTAGACTTGCGAAAAAGGATAACGCGAACTTGCCTCGGACAAGCGCGGTGTATTTAATAGGAAACTTTTTTAAACCAAGTATTTAATACGTATTTAACTTTTTTGTTATAACACGGAGGACACATATGTTTATAATTAGTTGTAAAACTTAATTCAAGTTGAACCTTTTAATGTTCTGATTATAAATATATTGTGGAGTTCTATGTTTAATTTTAACATAAGAAACAGTTTTTGGAATTTGCTCGACAACGGACATGAGGTTTTGTTTTAGAATACAAATTTTAAAGGGAAACACTTGGGAGTTACTGGTGATTGAAAATAAAATAGGTATATATAAATAGGATGTTAAACGAAGAGCATACATATTTGTTGATTTTTGAGATTTTATTGAAAAACTAGCGGACCTGGCGGACTTTGTCCTGCCGTGGTAATAAAAAATGAAATCCCTAAAAGCCAACCGCAGCGCCACCTACCGGGTCCAATTGTGAATCTAAACCATTCTCGAATCTCCACGAACACACACAAAAAATTTCATCAAAATCGGTCCAGTCGTTTAGGAGGAGTTCAGTCACATACACACGCACACAAGAAATATATATATTAAGATTTGTGATTGTCGAAGTAATTAAAAATTATTTGAATTATTTTTGGATAAAAGGTTATGAGATACGTAAGCTGGCGATTTATTTTAATAACCAGATTTTAAGAATAAATAATTGCAACCCAGAATAATAACAATTACACAACATTAGTCAGTTATCTGGAATCCAATACGGGACCTCTAGGTTCATTAAGAATTAACTATCAAAGGCCCACGAGTCTTCTGTAATAAAAAAAAACGACTTGTTTCATACATATTATTTATTTATAATTAGCTAATATTACATATGAAAAGGTCTATGTTATGTAGTCAAAATTTATTTCATGGAACAAACAAATTTCTCAGCAGACAATTTCTATAGTTATTTCTTTCTTCCACCGCGCTCTTTCACTTGCAGGTGTATGACAGCACCAGGCGGTACGTTGTAATAAGCCAGGTTGTTGGTGTCCTTGAAGAATAAACCCTGAAAACCAAAGATATCTACAGATTATTAGACCTGTCTTTATAAACATTATAACTTTTATAGGCAATGCGCGTTCAGCAATGCGTTAATTGGGGGCTAACGGTGCGGTACGCATGCGCAGGAGGGGAACTAAACTGATAACATTCTGAACTTTTGTAAACGATATATATTTTGGATTTTAATTATTTTTTTTAGTTAGGAGTTTAGTCTAGTGCGGGCAACGAACACAGACCTCGTAGTGTAGCTTCTGCTTGGCGGTGGGCATGTTGGTGGAGCGCTGCAGGATGGCCTTGAGGTCGGCGACGGTGGTGGAGAGCGCGAGGCTCAGCGGCACCGAGCGCCCGTCCAGCCGCCACTCGCTGCGCTCCGGGGCCGCAGGCAGAGACACCTGGTGGCAAACAAAACAACCGTTCAAAACAAAACCCACCATGCAAACCAAAATCCACCATAAAAAACAAAACCTATGATAAAATTAAAGTTTCTTGCCCTATTAATGTCAGAATCAAGATAAACAGATTTTTATATCAAAATTTTAAAAATCAGTAGGTATATATATGTAATGAACAGATATATATATTTATATATATATATTTATATATATATATATATATATATATGTATATATATATATATATATATGTATATATATATATATATATATATATAAGTCAATTTTTTTTGGCTCTCTTCCCCAAAATACACGATATATAAGAAATATCAAAATATTATAATAGAAATTTGATTCCATGAATTTTTTTGACAGAAATGTATCGCTTAACAAAACCTATATATTCATTTTAACAATATTAGATTAAATTTCTTCAGTTTGCAGGTGACAATCGTATAAAGAAAAATCCTATGTAATTTAAATGAGAAAACTCGGTATCCGAAGCCCACTTGAAATGGGACAATACTATTTTTTAAATGAAAGTATCCTGTGTTCTTCTATGTACCACTGACGTGTATGCAAAATTTCATGATGATTAGTCGAGCAGTTATAGCGTAAAGCTATCAATAAAAGCAGTCTCATAGTTAATAAACAAACCTCAATCTGATTGTGCTGATTCGCACATAATAAAAAGAGCGACACGAATAACATTTATGAAATGTACGTAGCCGTAGAGTTGGATAGGTTACCTGTAAGGGTACAAGTCCTGGGTGTCTCGCGAACCAGACGGTCTCGGGTTCGAGCGCGTCCTCGGTCCGGGCGCGCTTGGCGGCGGGGCCCTCCTCCTCCTCGGGGGGAGGAGGCGCCGCGACGGCCGGTACGCCCGCGACACCGCCCACACCACCAAAACCAAACGCCGCCGCACTCACCCCACCTAAACAGATTCCCACGTATTGTAAACAATTCATTTTCAAACATATCACACAAATTCATTCAAACTTATCCACACTCAACCCACTTATTGTAAACAATTCACTTTTTAGTATATCACACAAATCCATTCAAATTTCTCCACACTCAAGCCACTTATTGTAAATAATTCACTTTTAAACATATCACACTAATTCCCACCTATTGGAAAACAACTCACTTTTAAACATTCATTCAAATAAAAATTAGCCAATAATGAAAAATGGCAAAATAAAAGAAAGTATTATGAAGGATTTATAGGCATGTGCATGGTGCCAGTAATTCATTTAGGTACAGATATTATATCATCCTGCTTAATTACAAATTTGCCTAGACCCTACTGTCAAGTAAAACAGGTTTTTAAGAAAACTCATGAAATATATGAACAATTTGATGTTTCCAAAACCTGTAACGCAATGATTCTTAAAATGGTCAATATTAAAAAAAAACAAAAAATTGGGGGATATAAGATGCGAATAAGAGTCAACAAAAATGATCTAATCTAAGTAGGTCCTGGATTTAATTTGGCTTTTCATGAATAAAACAATACATATACTATCTACTGATGAACATTTCATTTATAATTGATAAAAAGTTGAGGAATTGGCAACAAATCAATATCAGATAAGCAGTGGGTCTACGACTCTACACATAACCGAAAAACATGACACGTGGTCTACGAGATAAAAAACTTTGAGAACTTATGTATATAAGGTATATAATTTAAGCAATATTTTTGACCCATTTGTTTTATAGCACTTAAAAAAAAAGGTCTACATTTTCCTAGTACGTTTGTAATATGAGTGTTACACTTGATATATCATAGTCACTATTAAATACAACACGATCATCCTGAGACCTGGAAAAGTACTGAAGGTGTTGACTCATTGACTCACGTCTACATGTTTCTAGTATGTTTGTAGTACGAGTGTTACGTTTGATATAAGGTGGTCAGGATGAAATAGAACAGATAGGATACGATGGGACCTGGAGAAGTAGTGAAGGTATTGACTCACCGACTGGCCCGACGGGTGTGGGTATGAGGGGCGGGCGTGGCGCCAGTGGCGGTATCACCATCAGCGAGGGCAGCGGCTGCAGCAGCACGGGCTGGGGGGCGGGGGGTGGCGGCGGCGCGGGGAGCGGGGCGGGGGGCGCGGAGATCTGAGTGCGGGGGGGCGCGGCGGGCGGGGGCGGGGGCCGGGCGGCGCCGCGTCCCGCACTCGCATTCGGAACCGGCTTTGGCCCGATCTTCTCCTTCTCTTCATCCGGCAGCAAACCTTTCACCTTCACAATTATTCACACAATTATATAATCATAAAAGTGAGCTTAGCTACTTGCTCCATATAAGATTACTATATTAAAATATTTTATTGTTACTTGGATACAAATCACTACATGTTATACGAACAAAGTCCTCTACCACGTCTATCTGTCTGTTCGTGATAAACTCAAAAATTACTGGACGGATTATATAAAGTGATTCATGAGGAAGGTTTAGGTATATGGTTTGTCAAGGTTTTTTTATTATCAGGGCGGGACTACGTCCGCCGGGCCTGTTAGTCTATAAATAAAAAATAACTTAGTACCACCAAGTTAAAGTGAAATAGTAACCTCCGTGAAAATACACTTATGTGGTTATGTGCACTTATAGTGTTCAGCCAGTATATAAGTTTATACAGTATATTTTCCACAAAAAACGAAAGAAAAAATTATCCACCAATATTCTTTAACTTATACCTAAATTAGAACTGAACCGTCTTTAGTTTATGTTTTCTTAACCCGCGAAAGGGATAGAACGAGTTCGACAATAATATGTTAGTTGTAGTTATACATTATATCATTACACTTTTCTATAAGGGCTAAACAGTATCGATAAAATTTAACAGAGATAACATAAAAACCTTGAACTATTAAACATAAGTTACGTAGTAATAAAAAAAATATAATTATAATAAATAATAGACAATCCAAATTTAATTCAAACAAAACACATATTTGAACTGAAACAGCAAGACCATTTTCATCAGAACTAAATCAGAGGTACTAAATCATTACTTACATAAGAATACCTATGAAGCTACCTAACTGCTTATACACTGATAATTAACCTAACATGTTACAAAGGTCAAAAACAATAAAATGTTCACATCACTTTACATTCGTCTCTCCTGTAATGAATTTAGTATCTGACAACAAAGTAATTCAATCGTAAATGATGGTGTGGTCCAAGATAATCTTTATATATAAATTTCTTCAATACGTGTACATATCACTGAACTCCTGACCAAACTGAAATTTTGTGTGCGTGTTCCAGTGGATCCGAGAATGATCTAGATTCACAATTAGACCAGGTAGGTGGCTCTGCGATTGGCTTTTAGGATTTTTTTTTAATTATCAAAGCAGGACAACGTCCGCAGGGACCGCTAGTAATAATAAGTTAAAGAAATGAATTCTCAAGTCTGGCTATCAGAGCATACCTATATGTGCTAGCCGATAGATTTGCAATTAAGGTGCGTAGGCGAAATGGATATTACAAAACATCCTGACACCGTCCTATAGTTTTATCACAATGTGTTACTTCATCCAATGCTCTCTTCTCATTTCGATGTTCAAATATGCTACCATCACTAGCCATCATATCAATCCATTATCACTACTTACTAACCTATGTAAAGTAACAAAAATATATCATCACGGAGTCATCATAACGGAACAAATAATAACCCATTAGCTGCATACCTTAGCAAATGCGTATGATAGATAGATAGATAAATACGTACGATGATGTATAATAGGTTAATTTTGTACATTTATCATACGATAGTCATCTTCACAGTTGCCATAAGACTATATAGTTAATTAACAATACGATATACTAGTTTTTCCTGCGACTATGCTCATCTTAATATATATATTTCTTGTGTGCGTGTGTATGTGACTGAACTCCTCCTAAAGACTGGACCGATTTTGATGAAATTTTTTGTGCGTGTTCCAGTGGATCCGAGAATGGTTTAGATTCACAATTGGACCCGGTAGGTGGCGCTGCGATCGACTTTTAGGATTTTTTTTGTTTTCAAGGCAGGACAACGTCCGCCCGGTCCGCTAGTATTATTATATATATGACCTATAATACCTTGGGAAAAGTATTTTTTCTCTACCCCTGACAATGTATATACAAAATTTCACAACGATCATTTAACTAGTTACAGAATAAAGGCATAACAAACAAACTAACATTCGCTATTAGTTAGGTTAAGACTACACAAATCATAGTGATTTAAGAAATAGCTCCGGTTGTTTCGGGTTCAAATTCCAGACAGAGCTATTGAAGACATGAGCGAATGTCACAAATTTGTAATGTTGCGGTAATAATCTCTAAAGTTTGTGTATATCTTTGAATATATTTGAAAGTAGTGAGTCCGGTAGATTTTGTCCCGCCCTGATTATAAAAAAAACCTTGATAAGTTATATACCAAAACATTCCTCATGAATCACTTTATCCATTGGCGAAAACCGCATGAAAATCCGTTCAATCGTTTTTGAGTTTATCGCGAACAAACAGACAGACAGAAGTGGTTGGGGACTTTGTTTTATACTATGTAATGATTTGTATGATATGATGAAATTTGTGTACTTTGGTTATTTTAATTTCTAACGTTATTCTTGTGAGAATAGAATAGGTATGTGGACACAATAACTTTCATTAAGAGCATAAAGTGAAAAAAATATTATTTGTGGCAGTGTAAGTCTGAAGTTATACAGGACTTGATCTCTATGAGAGTATGAGAGTTATCTTAAAGAAGTAAGAAGAAGAAATAGTTAACCTTATGTATTTGCTGTATCTGATCCTCCAGCGTGATGTGAGCTCGAGCAGCTCGTGTAGCAGCCTCCACGCTAGAGGTGTGTCCGTCCCATGTGACTCTGTCATCGCGACGTTTCTCTTCTTCACCAATCTTCTTACCGATAGCCGTTTCCTCGTCACCCACACCGAAGATATCAGTACGACGCTCAGCAAGCTATTGTAGGTAAAAAAAAAAACAATTATAAGTCATAATCCATATATTGACATGACAATATGGCAAATAATATTGGCACGTCGGTACATCGACATTTTTACGCCTGCCCATACATTATTTAAAATCAATAGGTACCACAAATACAATTATTAAGAGGCTATTTAAGTATTACATAACCAGATTTTAAGTGATTTAACCCTCCCCTCCTCTTTGGTAGGAAAAGTGAGGAATGTTCTTAGGACTTATGCATTACCATAATATAAAAAAAACTCTCGCTAGTTTCTTTAAGAGTTAAAAAAATACAAATAAATAAGTGAAAATTGGTGACATAATCGCTATTACGATTCCTGTCCCCATAAAACTAAGAAAAGGATACACCTTTGGTACTTATGAAATTAAAAGTGAAATAAAAAAATTAAAGAAATTTTTTTTAGTATTGAGAAAACACTATAATTTTTGTTTTTTTTTTTTTCATTGTAACGTAATGATTATAGGTAAAGGTTAACTATGCCGTATATTTTAGTAACAACTATTTATTGTCAATATAATGAATTCTTTTAGTAACAACTATTTATAGCCAGTATAATGCATTTCAATTTAATTAAAAAAAAATCATAAACTTTGTAATTTGTAAAAGATAAAAATGTAAATTTATTTATAAGTACACATATGGTAGAAGTAACACTTCTAAAATGAAAGCAAGAAAAACGTATGTTTCATTGTTCTCCAATACCTGAAGGCAAGCGAGACACAGCTACTACTGGACCCGACACAGTGTTCACATCCACCAGGTTTTGTCACACAAAAAATTTGCGGATCAGAATTTTAAATCCCTCCCATAAAAAGTTTCACTTTAAAAATACAACAATAAGCCCATCCAAGTACTAATCACCTCCGATGTTGCTTAATTTCGGTGATCGGACGAGAAGCAGGTTTGGTCACACAGAAAGGTTGAGGATCAAAATTTCAAAGCCCTTCCATATCTTATGGGAAGTTTCACTTCAATAAGTAACAAAGCAAGTATCTGTAAACTGGTATTATCAAGTAAAAGGCTTACCTGTTTGAGGGAGGCTTCGATGGCAGCTCCGGGGGCAAGCGCTTCGTCTCTGTCGGTGCGCTCTGCGGCAGCGCGGTCTCTCTGCTCGAGCCAGCGCGGGTCCAGCAGCCCGATGCGCACGTGATCCGCCACCTTATTCGCTGGGATCTTCTCCCCAGTGATGGGCGACACGAGCCACTCCTCACTAGCGGCGGGGGGACGCGGCTTCGCCTCCTTCGGGTTGTACTTCTTGACAACCACTCGGTCGGGACGCGGCGGCAATGGAGCTTCCTCTCCGCGCGGCGGCGGCGTCTCCTCATCCGAAGACGAGCTGTCCTCCTCCATATCTTGAACGCGATTGTCGTCCGGCCGCTGTTGATGCTGTGTGCGGTCCTCCATCTGAGCGAGTTCGTCGTCAGAGTCAGATTCTGATTCGGATTCCAGTTGCATCTCTGTGTCGTCATCATCATTGGGCGCATGGGCTATGTCTTCTCCTCTCTCCTGTGCAAGAACACGCGCACCCACCTCCAGCGGCGTAGTCGGAGGTGGGAACTCACCGGGCTCACCTGCAGGGTAATCGACAGTTTCCACAACAACAAAATCATGCCAGTCAATAGAAGCATATGCAAGCCGCTCCTTTTCGATCTTCGCTTCGTCAGCCGCTTTGCGACGCACCTGATGCGAATGCCATGCCGCGCGACTCTTAGCTTGCTCCAGTACTCCACTCCTAATCTCTGCACTAAGTTTCGAGACGAGTTCTTTTGGAGGCAGTAAAACTTTCGTGTATTGTTCTAGCAGCCGTGTGAAATACTGAAATAGGGAGTGTTGCGGCCGGAGAAAATCGAACTGATGGTTGCGCTCTTCCTTCTTCATAAGGTCAGTAAGAAATTGTCTTCCATTTCGGGCTACGAACTGCGCCGTTAGCTTCACTATATCTAATTCAAGGGCGGATATAGAAGGCGGGTCCGCGATGAATTCGAAGTCAGGTGGAGGGTCACGCGGTGGTGGGGGCTCACTTGGCACTGCAGCTTTAAGTAACTCTTGTTGCCGGGCAGCGGTTGCGGGAGCAAGGCCAGCTCGTTGTTGCAAAGGTGGAGCAATAGCAGGGAGAGGTAATGATTCAGGACCTAGAAAAACAAGAAACTCTTTAACTTTTGAAATAGCTATGGAAAGAATAAAACCTAAGATAGACAAAAGATATATGTTTTCAAAATTAAAATGAAAAATAAGTAAATATAGTTATTGATTCATATATTGTAAAGGAGGTTATGCAGGCTTAAACGGTCCTATCTAAATGCAACCATCAGTAAAATCTGGTACCTCGGCCTAGTACCTGCATCTATTCTGGGAGTAGTATGCACTTTTTCTGGTTATGTTTAGACTTCAAAGCACTATATTCATAAAGAAGATGCTTTAAAATTTCAACTGCACTTCACACAATCTGCAATCTCTCGTACCCAGTATACAATAACAAAGTGAGATGGTCTCGATCTGCGCTTGAATCGAGATTGCCATTACATATTGGTAAATCCATCAATTTGACTCTTTATTGGATTTCTGTATCGGTCACTATATAGATGCTCTGCTGTTTTTAACTGACTTCAATAAGGAGTCAAACTTTTTTTAAGTTACTCCAGAACTATGTGATTTATAAAGATTTGGAAAAATCTATTTTATTGAGAAGGGGTAAATTTTCAAGGGACTCTCATTTTAATTTTATTTGCATTTGGACCTTGACCTTGAATTTCG
Source organism: Antheraea yamamai (assembly GCA_036509395.1). NCBI lineage: Eukaryota > Metazoa > Arthropoda > Insecta > Lepidoptera > Saturniidae > Antheraea > Antheraea yamamai. Next base: position 2,995,354 of record AP028429.1, on the reverse strand, counting down.
AAAACCAGAGAATTCCTCAAAATCTTATAGGTAATATATGATGATTCAGGCAATGGTAGGTATATGACAAGCTTAAACTAGTAAGGCACCTACCAGACTATGATCAAAGTAACAATGGTGATTTCTTTTTTGAGTAGATTTTATGAATGATTTTTTTCGTCTTTATTGAAACTACTACTAAAAGTTAAAATTTTTGAATTGCACTGTCTTTACAATCATATACAGAGATATCACTACAAAGTGACTATAAAAAGTCACTGCTATATACATGTTTAACTTCTATACTCTTCAAAAACATTTATTTTCAACACACACACATACTAAAAATGTTAATGCGTGCAATGCAACCATAGACCAAAATTACTGAATGAAAATTACCTTTTCCTTCTCTTATCTCCTTGACCTTATGTTGGTAGTATGAATGATAAGGGTCTCCTGAATTGAGAAAATTGAATTTGGGGTTCCCAAGTTCATTCTGTCTGATCCTGGCTTCAAATTCGGGGCCATTGCGAGCAACAAAGCTGGCAGTCTTGTCGACGATATCTGAGCAAGTAGGTTAAAGAAATTTTGTATAGCTCTGTCTGAAAATAGCTTCTGTTAGTTTCAAAAATAATAATTTCATGGTCTTTAACTTCTGTATTTTATTGATATAACTCCACATAATAATACCTCCCTCATACCTGGGTGACAAAGCTTTGACAAAATATCACACTGCAATTAACATCAAAAATTATTTCAATAAAGGCACAAATTAAAGGTTACCAAACCTGTGTCATGTCATTAACTCCAATTTAGCGTTCCCTAAGCTCTTTTGATGTATGCATTACGACCAATTCAGATATCATGGTGTGTCAATTGTCATGCAGTGCCATAGAAACCTAACTTCCATTAGTGTGATATCAACTGATTAACATCATTTGTGCATATATAATGTGTTTTATTATATAACCTTACTTGAGGGCCCGGTGGACATTGTCCCACCCTGGTAATAAATAAACCGTGACAAATTATATACTTAGGTATATAATTGGTATAGACCGTTCTCATTAATCATTTTATCTATTGGGGAAAACCGCATGAAAATCCATTCAGTAGTTTTTGAGTTTATCGCGAACAGTCAGATAGACAATGTTAAATATATTGAGACAAGCTTTGTACCTTCAGATGAGCTAGTGGTCACTATAAGATTTGTAGTTTTTTTTTTTATTATAAAGAAATGTATATATATATTTTTGCCTAACTGTTTATCTAGAATATGAGAGAGTAACTTCTAACAGTAAGTTAGAATTCAGTAACAAACACTTTGTTTTCTTGTTCTTTGTTTACCACTTAGTATACTGATTGCAGTATAGAATGCTAAAATTACCAAGATTCTGTTGGACCTAACTCTAGTAACAAAGAGAATAAATCTGACTTGAAAAATATGAGAAACTTGAGTATTCTACTTATGTATGTATTGTTATTATCTACATAAAAATGGATAGAAAATATTGACATATAAAAGAACAAGCAACAAGTAGTGGCAATTTGGGGCTGTATTTGATATTCGCATCTCCATCGTGTAACACTCTCCCCCGTGGAAAGTCATAGTTACTGAGATATTCACGACCAAAGTTTTGATGTTATGTTGCCTCAGAACAAGCATTGGTAATGTTGTGTATTAGCAACTTGATGATTTTTAAGTTAAAACAAAACAGTTTGTACAACACTATGTCTATATACAAGTAGAGCAACAAATGATTGCTGGAAAATTGTAAGGCTATTGAAAAAAATTAAATTCAAAAGAATTTTAAGTCTGTAAAAGTCTTGTAACAAATAGTACTAAAAATTTTACCACAATTTTTATCTATTTATATTTACTATTTATTATTTACCTAAGAGTTGATTTTTCCACTAGTAAAATGTATGAATCTATGTACATGTACGCATCACAGAATAAATTATTGATGGAGAAGCATAAATTTTGAGAGAAAATTAATGATTATTTACACTAAACTTCTTTCTGTTCTCATTTTTCACCCATATATTTCAAAATCAAAAATTCATTATTCATTTTAGGCCCTGAGAAGACACTTACGAATGTCAAAACTAATACCTTTCACATTTAAGGTCATAGTGGTTAAAAAATATTTCATTCAAAACAAACATACTTCCTTTTGAATTACATTTTTTAATCGTTCTCCTTCATTTATGACACTATCTGCCATAAACAGAGCACACTCTGTAACTACATGATATTGACTCAATTGTGTATAGCTTACACATGGAGCCATAAATTAAAGAAGAAGGAATGACACAAGGAATTTGATAAGTGTACGCAATACTAACCAACATAGAGGACTGAGACGGGAGCAAAGCCTAGTTTCGGTCCAGCCCTAATCCTCTATTAACCTAACATGAACTCAGAATAGAAACAGTTAGAATAGTTCGCTTGCTCGCCTCTCTTATATGTGGAAAGGCTTTGTGATCATACAAATAATTTATATTTGATTTTTTGTTTTAACATAGAGAACTAGGGCTAGAAATCACCAAAAGTTATATTGCTCCTGCCCTAGTCCTCTATTAATCTAACATGACTCAGTCAAGTTGGCTCTGACTAGTTCACTTGCTTTGCTCGCTCGCCTCTGTTATATGTGGAAAGGCTTTGTAATCATACCAATCATTTATACTTGGTGTTTTGTTTTTTTTTTTTAAATTAATATTTAAAAATGCACATGTATAGGCAAAATCACTTCCCTTATAGGTAACTTTAAACACATATATAAAAAAACTACATGTCTCCACTGGGTAAGTGGGGTGTTGATTGAAAGTGTTAACTAACCCCTATAAAAAACAATCCAAACAACCCCAAATTCGAGATGCGAAATTCAAATGCCAACCCCACAATTTTTAATGGCTTCATTGGTATTCCAATATAGATATAGACTCTGGTAGAGCTATTTAGAATAGTGAATTCCAGAATGGCTTCTAGTGAAACCCTCGTTTTCTTTATGCTATTAGAATCTGATAATTCAGTATAGAGTTAGGTAGAGTACTGTCAGAAAATTAACATAATTGTAAGGTTATATTATTTGTCAGTACTCTTCGAGTACTTGTAAAAATGATCATATATACTACCGTTTAGTGTATAAAAGGATACTCCTGACTTCAGGTGGTGGATAGATAATGCCAATAACAGGCGCTGGAGGTGGTTGAGGCTCTTCTGGTGCACCATCGAGTATTTGCCCCGGTGGGGGCATCACATCGATGGAAGGCATTTTGCCTTGTAAATATTCTTACTTTTTTAATGCGTATTCATCGACTTCGAGATAAAACGACCGATACACAATATATTCACTTCTTCGCTTCTTTTCACAAAACAAATCACAAAATATGCGTGTCTTTGAAATAACGCACAGATTACACAGAATGTAGATAAACCAAAGCATAGAGTTTTATCGGTAAAAAATAAATAGTAACCCTGTAATAGTTTTTCTGGCGGGATTTTGGTCTGTCATGTAGTGGATTTTATTTTTTATTCATAATCTTGTGTTACTTGAGCCTATATTGTATAAAATTGGTGGTGTTTTATGTAATATAGTTTGTTTATTGTGCATACGTGAAGTGAATGGAAAATAATACCACGGACCATGAATTCTGAGATGCCACAATAACTCCATGGAAAGTTCTAACAAGATGGCCACAATCTTGTTAGTTCTTTAAAATTATATCAAGAAATTTGTAATATCGATACTCACTTGACAATGGCAGTAATAATCTACTAGAAGACTGGTTGCCAAAAATGGAATGGAAGAAGAACTTGTAATACTATTAACTACTCGACAATGGCAGTAATAATCTAATAGATTGGTTGCCAAAAATAAAGTTAAATAAAGTTTTAAAAAAACCCTATAATATTTTTTTATAGACATTCTGGATATGTTGATATTGTAGATTATTCCACGTTGTTACACTGAATATTTGGCATTAAGTTTGTCCCTTTACAACCGGACACATCTAATCTTTCTTAGACCGATAAAATGTTATGCTTTTGCCAATTTTCCATCCGACACGTTTTTGGAGCTTTGATGTTATCACTGATGGGATAATGTTCATAACCATCATATCGTTTAGCTTCAGATGGTGCAATAGCAGGCCTATATATCTTGTAGTCGCGGGGTGAAGGTAATGAAATATCTTCTGTTATTTCGATGCGACTCTGTGTCGGCAAGCTAGACAGAGAATCGGCTACATCCATACGAAAATCAAGAAGTTACAAAATGTTTTTTCTCGGAAAATCCTTTGCCAAACAGTCGTTTCTGTATAGCCTCCAAGAATTTAGTAATGCGAGATCGAGGAAGTGAATTATAAAATTCACGTGTCCACTTTTTAGTTTTAATACAAGTTCTGTAATACTCCATTTGTTGATCAAGCACATCAACTCCGCCCATGTATTGATTATAATTTTGAACTATTCTTGGAGCAGAAACTTCGACATAATTTTTATGGATTTTATCCCATCTTCTAACGTTTTCTGTTGTCCCAGAACCAGTGCAGTTTGAAGCAAGTAATACAGATTTATTGTCTTTCCATTTCACTATAACAGTAGGCTTACAGACGAACTGTTGAGATTGACGACGGCTCATTTGAGAATCCTTTTTAAATTTTATTGTGTCTCGATCGGGTATTCGATTATACATAATTGCAAGGCACACAGTGTAGTTTGATTTACACTTTTTTTTTTGTGTGCAGATGTGCGCACAGACAGCTGTGCGAGTTTCTAAAGTCATTACGCATACGTCGACAGATAGGTAGTCCGGTGAAGCTGCCAATAGCGTAGTCAGTTCGGAAAAAAAACGTTGGCATCTAGTATGAAGTAAATAATGTGAAGTGAAAAATGAAGTATGAGGTTTTGTAAAGAAAAATATCATTTATATGTATTAAGAAAACCCAAGTTGCTGAAGTTCTACACTTCTTTAAGTTAATCTTTAAACCCATATTTATCGGTAGAGTGACATTTTTAACTATATCAGGGCTTTTGTTTAAAATGTCATAGAGGTTTTCGAAACTGGTTTTAAATTTAACTCTAGCTATAAGTTCCCGTCATCGTTTTTGGCCGCTCGGAATTACGCCTAGTACAGTCAAGAGGTTAATATAAAACAAATCCATAACATTATTATAGGAATTTAACATTTATATTTATTAATATTTAAGTTGTCTCGATATTATACGTAAAGTATATTAGGTTTTGATGAATTATGATTCAAGTAGATATTTGCCTATCGCACTAAGTAATAAGAATGTAGCACTATAACAACCCTTGCTACTTTCAGAAGATTTTGTATCTGAAATAAAAGTTTGATTCAAATTGTGTCATCTTGTAAACGCTTTGATAGCTAGTTTAAGAAAACCGTTTATATGAATTAAGCAGATATATACATACATACGAGATATACAGACATAGAATATTTGCAAAGAATTAGTGATAAAAATGAACACACAATAAAAATTAAATTAAAACACACGTGGCAATAAAATCACAGTACAAGCAAGAAATGAACTAGCTGAATAAAAATATAATAGAGAAAGCTAGAACATTAACAGTTCGCCACATCATATATTTGTCAGTTATAATTAAATCCATTTAATCACCTGTTGGGGAGTTTTGGGTGGACGCGTTCTTTAATTGAATGATCCCCCTTATTGTAACAGTATTTGTTTCTATCTTCTGAAGATATCTTGTAGCATAATATATTGTACAGGTATTATTCGTGTTACAATACCGTTATTGTAAATAAAATACATTTATAATAAAAATAAAATAAAATAAAAAGTTTTTATTTAACAAAAATGATTTACATGGCATAATAAATAAATAATTTATAATAAACAACACTTTCCATAAAAAAACATCATTTTCCGAAGTGCATGGGTCTTCTAATAATAATAAACATAAACAAGAAAAAGAAAACAAGGAAAATAGCAATAACATGTAATTAACAACAACAATACTATTCTGAATGCGATTTTACTGCAACTAGTAATGACAGGACACATGTGTCAACGTGGGTGCAATAGAGGGAGAGGTATGTGCAGAGGCGAACCTGTTCCCCTTTCACCTCATCTGCGTCCCTCTGGTACCTAAAATTGTGTACTGCGCATATACTTCAGTGGTTAAAAAGTTTGACGCGGACTATACCTATAGCATTGAGTTTTTACTTTCACTGTAATTTTCCCGGAAGCCCAGAGTACATACATCAACGCCTACAGTTGCTCGAAATCAAAAATACTTTAAGCAATTTAGGCCCTGAGAAGGGGCTCATGAACGTCAAAACTACCACCGGTTCGGAAAACAACCCAGTCACCGACAAAAAGCGACAAGAAACTTGATCTGGTTTATCTTTTCATTATGGATATTTTTGATAAACAGATAATTACTTTCGTTTTATCTGGATGCACAGATAATGTCCACCATTTCCAGACATCACCATAGTTCACATATTGATCCACACAATAACAGTCTGCCAGCTGCGCTGTTTATGTGTGTAGTGTAACCAAGGAGTTACTAAGTAAACAACTACTTATAAATTATTTGAGTGTAACGGAGTTGAAAAATAAGCATGCGGGACATACGGGACGCACCCAACGTTTCATGGGACCATTTTACTATTTATCGCAAAGCAAAACTCATGGAGTAACGAACCTGCGGTGTAAGTGAAATAAGTAAGCGTAAGTAAATGAAGTAAGCGGTTTCATAATTCTATGGCGGAACTACATCTGGCATTATCGGACGGTCTCACAGAATACGAAACGGTTGGCCGCCTTGCACAGATTATTTCAACATTGTTGATAGTTTGTTAAAGATGTTTTAAATTCTTGTAGAATATAAATTCATACCGGAATTTTTGGCAGCATCTTGGAATGGCATGTAGTGGATTTAAGTGAATATTTTATTCGTAAATTTGTGTTATTTGGCTCTATATTTTGTAATATTGGTGGTATTTTACGTAATATAGTTGGGTTATTGTGCACAAGGAAAGTGGATAGGAAATAACACCACGGAGCATGGATTCTGACTTCACACAAAAACTCCCTGGAAAGTTCTGACAAGACGGCCATCACCTTGTTAGTTAATTATATTAATGATCGCAAGAATCTTGTAATATCATTACCTGTTCGAACAATGGCAGTAATAATCTACTAGAAGATCGGTTGCCAAAAATAAAATAAATTGATATCCTCGTAGTATGCAGTAAAAGATTTTGGTACTTGTGTATTAAATGTACCGCGCTCTTTTTTTTTTTATCGTGGGGAAATCCCTTATGGATACACCACCCTCTCGGGGGAGAGAGTGGGTTATGTCCGATTCGCACGAACTAAATCCCCACGGTGTACGTCTTCCGCTATAGTTGGGGCGGCACGAGATAAATGTACCGCGCTCTAGTCTAACCAATCTAACCAAACCAAAATAAAAGAGCAAGCAGTCGAGAAACAAAAAGGAAATTCTATTGACAAACTCTATATCAACCCATTTTCCACTTAAATCTTATTGAATATTTTGTTTTTAAATAAAGTCTTTTGGAATCTAAAAGTGTTTTAAAGGGCTGCATTTGAAATTCGCATCTTGATATACCTAAAGATTGAAGGGGATAGGAACAGCGGGAGAAAGGGGTGATTTCCCCTCCCCGCGGAAAGTCATAGTTATTTATTATCAAAGTTTTGAGGTTATGTGTCATTTTCGAACAATCATTGGTAATTTTGTATATTACCAACTTGGTTGATTTTAAAGTTAAAACAAAACATTTTCGTTTCGGTTTGGTTAGGTTAGGTTAGACTTGCGAAAAAAATAGCGCGAGCAGCGGCAGCGGTAGGCGAGCGCGGTGCGTTTAATTCATAAATACCAAGATTTTATATACCTGAGTATATTTATGTTGTAATTTGTAATCTCAAGTTGTACAATAAATTATTGTAATAAAAATTTATAATTAATTATTAGACTTTGATATAGATTTTTAATAGGCATAATAATGTTCAAACAATAACGAACCGTTGGATACTTTAACGAAACTGTTGTAACTAGTTACTGTGCGAAAACCAAAATCGAAGCATATTGTAACAGTAATGATTATCATGTATGTCAGGAGCCATAGTAATAAAGCAAAGATTAGCAACCAAACAGTTGTTTCCGGCCGCCATACTTTCTTCGCAACTGGTATGTGGTCCGATTCAACAGAATATTTATGTTCCTTCTGAAACAATATAACCTCAAATTGACTTACATAAGCAATCTTCCAATAAAATTTATTTATATGTAATTCCTCACGTAATTATGTCGAAAATTTTCATTTGTAATGTCCGTTGGAGCAGACATTATTTATATAAAAAATACTATTATGGGAAGAGCAACATTTATTTCATTTGAAATTTACTCAAATGACATTTTTTCTTCTTAAATTTTAATCGTTTATGTTTTCATCCAAAAGTTCTTCTTCTTGTTTTGGCTCCGCAGAAGCACTTGCCAGTGTCAATGTTTTGTTTCAATCGAGATTACAACATATTTTAGACAATAACTGTCATGTGAATAATTTCAATGTTCCAACAAGATGGTGGCTCTCTTGTTAGAACTTTCCAGGGAGTTTTTGTGGCATCTCAGAATTCATGGTCCGTGGTATTATTCTCCATTAACTTCACTTATGCACAATAACCTAACTGTATTACGTAAAACACCACCAATTTTACAAAATATAGAGTCAAATAACACAAGATTATGAATAAAATATAAAATCCACTACGCGAAAGACCAAAATCCTGCCAAAAACTCATCCAAAAGTTATTATTACAAGTTAGGTACTTAGAAAAAGAAGTAAATGGTGGTCGTCTATTAACAATTTTTTTTTTCTTGGCAAGTCGCGAGTGGCGTATCTGCCAGTTTTATACTAGTAGGTAATGTTTTTTATTCAGCTAAATATTTGTGACAACTCTCATAAAATATTTGATAATTTATAACTAATAAAATTGTAATTCTGTTTATACACATCTTCTTTAATAAGTTTTCGATGAATTTTTGTTAAATTTTCTAGGAAACCTACTGATTATGAATTTAACATTAAATTTTTTACTTTTTAATTTAATTTTCTATGTTTTTTAGATGTGAGCTACAGATTAGTTTTTGTGTGATGTACAGATTGTTTTTTTAGATATGGCTTGATAATTTTTTATGCAATTTGTATATCGGAAGTATATTTCAATTCCCAGTTGGCAGGTTATAAGACACAAGTAACAGTTTTAGAAATATATATTTTTAATTACACTAAACCTTTTTTGATTATGTTTTGTACAGAGATTAAATAATATATATCAATAGACAATGGATAGCCTATAAAATTACAAATAATAATTTTAGAAATCATACAAAAATTACGCAAAAAATCTTGATTTATTCACAATTATTTTTATAATTTTTGTATAAAGTTAGGTAATTCGATCAAAAATTGTTAGCCTATAATAATTACTAACAATACTATTAGGAAATTTGTGATAACGAAATTGCGAGTTATCATTGTACGGATGCGTAGTCGGATAGCAAGTCCTTCTACAGTTATATGCCGGGTAGTATAATATGCAGGGCTGTAGCTAGAGTCGAATTTGAGGTAGGGCAGCATTGGTTACAGGTAGGGCGGAAGTAAAAAAAATATCATAATTGATCTGCCCTCGAATGTCACAAACTGCGGTATGTTCGGAAAAGTTTAAGTATCTATCGCTACAATTTTTTTATATCAAGCTATGTACAAATGTATTTTTAAGGTAGGCCATTGCCCAACAATACCCCCCCCCCCCCCCCCCCCCCCCTAGAGCTACGGCCGTGATGATATGACAGTTATGTTCTATTAGAATGTGCTAGGCCTTTTTCTAAATCCGCCTGGCTAGTTAATATAACTTCAATTTAAAAATCTGTGGCTAAGCACCAATTGGTGGCTTCTGACATCTACACTTGAGAAACGGTCCCCTTGTGGATTTAGCGTGTTTACCATCTTCGGACACATGGTCATTTGACATCAGAACTTTCAGGTGTGACATTATTAATAGTGACAGGAATAGGTGAGCTAGGTTCCAGGATCACATGCTTTATCTATATCTATACTAATATTATAAAGAGGTAAAGTTTGTGAGTTTGTGATGTTGCGACGTTGTAGGGGGTAATCTCAGGGACTACTAAACCGATTTTGAAAATTCTTTTACCAATAGAAAGCCACATTATTTGTGAGTGTCATAAGCTATATATCATCACGCTAAGATCAATAGGAGCGGAGCAATAATGAAGAATGTTTTGAAATCGAGATTTTTTTTCCTTTTGAGAGCTTCCGCTGCGTCTTAGCCCAAAATAACTATTCCACGCGTAAGAAGTCATGGGCAGAAGCTATTAACTAATTATATTATCTATACTAATATTATAAAGAGGTAAAGTTTGTGAGGTTGTAGGGGGTACTATCTGGGGAGTCGGAGAAAAAATGGTCGAACGAAAACGTTTCTTACGAACGCTGCCTTAACGATGCGAGATATATGATTGAGTTCTAGAGAAAGATAAGATTTTATAAGCAAAGTTTTTTTTCCTTTGTGTATAAAATATTTGTTGATATAATAAACAACGCAGTCGAAATCGCGGGTGTAAGCTAGTATTCAACATTCAAGTGAGTTTGTAGGGTAAATGATAACGACTAGATCGCAACCATCGTGCACGTGGCGATAAGTCACAGTGACTCATTTGGTTTGTCAAATTCTGGGAACAGCTACTCACTATATACCTACATAGGTCGCTATATAGGCTAGCTGTTAGTGTATTAAAAAGGCTTGCAGGCGTTAATCGTATCATTGTTTAGTGCACTCACTTTGTCATGCACGTATTAAAGAAACATGCATTATAAAAACGACAATGTTATATTGTTGCATAAATTTATTAAAAATATATTTTTATATCATATAATATATAAATAACTATTTTTATGGACATAGGTACATCATTAATGTAAGATTTACTATGATTATAAAAAGCGAACCACCGCTATTTGTACTTTCATTTATGATATTTTACTCATTATTTACCTACTTTATACTGAACTTTTGAATAGAATTAACTCTTAATCTTCGATTAAGGTTTTGCCATTATCTATATGTTTTTATTTTCAAACATATTACTGTTATATCTCTAAGAAGAATTTAAGAATATGTTTTTTGGTTTGTATTTTCCATCCTAAGAAAAAGGCAAAGGCAAAAGACCATGCAGCCAAGTCAGATTACACCAAAGAGTTTTCAAACGTTGACACAATAAATGATATAATAATATAATATATTACTTGCTTCGCACGTTATATTAATATTAGTATAACTATAAAATGTTAATATAATAATATGTTAAATCGTAGCTGTTAATATAGTATATATTAGACACTTTTCAATTGAGGCCGTTTATAATCGACAGTTCGTCTCGCTGTTCATATGCTGAACGAGGCGCTATCTTCTCACGTTCTTCGTTTCCCGCCAGAAAAATGGCGAGATGTACCTAAAACATAAAACAAATATGAATTCAAAATCATCAAATATTTACCGCCTTTCCTTATAAGTATATCAATATCACAATCAGAAAGGAATAATACACATGAGGATAAAGATGAAAGATACATAGGTATTAAAAAACGCATGCGGTCAGACGACTCTCGGCAGGAACGAAGATGTAAAGTTTAAGGACAAATATTAATTATTAAAAATTTAGATATAAAATAATTAACTATCAAATATAAAAAAATGATAAATGAAAATACATTTTAATGAAATTTCTACGTGTTCACACCAATGATATTATAACTAAAAAGTTGGTTCACATACGTGGAATACATTCTCCTGTGAATAAAACATCTGGCATTGGCAAATGTTTTTATGATACCAATGAACAAAATAAAATCACGAGGATTCACAAATTTTATACGCGAGTTTTTGGCGGGACCTTGAAATGTCATGTAAGAAATTTTATATTTTATCCATTTATATTTTATCTTGTGTTTTGGCTCTATATTTTGTAATATTGGTGGTTTTTTAGTTTTAATAGTTTGGTTATTTTGCACAAGTGAAGTGGATGGGGAATAATATCACAAAGCATGGATTCTGAGTTGCCGCAAAAACTCCCTGGGAAGTTCTAACAAGACAGCCATCATCTTGTCAGTTCATTGAAATAATCGCAAGACACTTGCGATAATACCTACTTATATTAACTAGGTACTCGACAATAGCAGCAATAATCTATCAGAAGATTGGTTGCCAAAAATAAAACGAAATAAAGAGTTATTACGATACTCACAAGATACGTCTTGGACGTGCATTGAAGCTGTTGCAGTAAGATTTGCAGCTTATTCCTCCAGCCTTTAAATTCGGTCATAGCAGTTTCCACGGGTACCGCCTACAGATTTATGAAGAATTTTAATATCAAACGACGGTAAGAATGGATTCTTTTTTCAATTTTGATGTTTTCGCCCCAATATCTTTGGAATTAGCAATATAACGGGAGAGACAGGTGGTGGCTATAAGATATCGAGTTACTTCAGTTTCCCTTGATGCGTTGCATAATAAGGGCACAAAGATTCGTCGGAATATAATAGTAAATCAATAGTAGCTGTCGGGAGGGAGACCACTTTGTGCTTTATTACAATTTTTCAATACACGTACGATATTTAACAATTTAAATACTAGAAAACCACACTATAATCTCATCACTATATTTTTCTTTGCTTTTAGCAAATGGAAGGGTTCCACTACGCATTCCCTTTGCAGCGGTAACTTGGGCATTATGACTGAGTCATTATCGCATTTATAAGTATTAGAATGATGTGACTGTTAAAATCATTCGGTACTTTCGTATTAAATGCATTACGCTGACGCGGCCGGCTCGCGATTTCTTTCTTTCGCGAGTCTAACCTAACGTAACCGATTTATTTATATCGATTTTCCCTTCTCGGTTCGGGGCGGTGCCGTTTTGACATTATGTCACTTCTGAACAATCATTGGTAATTTTGTATATTACCAACTTGATGATTTATAAGTTAAAACAATACAGTTTCGTCTCGGTTTGATTTGGTTAGGTTAGACTTGCGAAAGAAAGAAATCGCGAACCGGTGCATTTAATACGAAAGAACCAATCACTCTGTTTCACTCTTCTTTGAAAAATTGGAATGAACACATTAAAAAGTTGAAAAAAAAAAGAATAAACCGACAGCGTTTAACATCCTTACTCTTACTATAGTTGTGTAAATGCGAAAATGAGTTCACTTGTTTCTTTGTTACTTTTTCATGCATAATTCTTCTATTCAACCGATCATCATTACATTTTGCATACATATTGATAGAGATAGTTTACAGAAAAGGACATAGGATACATTTCATCCAGAAAAAAGTATTGCTCTCGAAGCATAGGACAAATCTACAGTAACGCAAGCAAAACCGGGAGTAAACGCTAGTGGATAATAATCATAATTATTATTTGGAGGGACAATTGCTCAGAGATAACGTGCAAAACGTCGATTCAAAGTCCTGCAATAAGGTTTTAGATGAAAAAATATATGGCAGTATAACCGAAGCATCGTTAAAAAAAATGACAAAGTGTACACGTAATCCAAAAAATAAGTAGTCCAGAACTATCTACGAAAAATTCCGCATCAAATGATTATAGTCCTATACCGATACGTTCAATAGTTTTATGTGATAGATCCTCAAAGGAACTTTACTATCATTGTATGTATATATGCCATCATCATCATCTACCTGTAAGAGACCAACTGCAGTCCCATAGGCCTCTTCCCGGAGGAAGGCAGGGGCATGTGGTTACTACAAAAACCTTTCTAAAGTTGAGGTTTTCTCACGATATAAGTTTTACCAATTTAAATTAGTAAATGTACGCGAGTTCCGAAAAATTCCTTAATACATGCCGGGGTTCGAATCTGCGGACATCGGATTGATATTCCACCGGTCTAACCACTAGACCATCACGACTGCTACTATATATATATGTGTATACTAGTATTTTCCCAAGGCTTAGTATGCGTTTTCTATACTGTAATTATTTTCGACTATTTTATATTTATATTCATAAAAGCATAACTTACTGAGTGATGGAACAATGACGAATGTTCATACAAACTTACAAACCCTTTTTCAACACTTTAAGCGTTAAAATTCCAAAAATATTTACTGCTTACATATGTTATAAAAGGAATTCGGACGGAAATTTTTCACGGTCCTAACCAGTAGTTTGGGCAGTGCGTTGATGAGTCAGTCAGTCAGACAGTTATTGTTTAAATATGTATATATAAATAACGATGTTGGTTTGAAAGTGAAGGTATATAATGAGAATTTTATAAGATAAAGATACCTTAAGCAAAGAGTCAGCCGTAGAGGACATGTGCTTGGTAACAAGTCCCAAACCTTGACGGACGTTCCTGTAGACAGAATATGAATAATAAAAACTAAATCTAAATTAATAATTAAATATATAATATGTATATACTTAGTCTGGCCATAAATACTGTTACAATTAAAAATAAACAAAATATTACATTTGAATTTGGAATCTATCGAAGACTCTGCGCCGGGTCATAAAGCTCGGTCTACGCAGTCTTGGTTGGAAACGAACGTTTCGGACTTCATCAGAGCTGAAGACTGGCTGTCGTCTAGTCCCGATCTTAATCCGCTGGATTATGATTTATGGTCAGTTTTAGAGAGTACGGCTTGCTCTAAACACCATGATAATTTGGAGTCTCTAAAACAATCCGTACGATGGGCAGTGAAGCATTTTGCCATGGAAAGAGTGCGTGCTTCTATTGATAACTGGCCTCAACGTTTAAAGGACTGTATTGCAGCCAATGGAGACCACTTTGAATAATCTTTTTATATTTTAAATTGTTTTATATTTATGTATTAAACTAACCACACTGTAAAAATAATAAATGTTATTTGCAATAGAAAATATTTTTTTTCTTTGTTTCAGTATTTTTGGCAAGACTAGGTACTTTTTTATACACTTCATAAGTTTTCGATTTCACCTGATGTTAAACAACCATGTGGTGTAAGATGATAAACACGCTAAACGTCAACAGGTGTTTGACGACAGTATTTCAACTTGAGGCTGGTAGCTAAACTGGTGGACTTAAAAAAAGCTCTACAATCATGCTATAGTTTCATCAGCATGTTTCCCTTCAAATAAACTCCAACTTAGTTGCAAGGGTTCGAACCTGTATACGTCGAGACACGCTATCTCATATTTTGCCAGAACAAAACGGTAACTGAGGTACTGAAAAACTTCAATTAGGTAAATACACGTTGTCTATCAGTCGTAACTAAATCTTAATAAAGCAACGACAGTTCAGTCTTTCTGTAAGTAAAATCTTCTTAGGACTAAGTCTACATAGAGGAGAGTCCATTGTACCAAATAATCTCAGTTCGTCTTTTTGTAGCAGATATTTAGCCATATCTGCAAGGGTTTTTTAGGAGCCAGTTTTACAGCACCTAATACCTTACCTGGGTAAGTCCGTGTGGGTATAGTTGACGAGATGCACAACTTTCCTCGCGGTCTCCCTGGTCAGCAGCACCACTAGTTCTTCTAACGTGGCAGGCCGAGCTTGGTTCTCCGGTTCCGGTTGGCTGAGAGATGCGTACAGTTCTTTGGCTTTCGTCCAAGCGAGCACGGGGTCTGTTGCAACCTTTGGTAAATAGACAGTTTTAGTTAACTCTACAGAAATTAGTCATATCTTCGTCTGCTTTGTGAGAAATACATTTTTAAAATAACTATAATCTACAATTTGAACATTTCATATGAGTATAGCAATAAGCAAAAAGTGGTCAAAGATGGTACTTTAACAAAAAAAGAGGTCCAGGTGGAATTAACAAATCCTCCATTTTTTGACTTTTTTACACGGTAACAAATGAAGGCGACAAATTTCACAGATTCGCCGAATTTCACAGAATCTTTTGGTTTTTTGGGTCCCAATTTAGAGACAACTAGAGAAGACTGGTGATTATGAAATGTAATTGATTTAATTGCATTAACTTGTGAAGACCAACTCACCAATTCTGCAATGTAGACGAGGACGTGTATCTGCTCTTTAATAGCTTTGGCCTCAGCTAGCGCCTGTCTCGTGATCCTGCGTTGTAGTTTCCTCTTGAACCTTATGCCGTGCTTCACTGCCTGGGCAGCTTTCGCCATCCCGAACTCTCTGTCCACGCCGTCCACCGCATCGGCGCTTGTCACTATGATCACCACTATGATAAGACCATAAACCTCATTGCTATGCGGAACTATGTGTATTGCTAAGAATGATTCTCATGAGACAATACTGCACGACGTTTGAATGTTCTAAACAAAAGACTGGCTTTCGACTACAGGTACCCAAATAAAATATAAAATGGCTGGGTAGCCCAGTGAGTAATAGAAGATGACGATAGTGTGTTTTTAACAAGACTGCTGATTGTAATTCATCACAACGGGTACAATTGTTTTCTTTTCATGGTAATATA
This sequence comes from Antheraea yamamai, assembly GCA_036509395.1. Classification (NCBI taxonomy): domain Eukaryota; kingdom Metazoa; phylum Arthropoda; class Insecta; order Lepidoptera; family Saturniidae; genus Antheraea; species Antheraea yamamai. The sequence continues at coordinate 2,978,821 of AP028429.1, read as the reverse complement.
TCGGTTTTTATCTAGCACTGTAAGTTGTGCTCAGTTTCATGGTGGTCAAACGTTGTTGGCGTTAATATGTGTAACCAATTAGACATATTTATCAGACTAGCTTCTGCCCGCGATTTCATCCGCGTGGAATACCATAACACGCAGCGAAAGCCCTCAAAAAGAAAAAAAACGATTTAAAATTATTTCGTCATTGGAGCTCCACACCTATTAACCTTAGCATGATGATATATAGCATATAGATTTCCTCGATGAATGAGCTATCCAACACTGAAAGATTTAACACAGAAAGAAGTCGTTCCTGAGATAACACGTTCAAGCTAACAAACTCTTCATCTTTATAAGTATGGATAGTGTAGATATGTAGGTATATAGTAACATCAATATTTATGTATGCTGATATGGATAAATTTACATAAGAATCTTTATATCGTATACTTTGACATGATATCGCTGCATGTAGAGGTCAGAGTCCAAATGCAGACGAGATATCGAATCTAATTTGTCACCTCCAGACGGCAGATAAACAACGGGTCATAAAATTATTCTTGGACACAATAAATTCTACCGCGCTACTGTCATAGCTCGATCACAAACAATTTTATATATGTAAATAATAATTGAAGTGTCTGTTTATTTTCAGTTTTATTTATGGGTCATTCCACCAAATAAGAACATTTTTACGGGGCGACCCTCGCGGATTATGTTTAAAATTGATGGAGGTGTTCTCTATCATAAGACAAAAATTCCCTGAGAGTTTTAGCTCTTAATACGCAGCGGTCTTGAAGTTATGATTTTTTGAAATTTTGGAAAAAATATTTTTTCAACTTTTTCGTCAATTTTTCTGATATGAAAAACATTTTTAAACAAAATCGACAAACATTGTATTTTGTAGGAAAAATTCTCAGCTTTTGAATGAAAATATTTATTTTTTCATATACTCATCAGAAGACCCTTAAAAATCGAATTAAAGTGGAAAAATTGATTTTTTTTGGTATGCAGACCAAAATTCTTCAAATTTGAATTTTTTTTCTGAAAGCTGAGAGTTTTTTACACAAAATATAGCGTTTTGCCGATGTGCATATTTTTTGTTTCGTCACAATTAAATTAAACGCAAATTCATTATAATTAAAATACTTTTATTTTTGAACTTTTTTGAGATGTGGGCACAGTTTTAATGAAAGCATACTTTAGCAGCATACTTATACTTATACGTGTCAGTATATATACTGAAACCACAAGATTTGTTTTCCTGGGGAACGAAAAATTTTACAAGCGTTGACTTTACTTTTATAGCTAATGACGATTATTTAATAAAAAAAAATGTGTTAGACGTACGATATTCTCAATCGAAAACGGTGAAAGGTACACAGTCATTACACACTTTTGTGCCTTTAGAAGATGAAATTGGTTATGCTTTCATTAAAACTGTGCCCACATCTCAAAAAAGTTCAAAAATAAAAGTATTTTAATTATAATGAATTTGCGTTTAATTTAATTGTGACGAAACAAAAAATATGCACAAAAAACTCTCAGCTTTCAGAAAAAAAATTCAAAATTGAAGAATTTTGGGCTGCAACCCAAAAAAAATCAATTTTTCCACTTTAATTCGATTTTTAAGGGTCTTCTGATGAGTTTATGAAAAAATAAATATTTTCATTCAAAAGCTGAGAACTTTTCCTACAAAATACAATGTTTGTCGATTTTGTTTAAAAATGTTTTTCATATCAGAAAAATTGACAAAAAGTTGAAAAAATAATTTTTCCAAAATTTCAAAAAATCATAACTTCAAGACCGCTGCGTATTAAGAGCTAAAACTCTCAGGGAATTTTTGTCTTATGATAGAGAACACCTCCATAAATTTTAAACATAATCCGCGAGGGTCGCCCCGTAAAAATGTTCTTATTTGGTGGAATGACCCTTATATATTTAAAAAGGTATTTATTAATTGTGTCGGTAACATTTCAAAATAAGCGAAATCGAATATTAGCCGTTCCTGATATTTTACGGTGTTTTCCAAGATCTTCAAATTTTGTACATGTAAAATATGAAGATCATAAGTCAAAATTTAATGGACGGCAAAATTTAATCATCGTTCTCGGTGTATAAAAACTGGAAATCTTAAAAAAAATTAAACATGTTAAAAAAAATGTAACAACACAATTATCTACATAGATATATGTATTTTAAGTTTTTTATGCTCAACATTGTAGAGTGCGAATTGAGTGTTGTATACTTGCATGCTTACCCAGAAAATATCACATCTATATATAAATAAAAATGAATTACCAAATATACGTGGCGCATCACTTCTAAACAGCTGCAACTATTTCGCTAATCCTTTTTTTATTAATTGACACCACAACGTTGTTATGAATGAAATTATGAAAGAGATCGTACGGAAAATTGAGAAATTTGGGTTAAAAAACTCCATATAAAAATCGAATGACACAGAAACAGTAGGGAGAACTTTAAAAATGTTGACAGTATTGATATTGATGATGATTTATATTCAGTTGTTTAATTTCCATTTTACTTTATTACCGTAAATGGAATGTTTTGTTTCATTTTATTATTTAATTCATTCATGTGAAGCCGGGGCGAGTAGTTATATTGTAAAGTTTAAAATGAGAACTTCAAAAAGGTTCAACATAAATGAGGTTTTGCAACCCATTATAACAAAAACCATTATAATTAAAAAGGTTTGTATACCTCGGATTGAAACCTCAGATCTAGACTTCTTCACAAACAGTCTCAGCAAATCCAAAGAGATATACCTAAGTAACTAAAGATAAAAAAGGAAAATAGAATCGTAAATGTTGTTAAGTTAGTTTCAGCTTTTAAATTTTTAATTAAGTCATTTGCTCCACCATTAAGTTAGGAATAATAATCTTTCCGAATGTAAATCTCGTTGCCATTTCGAATAAATAAATACAGAGAAGTGATGGTTTATTCCTCAGCCTTCCCCAATAAGGATATAGCGTAATAATTGATAGATAAGTGCATACCGTCAGCGGCATCCTGGTTATCAGGTGGCAGGTATTTATCGACGTATTTATCAGCAGTGGTGAGGGCGCGGTCCAAGGCCGTCGCCGTGACCGCTGTCACCCTGGAATCCAGAACAGCTGTGCCGAGCTGTTTCACAGAGTCTGCACGACGGAGAACATATTGCCGTGTCTCTGTATACATCTGAATATGAAAGTCAGTTGTTAATGCCAGCATTTATATTAAAACAAACAAGCAGGTATTTGTCATATAATAATCATAGGCGAGTTTTTGGCGGGGCCTTTGAATATCATACCGTGAATGTTATATTTTACAAGCGGATCCCGGCGGACGTTATTCTGCTCTGATAAAAAAAAATGACAAATTATACACCTGAACCTTCCTCGTGAACCACTTTCTCTACTGATAAAACTGCATAAAAATCCGTTCAGTAGTTTTTTTAGTATATCGCGAACAGACAGACAGACGCGTTTGTTTTATAATATGTAATCATGTTTAGTAAGTATCGTAGGTTTAACTACTTACGGTCTGCGGTGGTAAATTTATAGAAGGCACTCTCTTTTCCACAACGTCGAGTGACTTGCAGAGAAACTTGTCGAACTGGTGAATAGGTGTCTCGAAGATCTGCACCGCCGGTAGGGCAAGCTGTAGGCCTGTAGCGAGGGACTTCTCACCGAGAGTGAAATACCAACGGAATATAGGGTTCGATTCCTGCGTTAACCACATGACAACAATTTGGATTTATTTATAACTTTCGTTAAGCTTATTTTTGTAATAAGGTAAATTCGCAAATATAGATTTAATAGTTCCATACTTGATTCATAACAAATCCACGAAACTGCATTTATACACAAAGTAAATTTAACAATATATAGACTTATATTTTAAGGAAATAAGGTAAATCGCTAATGTCATTATTGCCTCATACCTAATCCACAACCCGAATTTGACAACATCTACTTTAATATATTATCTATCCAATGGTGTCATGAAGACCTCATAAATAATCCATAAGACTGCAATATATCCAAAATGAAGTTTGAATTAAAAAAAAAACAGGATGTGTCAAAAAGACACACGATAGAAGTGAAACTTTTGTATTACAGGGAAACATTTTTTTTATTCATCAATCACTTTCAAATAGCATAGATTCTGTTAGTGATCGTTACGTCACCTGAATGCAGTACATGCGACCACGGACAGCGAGAAAGGAAGAGAGCGTATGTCGTACTGTTCTTCGATATTGTTCGTTCCACAACTCTTAGGCACACAAAAAGGTTGCGAGTCAGAATTTCAAAGACCCCCCCCCCCTTCCCTAAGGAGAACTACTTAAAAAATATAAACATAATTTATTAACGAAATAAGCCAAGTTGCAAAGACGCACTTAATGGTGTCATTGTTGCCTCAAATGTCACATGATTGCATTACATCCAAGATCAATGATAGAAATATTCTCTGGGACTGTGGTAAAATAGCTCGTATTGCCAACAACTATCTCAAGGTGGAGAACAGATGCACAAAAAAAACATAGTGGTAGTCATGGACTGGAAATTCGAACGATCCAGAAGAATCGAATGAACTAGGGAACTAACAATAATTTACCTTGTTCCTTGAACTACTTCCTGCTTCCTTGAATTCATTTGCCACGTTGTCCCAGTTCTTTTGTCTGTCGTCCCCATTATCTCGGGTGGGGATATATTATTACTGGTCGATTTATACTATAAATACATTATATAAAGCGAAAAGGTGTTTAATCAAAATATTTTGTTACCTTGATTCTGAAATACAGCTTTTCCGTAACGCCGAGTCCTGATTCTACGATAGGTATGGAAGCGACTCTCGAAACGACCTCGAGCCGCGGCATTTTCGCGCCTTCTGTCTTCGTCACTGGTAAAAAAAAAACATGTTTTTTTATCTATTATCTTTACTATTTTTATAAACTCTACCTTTATACACTTTTTGAGTTTTTGGCGGGATCTTGGTCTGTCATGTAGTGGAGTTCATTTTTTTTTCATAATCTTGTGTTACTTGACTCTATATTGTGTAACAATTTTGTGTTTTATGTAATATAGTTTGTTTATTGTGCGTAAGTGAAGCGAGTGGAAAATAATACCACGGACTATGAATTCTGAGATGCCACAAAAACTTCATGGAAAGTTCTAACAAGATGGCCACAATCTTATTAGTTCATTGAAATTTTATCAAGAAACTTGTAATATCGATACTCACTTGACAATGGTAGTAATAGTCTACTAGAAGACTGGTTGACAAAAATGGAATGGAAGAAGAACTCTACCTTTAGAGTTTTGGCGGGATCTTGGAATGTCATGTAGTGGATTCTATATTTTAATTATAATCTCGTGTTATTTGGCGGTATATTCTGTAAAATTGGTGGTGTATTACATAATATAGTTTGGTTATTTTGAACAAGTGAAACGGACGGTAAATAATATATCACAGAGCATGGATTCTGACTTACCACAACGACTCCCTTGAAAGTTCTAACAAGACGGCTATCATCTAGTTAGTTCATTATAATGATCGCGAGAAACTTGTGATATCCTTACCTACTCGACAATAGCAGTAATAATCTACTAGAATATTGGTTGCCAAAAATAAAATAAAAAATGTGTGCGTGTACTAGTGTACACACGTAAGAAGTGAAACTTGTTTAAGGCCTTATTTTTCGCAAAATGATCTATATGCAACTTAAAAAAAAAAAAAAAAAAAAAAAACCCTTTCTTTCTTTATGGCAAACAATTTCATTAATATATTAAAAAATAAAGTTAAATTAGATAAAGTTTAAACAAAAGGATTTTATTATCATAGACATGAATACAAAAAAGATGGCGCGTAACGGAAAAATGTGACGGTAAATTTTGTTCCAACGCCGATAAAGAAGTTTCACTTCAACAAAGTACCTTTAGACGGGATATCAATGGGATCATTTACAATTATAGTTTAATATATAAAACGTTATTAAATTCCCTTACTTCATAGGTAAAATAGTTTTCTGATTTACTGATGTTAAACATTTTTTTCCATAAAAGCAAAGGTCGGTGCTTTGATAACAAATTGTACACATTGTAATTTTATTGTTTTTTTTTTTAATATTATAAAATTAAAACAGTGCATTAATGAAATTATAAAGTTTAATTAACCATTTCGATAACATTATATTACTTATTAACAATTAATATCAATGAGACAATAATAATTATGTATACACATTTAAATAGTATAAACACATCCATCTTTAATGTATAAAGTGATTAAAAATGTTTAAATAAGTAATAAGTAAATTCACGATAACGACGCATGATCGATTGACTTTGATTGAATTTACCTATCTCTCTTTAGTTGGATGGATTTTATTCATAAACTGTATAAAAATTATATCACGATGGAATTCCAAGTACAGATATCAATTTCGGGATTTACGTTTCCAATAATATGTATCTGTCATCAGTATTAATGATCTCTTCATAGTTTTCGTCTATGACTAATCAATGTTCTTTTAATTACTATTATCTATCAGTACATATTATACAACAAAGTCCTCGGCCACGTCTGTCTGTCTGTTCGTGATAAACTCTAAAAGTACTGAACGGATTTTGGTTTTCACCAGTAGATAAAGTGATTCATGAGGAAGGTTTACGTATATAATTTGTCAAGGTTTTTTGAAGTAAAACTTCTTTAGGCGCGACTAGGAGGTAACTGGACGACATTGCAACGGAAGTCCGTTACGGCAATATGGCGTCATGTTTCTGTACTGGCCGGTTTTTAAATAATTAAATATTTTTGATTTTGTCGATAAATAGTTTATAAACAAATCAATAAAAAATTTAGAAGAAAACAAAATATTAAATTGAATAATAATAAAAATCATACAATAAAATTAATTATGTATATACGGGCGCGCGACTGTGCTGCCATCTGGTTTGAATGTAAGTAAGTAACAAATTAAATCAAAGCTTCATTATCTGTAGTACCATCTATAAGCTAATTTGGAACTTAAATAACACAGCAAAAAGGGAGTTTTTGGCGGGATCTTGGTCCGTCATTTAGTGCATTTTATTTTTTATTCATAATCTTGTGTTACTTGACTCTATATTATGTAAAATTGGTGGTGTTTTATGTGATATAGTTTGTTTATTGTGCATAAGTGAAGTGAATGGAAAATAATGCCACGGACCATGAATTCTGAGATGCCACAAAAATTCCATGGAAGGTTCTAACAAGATGGCCACCATCTTGTTAGTTCATTGAAATTATATCAAGAAACTTGTAATATTGATACTCACTTGACAATGGCAGTAATAGTCTACTAGAAGACTGGTTGCCAAAATGGAATAGAAGAAGAACTTGAAATACTATTAACTACTCGACAATGGCATTCATTGAAAGTATATCAAGAAACTTGTAATATCGATACTCACTTGACAATGGCAGTAATAGTCTACTAGAAGACTGGTTGCCGAAAATGGAATAGAAGAAGAACTTGTAATACTATTAACTACTCAATAATGGCAGTAATAATCTAAAAGATTGGTTGCCAAAAATAAAGTTAAAAAAAAACACAGCAAAAAGTATTAGCAACTCTTATGTCGCATGACTATTGATGCCGTTTTCTTAAGAAATATAGAAAATTTGCAGAGTAGAATTTATGTTTCTCATAAACCAATTATATCATATTTGAAGTATGATAGTAATTAAATTATCATTTTAAAAGTTATAGTGGTCGACGATAATAAATATAAATATTACTAGTCTTACATTCATCAATAAATGCTTTTTAAATTCTCACATGATGTATTTATTTTTAACTTAATTGCCATGTCTTATAACGCCAAAGAAGCTTTACTTCAATCGCGTGTGACGGTTACACGCACCCATTTTTTTTATTATCAGAGCGGGACAACGTCCGCCGGGCCGGCTAATTTAATTATAGCACTAACTTCATTTTCATGAAATTGATTTTGTTATTTTGCGTGTTTGGTCATAATTAATTGTGGGCACTCTACTATTATATTTAATTTATTACGTCTACAAGTATTTACAATTAGTGTCTATACGAAAGCGTTATGATATCATAGACAATACTCTGTATTCAGTAGATGTTTTCGAAAAAAAACTTTCGCAAAAAAATAGGTTCATATTTAATGAAATAGGTACAATTGTATGATAAATCAATCTTTCTATTTAAGTAGAATAATAGTGTTTAGAAAACTTGTGCGCGCATAATGTAAGATACTAATAGATAGATTTCGACCTTTTTTACCTAATTTTAATAGTAGACACCTAGTTTTAATACTACTTGGTTCTAAATCACGACAGCTTCCATCTATACTAATATTACAAAGCTGGAGGGTTTGTTTCTTTGGTTGAACGCGCCAATCTCAGGAACTGCTGGTCTGATTTGAAAAATTCTTCAAGTTAGATAGCTCATTTATCGAGGAAGGCTATAGGCTATATATCATCACGCTAAGACCAATAGGAGCGGAGCAACAATGAAAAATATTTCAAATCGTTTTTTTTCCTTTACAGAGCTTTATATCCTTCGTATCCTATCCAAGGTTATAGCCTTTTGACACGAAAACACGCTTGACGTGGCACTTAAGCTTACAGTCCGGTAAATCGGTGATATGCATTGGGACCAAAAAAACTATTAAACTACTAATATCTTGAATAGTCAAGGCATAAAAGTGTAACAATCAAATAACTAAACATACTCACACTCACATTTATAATATTAGTTAGGATAATGATTTCATATACCTGTATATTTGCGACTTTGCTTGACAGCTTGAAGATACGCCTCGGCTTTCTTTGCAATTGACCCTTTCGCCCTTTTATTAACACCGACAGTGTACGTACCGTTGAAACATCTCTTATAAACGTCGCCGTTTCCCGCCATTCCCGTTACAGTAATTTGAGCGTGATATTCAACCGTCATTAGAAATATTACCTATTATGTTATTAATAATTCCCCGTACAATAAAAAAGAGATGTTCACGGCTATTTTACGAATCGAGAACTGAGAAGCTTAAACAATGATTGTACCGATATTGTGTTTATAATTGGAAAGGTTATCTTAAAGTTTTAAAAATAATTATAATTAATATAGATAGAGTGGTTTCGTCAACTACAATGAGACCAAGGTTAGTGAAGTCGAGAAAATAGAGATGACATAATCGGTGTTATTATAAAAATGGTAAATACGCATTGAATACTTGCTTTCAAAAGGTTTCGAATTAAATGCACCGCGGTCACTGGATGTTCGCAATCTTGCTCTTTTGGCTCGTTTTGGTTACGTTAGGTTAGACATGCCAAAAAGGATAACGCGAACTTGCTTCGGGCGAGCTCGGTGCATTTAATTTAAAACCTTTTTAGAGCAAGTGTTTAACTTTTTTTGTAAAAACACCGAATATGTTTTACTTATACGATATATTATGTCATTAATTTTTTATCACATTACTGTTGTATTAAAGCAGTTATAAATTTATTAAAATTTAAGACTTGTGAATTATATATCTCGGGGGTTTATTATTGAATTTATTGACCTGCTTCCGTACTATTGACTGACTACTATATACCCCGTTCTGAGGTTTTGGCGGGATCTCAGTCTGTCATGTAAATGGCTTCTATTTTTTATTCACGATATTGTGTTATTTGACTCTATATTTTGTAATTTTGGTGGCATTTTACTTAATATAGTTCGATTATAGTGTACAAGTGAAGTGGATGGTAAATAGTACAATGGAGCATATGCCACAAAAACTCCCTAGAAAGTTCTAACAAGGAGACTACCATCTTGTCAGAACATAGAAATTATCACCTGTAATTATACCTACATAATACTATGTAATAATATGTATAATTACAGGTGATAATTTCTATGTTCTGACATTTGTATTACCTAGAATGTCAGAACATAGAAATTATCACCTGTAATTATACCTGTATTACCTAATCTAGGTAATACAGGTATAATTACAGGTGATCATTTTAGGTAATACAGGTATAATTACAGGTGATAATTTCTATGTTCTGACATTCTAGGTAATACAGGTATAATTACAGGTGATAATTTCTATGTTCTGACAAGATGGTAGTCTCAACGATGGCAGTAATAATCTAAATGATTGTCTGCCAAATATAAAATGAAGCAAAAGAACTGTTCATAAGCGTTGTGATTATTATTGGATATCTGCTTTGACTGAATGCCTAGGGTAACCGACTAGACAGAGCAGTTTCACTCAGATGATTAAACAAGTAACATCTTCGGATAATTGAAACGATATTCAATATTGCATTTCTGTTTCGGCTATCGTTTTATTGTGCACTAGCTGTGCCCGCGACTTCTTCGCGTGGAACCTTATGTAAAAAACAGTGACTAATAAAGTCATCTGAATGTATTAAGTTCATTTACTTATCTACTTTTCTCGCGTAGTTAGGCCGCGTCGTCATTAAAGTCACAATAACTTTTGATAGAGTGGACCGATTTTAATGAAACAAAGACTAAGTTATTCTCGAGGATATGTTTTATGATTTTATTGGTGAGGTTTTATTGTAAACCCAGTACTTTAGCAGTGATGCGTGTTCATACGGACAGACATACAGACATATAGACAAGCAGACAGACATTTCTATAAAATCATTGAAATGTATTTTATTACTTATTCCTAGGATACCTGCAACAATTTTTTTCACGAAAATCGAAAAGTACAGGCACGTGAGACTTACATTCATTTTTTTTACATAGTATAAAACAAAGTCCCCTACCGCGTCTGTCTGTCTGGCTGTTCGCGATAAACTCAAAAACTACTGAACGGATCTTCATGCGGTTTTCACCAGTGGATAAAGTTATTGATGAGGAACGTTTTGGTATATAATTTATCCGTGATATTTTATAATCAGGGCGGGACAACGTCCGTCAGGCCCGCTACTCTTATTATATGTATAGAAGATATTCGATTGGTCTTTATGGATTGATGGATCAAATCATAAAGATGACGTCACTATTGATGACGTCATTCATTTATGTAGACGTCTCTTAGTCATGGCCCCGACATGTATTGTATAATGTGAAAGTCTTATAATGTATATGTTTAATGGTGTACGATAAAATTAAATAAACGAGTGCTTGTCCAGTGGTCGAAGTCACAACAAAAACTAACAATATTGAACAGTAGCTACAAAACAAAAAAGAATGAAGAAGATCGGCTGGCAAACAGAGGAGAGAGGTGTTCTTAATCGTTTCTCCACTGCTTACTTGTATATAGACTAGCTTCTGCCCGCAACTTGGTCTGTGTGGAATAGTTGGTAGGGTGTCTGTACCCGACTGGATCGTGACCACCGTACACCAGGTGGAACACCCGCCATAGTGGCACGTTTGGGCGTGTCGCGTTCCGGGATCAACCGGTGTACATCCAGCAACCCGGAGGGGGGCTGTCCCTGACTGGGTCGCTTTCAGGCGGAAGAAGGGGGCGGGGATGGAAAGTATTCTTTGGTGGTGCCATTTTTTGGATATCTTTTACCATAGGAAGACACTTAAAAAAAAAAAAAGTTACGTCAGGCTAACGTTAACACGCAGCGGTAGCCTTGAAAAGGAAACATTTTTCAACATTCTTCATTGGTGCTCCGCTCCTATTGTAGTTGTCCTATAGAGCGTGAGGATATATAATAGCCTTCCTCGATAAATGAGCTATCTAACTCCGGGAGAATTTTTTAATCGGCAAAGTTCCTGAGAAGGGGGGGAAAAAAAAAACCATTAAAAATACACCAAAAAAAACAAAGCGCTTCTCTTCCCTATATCCCTTAAAATTTTAAAACACGAAGGAATAGGGTTTTTTTTGAAGAGGAAGGTTTATATCTATGATAACATCCATTAAATAGTGGAGAAATACTGTTATTTTTGAGGTTTCTAATGTGATGTTGTAAATAATTACATTTTTTCCGCTTACATTGCAACAAACGCAGGCGGGCCACGGGCAGTAATGAATTAATCAAAACTACTGGATCGATTTTAATCAATTTTTCAGTGAATGACATAGGCTATATATTTTATACCCGTGCGAAGCCGGAGCGGGCCGCTAGTTACATAGTATAAAACAAAATCCCCTACCGCGTCTGTCTGTCTGTCTGTTCGCGATAAACTCAAAAACTACGGAACGGATTTTCAAGCGGTTTTCACCAGTGGATTAAGTGATTCATGAGGAACGTTTTGGTATATAAAGGATTTTTTTTATAATCAGGGCGGGACGACGTCTGCCGGGCCCGCTAGTAGATAGATAAATTATTTGCGATTGTCAAATTGTTTTGAAATTTTAGCTAATAATCTTCTTCTATACATATAATAAAAATGAAGTATCTGTACGTAATATCAAAATATTTTTTTTTACCGATTGGGTATGACAGTATACCCGCTACTCATAACAAAAATGCAATTTTTAAAATTTATGTCGGTCTGTGTGTCTGTCTGTCTGTTTGTTCCGGCGAATCTCCAAAACAGCTGGACCGATTTTGACGGGAATTTCACTCGCAGATAGCTGAAATTACAGCGGGTTACTTAGGCTACTGTAAATTAAATCAGCTATTAACAGCGGCTTCGTCTGCAATGCTATCTCCACAACGGTTAGACCGATGTTCACGAGATTTTCACTGGCAGATAGCTGATCTTATAAAAAGTAATTTAGGCAATTTTAATTTATACTAGCTGTTAACTGTGGCTTCGCTTGCAGTGCTATCTCTAAAACGGTTCGACTGATTTTTACGGAACTTTCACTGGCAGATAGCTGACCTTATAGGAGGTAATTTAGGTTATTCTATTTTAGACTAGCTGTTACCCTTGTTGTACTAGATTCCAAGAATAAATATAATTGAAATTCATATATCTGTATCTATGTATGTAAGTTGAATTATATTGTCCTTTTGGTCATTTTGGCAGCCATTTTTTTTATTTACCGCCTTTTCTTCTACATACTAAGTAACCATAGTAACATATAAGAATATTGTATCTAGTTCAATAAGCACTATTTAAATTGTCGAATATTAAAAACTACTTACACAGATATAAAGTTTTATAACTTGATTTATATTTATGCAAGATTTCAAGACATTCATTGTTTACAATTCAACATTATAATTATGAATAGTCATTTTGAAGATAGAAGGGTATTTGTAATAATATATTAGATCATAAACGTATTACTTATTGACAATATGGCGATATTATAACATTATAATAATCTTTAAATCATTCTTTTATTAGTTCCTTATACAGTGTAACTGAGCACTGAGGTAGTTATATGGTGGGTTAAGGTTCTAAATATGTTGCTGTTGATAAACATCATTTGACACATTGTTAGTATTATATATCTAATGTATACGGTACATGTTACTGTAAGTGGTGTGCGTGTCGTACTTACAATTGTTTTTCAAGAGCATTTCTATAATTTTATATGGTCTCACAATTTTATATTTCTTTAATAGAGTTTAAAAAAAAAACGCGTGCGCAGCTGCGGGTACAGCTAGTTATCTATAAAAACAAAACTCAATTGTCGAATTTATGTAAGAACTAGCTGTGCCTGCGACTTTATCCGCGTACAAAAACAGTGATTAATAAAATTATCTGAATGTGTAGAGTCCATTAATTATCTCCTTTTCTCTCGTACTTAAATCGCGTCGTCATTAAAATTACATTATCTTTTGATAGAGTAAACCGATTTTTATGAAATAAAGACTAAATGTTACTCGAGGATTTTTTTTGTGATTTACTTGGTATGGTTTTATCGCTAACGTAGTAATTTAGTAGTGATGGGTGTTCGAACAGACAGTCAGGCAGACAGACAGACAGATATTCATAAAAATAATTGAAATGCATTTCATTATTCATTCCTAGACATCTGCAACAATTTTTTCACAAAAATGTAAAAAATACAGACACGTTAGACTTATATTCATGTTGTATCATTACATAGTATAAAACAAAGTCCTCTGCCGCATCTGTTTGTCTGTATGTCTGTTCGCGATAAACTCAAAAACTACTAAACGGATTTTCATGCTGGTTTTACCAGTAGATAGAGTGATTCACGAGGAAGGTTTAGGTATATAGTTTGTCTATTTTTTAAATTATTAACACAGGACAACGTCCGCCGGGCCCACTAGTGTATAGATAAAAAGATAAACCAGATCGATATTCTTGCCGGTTCTTCTCAATGACTGGGCTGTTTGCCGAACCGGTAGTAGCTTTGACGTTTATAAGCGCCTTCTGACGGCCTAAACTGAATAAAGTAGTTTTGCTTTTTGATTTTGCGTAGAATTTCAAAAATATTGACAGAATTGACGCATTTCATTACATAGTCGTAATGTAGAGATTTGGTTTCATTTTCTTCGTTATTACACCCGTGTAAAACCGGGGCGGGAAACTAGTTTAATATATTTAAGTATACAATACAATAAATATTATAAAATCTCTTAGAATAAATTTGTACCTTACAGTTAATCTTTCTTGAAATTTTGTGCTCGACAGTTATTATACAAGCGCGTGATCTCGAATAAGACATTATTTTTTTTGGCTACCAACCTTCTATAATAATCCTAATAGCCAAACTATATTACGTAAACATTACCAAAATTATTTAGGCCCCCCTCGACAGCGGCTCAAGCCTAGGTCTGTTCCCTCGGCGTGGAGCCCTTGAGTGCGCTGCTCGCGCGATACAGTGACACAAAATCTTACATCACTGCGACAACATTACACATGTCACCTCCACACACGTGCACGCATACACGCTTACGCATGCAAGTAGAAGAGTTTTATTTTATTACCCTTATCAAACTGAAAGAGTTTAGAAAATTATCCGATACGAAATATATATAAGAGTTATTGAGGTATGTATGCTTGGTACACATATATGTTTCAACAACTCATATATGTATGAACTAGCCGACCCGTGCCCACTTCGTTGGGCGGTAATAGGCATTATCAAGCTACAACTTTTCTCTAGAACTCAATCATATATATCTCATAAATAAGGCAGCGTTCGTAAGAAACGTTTTCGTTCGACCATTTTTCTCCGACACCCTAGATATTACCCCCTACAACCTCACAAACTTTACCTCTTTATAATATTAGTATAGATTATAGATAATATAATTAGTTAATAGCTTCTGCCCGCGACTTCGCACACGTGGAATAGTTATTTTGGGCTAAGACGCACCGGAAGCTCTCAAAAGGAAAAAATACCCCGATTTTAAAACATTTTTCATTGTTGCTCCGCTCTTATTGATCTTAACGTGATGATATGTAACCTATGACACTCACAAATAACGTGGCTTTCTATTGGTAAAAGAATTTTCAAAATCGGTTTAGCAGTTCCTGAGATTACCTCCTACAACGTCACAAACTCACAAACTTTACCTCTTTATAATATTAATAGCCCCTGCCCGCGACTTCGTCCGCGTAGTAATAGTTACTACTCTGGGCTAACGCTGACACACAGCAGAAGCTCTCAAAAAGAAAAAAAAAACATCTCGATTTTGAAACATTTTTCATCTGTGCTCCGCTCCTATTGGCCTTAGCGTGATGATGTATAGCCTATAACCATTCTCGATGAATGAGCTATATAACACTGAAAGAATTATTCAAATTGGACCAGTAGTTCCTGAGATTACTCCTTACAACGCCACAACGTCACAACGTCACAAACTCACAAACCCATAAACTCACAAACTCACAAACTTTACCTCTTTATAATATGAGTATAGATAGTTAGCGTAGGTTAGCTCAGATAGGTCGCGAATTGCGGACGAGACCCTAGTCGTAGCCCGGGAGGGGGGGAATTAAGTGAATTGATGCGCCTGACCACGGAACGGAAGCCGCCACGCTCGTGCTCGGGCGCATCAGAAGACTGGGCCTCGAGGTGGCCCTCGATAAGACCGAGGCCCTAATGTTCCATGGGCCTCGGCGAGGGCCGCCTCCAGGGGCCCACATCTATGTAGAGGGCGTCCGTGTCAAGGTGGGGGCCCAGATGAAGTATCTGGGCCTCACCCTGGACGGACGCTGGCGGTTCGAACCCCACGTTAAGGGGCTCGGACCGCGCTCAGTCAAGGCGGCAGTGGCGCTCGGACGACTCCTCCCCAACACGGGGGGGGGGGGGGGGGGGGGGGGGCCGCTGCCGCCGCCTCTATATGGGGGTCATCAGGTCCATTGCCGCCTACGGGGCACCGTTGTGGGTCGACGCTCTCAGCTCCACCAACATCCACGCGCTGCGAGCCGCGCAGCGTACCGTAGCGTTGAGGGCGATACGAGGATACCGCACGGTGTCCTCAGCGGCGGCCATGGTGCTGGCCGGCTCCCTTCCCTGGGAGCTGGAGGCGGAGGTGCTTGCCGCCGTATATCAATATACGGCGGTTAACAAACGATCGGGGGAGCCTCCAGCTCCCAGAGAAATAGAGGAAATGAGAAGAGCGATAAGGGAGGAAGTTGTAGAAAGGTGGAGGCGGGACCTGGCGGACGCGCGGTACGGTCGATACACGATCGACGCCGTCCGCCCGGTCCTGCCGGATTGGTGTAATAGAGGATGGGGCTCCCTGACGTTCCTGAGGTTCTCGGACTATTCCAGATAACGTTCCCGCTGTTGAGGTCCCCCGCTATAATGACTGAGTCTCCTAAATTAAGCAACGCTTGCAGATCGGTTTTTTTATACTTCATCTAATGATCATTACAACTACTGATAATAAATAAATAAACACCGAACTATCTTGCAAGCTTTTAGATAAGGACCAAGTGTTTAAGGAGTAAGCATTGACATATAAAAACCCAAGACACACAGTCTCGAATAAAAGTAGCGCTCAAACCCGTCCCGCAAAAACTCCCCAATATACATACGTGATTATAGTTAAACGATAAACTTATGATTTTGCAAATTTCAATCTTACCTCAAATGATTT
Source organism: Antheraea yamamai (assembly GCA_036509395.1). Taxonomy (NCBI): domain Eukaryota; kingdom Metazoa; phylum Arthropoda; class Insecta; order Lepidoptera; family Saturniidae; genus Antheraea; species Antheraea yamamai. The sequence goes on along the minus strand of AP028429.1, from coordinate 2,961,865 downwards.
AAAGTTGTTTTTACAAGGACGCAAGAGACGCAAGACTTTTTGAAATGACTGCATAATCCAGAATTATGCACTCTTTTTTGCTCACCCGCTGTGAGACGGTAAGTGTGCATCTTGGGTTTTTGTATATCAATGGAGTAAAACAAAAAAAATTAGTTATCTGTAAAGTCGGTTTACGGACGATAATATTTAGTGATAATGTCATAAGAAAATATTGATGAAAAATTGCATACTTTTATGGATGCTATACAAGCCGAACGCTTATATATTTTTATGAGGGGTAGGTAATATATTTTTTATCACAATTTGTTTTAAAACACATATTTGATGACGTAATTACTCCAGGATGTATTGTGTTTGTTTGCTCCATAAGTAATACTGTGATAACTGATAAGTATATTCTGATAACATCCGGCTTCCTTGTCAATCTTCGTACTCGGTAACAAAGTTTTAAAAAGTTACCACTTTTACTTCGTAATGTAACAACAATTTATAATTTTAGTTTCAAAGCATAATTGAAAAACTGTTTGTTACTTTGTGGGAATCCATGATATGATTGGATTTTACTAGTTTTAATAGGGATTTTACATTGGATGTTACTTAGCACTTCCGCGGCGACTGTTCAGGCGGAAGTGCTAATTAATATTCAATTAACTATTTTAAAAACTGTGTATTACTTGTGACAAGAGTCGTATAAAACTAAATAGCCTTGATAAAATATATTATAGGGGGAAAACGAACAGGTGGGTCACCTGATGGTAAGTGATCACCGCCGTGCATAGACACTAGCATCACCAGGAGAGTCGCAAGTGTGTTGCCAGCCTTTTAAAGGAGGTGGGACTACGGCGCTCTCACTGACCGAACGAAACGCAATAATGCAAGCATTATTATTTCACGTCGGTTTTTTATGAGAGGGTGGTACTACCCCGGGCGAGCCGACCCATTCAAGCTGAAACCAGTAAAAGCTCCAGCTTGACTTTACCTCACCTCACTCATATTCGTACCCAATCAGTAAAAAGAATGTTATTTTGATATTACATACAGACACTTGATTTTTATTATATCTATTGATATAGTTACTCGGAATGTAATAATTTATCCCAATTCATCTTTTATTTATATTTACACATATAATAAGAATGTAAATCTAACGTGTCTCTACTTTTTACAGTCTTGTGAAAAAATGTGTGTAGGAATAAGTAATAAAATGCATTACACAATATACATATATACAATCATTTTTTTAAATGTTTATTTGTCTGACTGTTTGTTTGGACATGCACCACTGCTAAAGTACTGCGTTCACGATAAAACAATTCTTCAATAACATTTAGTCTTTGTTTACTTAAAATCGGCTCAGACTATCAAAAGTTATTGTAATTTTAATGACGACGCGACTTAATTACGGGGGAAAAAGTACGTAAGTAAATGGATTTAATACATTGAGATGACTTTATTAATCACTGTTTTTTACGTAAGCTTCCACGCGGAGGCAGTAGCGGGCACAGCTAGTTAATATAGCTAAAATAGCTAGTGGTTAAATATGTCTTATACATGCATCTAAATAATTAGAAATCGTACTCAATAGCACATTAAATGTTACCACGGATAATGTTCATGCATTTTACAATATAAAATTACTTACTATTGATTCCAACAGCATAGATAGTGGTGAGAGATGGAAACACAAAGTTCGACTGGAGGAGCGAGATAAAATGCGTTGGTGCACCGCTTGTGCAGTCGCTCGAGTGTTGGGGAGCGTTGTGGACATTTAGAATTCTTGGAATCAACGATTATCTATATATAGCGTTATTGGTAATTCGACCTATTCCCATTAAGAGGTGATAGTGGTGACTATTTGTGATAATATTAACTCCCATATGCGTTATACAAAAGTGAACCATTTTTGAATTATCATAGTTTTTAACTGTTTTCAAATTCAGTCAAAGATGCAACAACAAAAATTTGTTTATAAAAAGTATCAGTTTAAATGTAATTTTTTCTTCTGATTTATAAAAACGATTAAACACTAGTTATATATCAATATTTAAACAACAATTATCTGTCCAAATTTAAAAATGCGAGATGAAAAATTATTTCATTTCAATATTTTTTGAGATTTTTTCCACTAAAATGGCTTAAAAACAAAAAAAAACCTAATGAAACTTAGCTTGCAGATTATTTTAAAAACATAACCGTTTTCTTGACTCTCCAACAATGCATAACAACTAAAAACTTATATCAAATAAACTGACAAACAAAATTATCACAAAGAAAGCAGGCGGAAATTCGTGTTCGCGCTAAACTTAAGGCCGTTTTTTAAAATATCCATAAAATTAATTAAGAACAATACGCAATGCAAATAAAACAAAAAATACAAATTTAAAATAAAACTAGCGGACCTGGCGGACGTTGTCCTGCCTTGATAATCAAAAATATAAATCCCAAAAGTCAACCGCAGCGCCACCTACCGGGTCCAATTGTGAATCTAAACCATTCTCGAATCTCCACGAACACACACAAAAAATTTCATCAAAATCGGTCCAGTCGTTTAGGAGGAGTTCAGTCACATACACACGCACACAAGAAATATATATATTAAGATTTAGAACCAAGAACAGTTTAGTAGTCATAACAATTAATAATAAGAAATAATTAAGACATTTTGTAATTTAGCCCAATTAAAATTCTTGCTTATTCTTGCGTACGCAAAGTCGTATTTTTCCCCTAGGTTGTGACTTAACTACCGAAGAAGTCAAATTATTCCGCATCGCATTTACTGCGTTTATAATTTTTGTTTTGAGTTCTTCCGCAGATGACACAGGAGAGACGTCGTAAACTAGGTATATCATGTGACTCCAGACATAGAATTATAGTCCGGTGAAGTTGTTAAGGCCTTACTAGATCAATAGCGTAGGCAGATCGAAAAAAAAATCCAGACATAGAAATCAACTCAAAACAAGAATTATAAACGCAGCAAATGCGATGCGGAATAATTTGTCCACAGCCAGTGAAATGCACACATTAATTTACTCAATTGCATCTCAAAAACTATTTGAGGTTCCCTAACCAGAACTGTAAGAGGCTTGTGAGAAGTTGAAGAGACAATGGTTATATGAGCCGATACACGGGTCTGTGACCTGTGACTTTATTCACTTGAAAATCATTTTAATGTTCTACGACAACTAAGTTAAAACTGGACCGTGTTTTATTTTTGTTATGGTTGTGTTATTACTGCCTAGTTACTATGATAAAGCGTAATGATATCCAAAATAAACCTTTTGTCTAGTTCTGTCTCATACTAATTTGAAGGTTATATTCTAATTGTTTTAATAGTCTTCACGTAAACGTTTAAAAGCACATGTTACTCATATACAGGCTGAATATTAAGACAGTAGCAATATTTATGGAGGGTACTCTGCACTCGATTCTCGTCCTAAATCAATTAAAAAATAGGTGCTTAAATATTAATATTTGATTTAATTGTCTAGAAAAACACAAAAATTAAACACAATCCTCTATGCGTCTATGTTAAAGCACAGTGTCAATGACCGCCGGATAATTTCATTTTCACTTGAAAGTGAACGTGGGAACGTCAGGAACAAAACAAAAGGGCTTACTGTCCGTTTTATTATCGAAAGTTATTGTAGCTTTCGGCACCAGTCATTGTCTATTACGGTTTATTACGATTATGTTTATACTTTTCAAAGTCTTAGAACAAACATTAACTTAAGTTTTCTTGGTTGTTTATTAGTATTTGTTTTGATATTATTATTTGATATGTTGAATGTGACCATGAAGTGTCATATCCTACAATACTGCGAGTGTCTAAATAGTCACCTGGCGATATACACGTCCGATTAGCGGTTGTGTGGAAGGCTACAACAGATCGTAAACAATCGGCCAAGTTTGTTCAATAATAATATAACGAGATAAGAGAAAATGAATTACAGCTCATAATTATATATTATTATTATAGGATAATAATTACTAATTTAAATTTAATTTAATTGACACATTTAACGATGCCAAAATATATATTGGTGATAAACAATTATCTCTATACTTAGTGCTGAATATGTCATAATAAATTTATACCAAAAGATTGGAAAAGAAAAAACTGAAATAAACAAAAGGTTCTTCTGGAAAGTTTGATCGATAGTCGTAAGTGCGAAAGTTGTAAACTTAACTACATGTAATGTTTAAATGTACAAGTAAATAAATAGAATTGTTTTGTATTAAACTGTAGCATTTCCTTTCCCATCGAAGTTTGATTTTTTTTTATAATTTGTTTTATTTTCATTTATATTTTGTTTATTATTTCAAATTTCTCGATTTTAACATTTGAAAAAAGTCGAGGTAGTCATAAGGTCTGCCGATAGAAGTGAAAACTCAAAACAATGGAATTTAAAGCGTGTTCTCATTTGAATTTTAAAATTAAATAAAAAATTTAAATTTTAAATTATTATAATTTGTCTCTCTGACACAACTATTGGCACTTTTAATAAGAATTATATACTTTTTTATACAGTTTATTAGTTCATCAAACCTATGGGTTGCACAATCTCAATATAAAATATCGATATTACATGTACAGGCTCTTATACTACGCATCGCTAGTCTAACGCAAGCGCAGTGCGGTTGGTCATACTTACTAGCATGACGTGACGCGAAATTATAAATTTATCTCCTGCCAAAAAATACCGCTCAACACATCTCAAGTATTCACTTCAGAAATGAAATATTTTGATGACCTTTCGATGTCTTGTGAGAAAAACTGATATTATGATCAAGATTCTACTTGTACCATTATTGTGTGAGAAGTTCTGTTAAAATCAAGCGCATTGCTCCGTTCATTTCGTACGGCTCTATATTTATTAATATTTCTATTAAAGTCCTCGCTAAACTTTCTTACCACTACGAATATAGCTGCATACAATACGAATTTGGGTATAAACACATATAATATATTATATGTATCATCGAGACAACTAAATAAATGCAAATTTTGAACCCTTATAATAATATCGTAACTTAGTTTAATATATATGTAACTCTTCATGATATTATGTGCAAGACCAAACTTACAGGTATATCCAGAGAAGCCAAAAATATTGACGAGGACTGTAATTGTCGTGGTTGCGTTCGTCCTACTGTCAACAAAGTTGCTCTACTTCAGTTATTTATACACACCAAAGATGAATGTCGATATGAAAAACAAACTCAAACTCAACTCAACTCAACTCAAACAGCTCACCATGAAAATTAGCAATAATAACAAAACAACTGACAATACAAAGATGAGTGAGAAATGAATAGGTAATGCTTATTAATACCGTTTTTTCTAATATATTTTTTTAATTTTGACATTAACACAATATAAAAATTAATTTTTTGATCCCCATATCAACATTACTCCTTCTCGAGGGATCACAGTAGATGGCGAAAGTAGTAAATATTAAATAAAACCAGCAAGATAAAAATAATTATCTAAGAAGTGAAAAAATCCCATGTTAAATAAATGGGGATAAGTATCGTTAATCTTGTACGCTTAAACGGCATTGGATTGTTCTTTCTTAAACGATTTTAGGCTATAAACCAACGATTTGAACGATACCGAAGTCAAAAAACCCAACTTGGTAAATAACGAACACCCTAATAGGCGCATATCCCAAATCTATAACATAAAATATAATGAATAATAAAAGTAAAGTTGAGTCAGAATTTCTTAAGCGGGCCACTAAAAATCGACTATTCGATTTTGATATATCTATGAGCATATTTTGGTAGCTTTATAGGTTGAAAGTAATGCCCTAAAATGATTTTTGAAAATTTCAATTTTTCAAAAATTTATGATCGAGTAAAAATGTCGAGTACTTTTTTTTTAATTAAAATATATCAGTGAATAATTGCTGGATTTTAACGAAACTAGGTTTGTATGCTAAGGAATAGCAAATGAATAGAACAAAGACAATTTACGTAAAAAAAAAATGATGTTTATAATTAATTAGTCTCATAATAAACAAATGGTAATTTAACTAACTTCTCGGTGTTGTAGAAAATTTTTTTTTTTATAAAAATATTCGTTGAACTATTAACTAAATGATGGCACAAGAAAATTTTAGTGCTCTCTTACCAGGAAAAAGATATGAACGATTGAATGTGGTAGACAGCGGCCGAGGCGGACGTGCTACGCTGAGCGCTGCTCCTATGCCGAGCTTCCGAACATACTTCTACCTTCTGCAATTTTCCAGGCTAAATAAAACTTTAAAAATAAATGACATTATTAAGTATTTATTAAAATTTAGAACTTATTTCTTTACAGATTTTTTAACTTTCATGACAGAACTTTCGCAATTTACTCGATCATAAATTTTTGAAAAATTGAAACTTTCAAAAATCATTTTAGGGTATTACTTTCAACCTATAAAGCTACCAAAATATGCTCATAGATATATCAAAATCGAATAGTCGATTTTTAGTGGCCCGCTTAAAAAATTCTGACTCAGTTATATTTTTCGTTTGCATTATTGAAATAAGAAATTTTATAACTATAAAACAATAACGTGATTTTTTATTGCTTAATAAAATTTCAGAAACAATCAATTAAATATATCTAATATTTAATTAGCAATTTTCCAAATTCACCAACTACAAACAAACGAAAATGATATCAATTAATATTAGTAGTATTATTGTAATATTTATAACTTCATATTATAACATACTATAATGCACTCAGTTTGAGTATTGGTAGCGCCAACAAAGTTGCTCGACATCCGTAATAAAAAAGATTTTATAGCTTCATAAAATTCATACCAGAAATAATAAACATCGTACATATAAAAAAAAAACTTTTAATGTAAGCCATACTGATGCATTGATTACAATAAGTGGAATATTAATTCAATATACCATGTTCCAAGCCCGGCATATATGAACGGGGTTGCGGGGTGGTAGGGTGTCTGTACCCGACTGGATCGCGACCACCGTATACCAGGTGGAACACCCGCTATAGTGGCACGTTTGGGCGTGTCGCGTTCCGGGATCAGCCGGTGTATATCCAGCAACCGGGGGGAGGGGGAGGGGGCTGTCCCTGACTGGGTGGCTTTCAGGCCGGCATGACAGCGGCGACCGGCGATGGATAGTATGTCTTTCGGTGGTCGCCATTGTTTTTGGATTGTACTGTGCTTACCATCAGGCACAGTACAGTCACTTTGCCGAGCTACAATAAAAAAAAAAGAACAGGTTTTTCGAAATTTCACTTGACTTCATTACGCGCAAGCTACATAAGACTACATTTAGAGCGGCCAAAAAGATTGACGAGAGCTGTAGATGAAATAGACTGCAATTTAAAGTCAGTATGTTCAATTATTGTATGTCGAAATTAGTTCTTAAACAGTCAAAATCTGCTCCTCTCTCTCTTTATAATAATAGTACAGACTAGCTGTACCCGCGGTAAAAAACAGTGACTAATATAGTCATCTGAATGTATTAAGTCCATTTTTACTTATCTACTTTTCTGTCATACTTAAGTCGCGTTGTCATTAAAATTACAACTTTTAATAGGCCCAACCGATTGTAATCTAACGAAGACTAAATGTTACTCGAAGATATGCATTATGATTTTCTTGAAGAGGTTTTATTATGAACGCAGTATTTTAGCAGTGATGCGCCTGTAAACAAACAGATAGACATTTCTAAAAATGATTGAAATGTATTTTATTACTTACTAGCGGGCCCAGCAGACGTTGTCCCGCCCTGATTATAAAACAATCCTTGACAAATTATATACCAAAATGTTCCTCATGAATCACTTTATGCACTGGTGAAAACCGCATGAAGATCCGTGCAGTAGTTTTTGAGTTTATCGCGAATAGACAGACAGACAGACGCGGTAGGGGACTTTGTTTTATACTATGTAATATTACTTATTACTAGACATCTGCAGCATTTTTTTTACAAAATTTAAAAAAGTACAGACACTTTACATTTACATTCTTATTATACGTATAGATTAATTAATATGGTTATCAGTAGTCACACAGTAATTTTTTTTTATTTCCACACGAAAAAAAATGTAGACCTAAATTCTGAACAATATAGCGGTCCCGAATATTTTCATTGATTTTTTTTAACTTATTGACATCTGTGTCCAGGATTATGGCTGCTAGTATTAGTGTAAGTTTATCACGGAAAAACATTATTTAAAACTATGTGGAAGGGGTTTCCCTGCTTATAAACGTCACGATTAAACTACTAACTAATAACAAACAGTCCGTAAGCTATCAATAAATGGTAATATTGCTTTATCAAATTATTTGCTGATAATAAACGATAAAAATAAATTAATAAACGTGTTCGCCTTGAAGCGAAATTATAGATTCTACTCATCTTATTTGAAATTTCTCGAATTATTTATTTAATCGTATGGCTAATACATCTTTTATCGTCGATTGATTGGTTACTTACTATCTATCGTTGCGAGGTTCAATTTATTTGCTACTCTTTAGCAGCACCCGGAGAGCACGTGCAGGGGAATGACAGGTACACTTTCTGCGGAAGCGAGTAACATCAACCCAACAAAAATACACATTATAATAAGTATTGAGGTATGAAAGATGTTGAATGTGTATAGAATAAGAGCCGCCAATAAATTCCTCTGCTTTGTTTTATCTCTATATATAACGGGTTACATCTGTGCGGAACCTTAATTAAAAAAAAAATCAGACTACCTTACTTGGTTATAAATATTGTAATGCTTTCAAATCTATTTAGTTAAAAAATGTTATTTGGATATTGCACCTTTGGATATTACAATAGACACCATTATTTTATTTTTTTGTCCATATATTACTTCGAGATTTGCACAGTGATGGATGTAAGACCGTGAAGCCTGCCCCCGAAACGTATTGATCTACAAGTACGTCTTAGGGGCAGGCCTCAAAGGGGTTTCAATTAAAATCTAAAACACTATTTCACTTAATTGATCTATGAATGTACAACTACTATATGAAAAATACTAGCGGGCCCGGCAAACGTTGTCCCGCCCTGATTAAAAATAAATCCATGACAAATTATATACCAAAACGTTCCTCATGAATCACTTTATCCACTGGTGATAACCGCATGAAAATCCGTTCAGTAGTTTTTGAGTTTATCGCGAACAGACAGACAGACAGACGTGGTAGGGGACTTTATTTTATACTATGTAATGATGTATAAAATGTATTAAATATAAAAACGCACAATTTCAAAATAGACATCTATACTACTATTATAAAGAGGTAAAGTTTGTGAGGTTATAAGGGGTAACATCTGGATCTACTAAACCGATTTTGAAAATTCTTTTACCAATAGAAAGCCATGTTATTTGTGAGAGTCGTAAGTTATATATTAACCCGAAAAATGAAAAGACTTTTTTCTGGTAGTCGGATTTGCAAAGTAAGTCGGAGAAAAACCGGTCGAACGAAAACGTTTCTTACGAACGCCGCCTTAACGATGAGAGATATATGATTGAGTTCTAGAGAAAAGTTGTAGAGCTTGATGATACCTACAAAAAAGTCAGCGACAGCATATGTCGAACTTCAAGGGTTTTTCTTTATTATCAGGGCGGTACAACATCCAACCTACCCGCTAGCTTGGCATAACCTGGAATCCCCCACAAACAACGAACTAACTCATTGTAGCCGATAAGGCAAAAATGTTATCTTTTAGAGTAATTTAAACAAACAAATAAGTTTTAAAAATGTACGCCTCATAAATTCACCCCTTCTTTACACGTCATCAGAGTCATTAATCCAGTTATAATTGTATTCTGGAACTTTCCACTCAAACTTTTTAGATTATGAGATATATAGGCGACCTATAGTTAAAAAAGGGAAAAAAGGTATGGATATGATAGGCGAGAGTGGAAACGGAAAACATGTTGTGTCGACCCTACTTAGGTGGGATAAGGGTAAGAAGATGATAGGCGATTACTGCTCTATTTTAGATATCGAAATGACCACAAACTATGGTGTAAGACCTGTTGAGATATAATTTATCACAAAACATTATAACAAAATAGTTTACCCTGTAATGGTGAATTTATTCCTTTTTTGGTTTCTTGTATGCTGATAACTATTTCATTAGCTGCTAATGACTTCATTATAGAATAGTTCCCAACAAAACTAAAGTACTATATCCGAGGGATAGGTTAGATCTACAATAGGGTGATTAAAAAAAAAAGAATATTTTTTTTTTCGTTTGGTACTCTGAAATATAGGTTCCTAGACACCTCTAAGAAAGCCTCTCTAAGCATGAGTTCTTAATTGTAACGGGAAGGTCCTCCTTCTTACAGTTTTCTATTTTTTCTTATTATCAGATAGAAAAATTTATATCTCGCTTCCAACTACTTGAAAAAATATCTTGTTCCTTAGATTTTGTAGGAAATTGAATGCTCTACAAAAAAGGTCTCTTACGATTTTTTCGTAAACCCAACCGTTTAAAAGATATTAACGGTTAAAGTTTGATTATTTTTGGGAAAATTTTTTATTTCTTATGAATTTTATAACTCAATGAAAAAATATCATTATGAATGATGAAACTCATAGTTTTGTAGGAAATTTACTGCTCTATAAAAATGGTCTCTTATGATTTTTCGATCAAGTTGAGCGTTTACGAGATATTCATCGTCAAACATCAATGCATATCAATTTTTCTAGTTTTTGATCAATAATTCGAAAAATTTCAATTTATTCTGTGAGTTTCAAGGAAATTTCAAGGATTTCAAAAATCATAAGAGACCATTTTTATAGAGCAGTAAATTTCCTACAAAACTATGAGTTTCATCATTCATAATGATATTTTTTCATTGAGTTATAAAATTCATAAGAAATAAAAAATTTTCCCAAAAATAATCAAACTTTAACCGTTAATATCTTTTAAACGGTTGGGTTTACGAAAAAATCGTAAGAGACCTTTTTTGTAGAGCATTCAATTTCCTACAAAATCTAAGGAACAAGATATTTTTTCAAGTAGTTGGAAGCGAGATATAAATTTTTCTATCTGATAATAAGAAAAAATAGAAAACTGTAAGAAGGAGGACCTTCCCGTTACAATTAAGAACTCATGCTTAGAGAGGCTTTCTTAGAGGTGTCTAGGAACCTATTTTTCAGAGTACCAAACGAAAAAAAAAATATTCTTTTTTTTTTAATCACCCTAATCTACAATGATTCGAGGGAAGCCGCGGGAATAGCTAGTAATATTATAAACCAGAAAGTTTCTGAGGAAAATCTATTAGACGCATTGCTCACCATATTATATTACTTTATAATAATACTAGCCTCTGCCCACAACTTCGTCCGCGTAGAATAGTTACTTTGGGCTAACGCTAACACGCAGCGGAAGTTCTCAAGAGGAAAAAAACCCCGATTTTAAAACGTTATTCATTGATGCTCCGCTCCTATTGGTCTTAGCGTGATGATATATAGCCTATAACCTTCCTCGATAAATGAGCTATATAACGCATAAAGAATTTTGAAATCGGACCAGTAGTTCCTGAGATTACCCCTTACAACATCACAAACTTTACCTCTTTATAATATTAGTATAGAAGTATAGATTATTAGTATAGACTAGCGAGTCCGGTGGACGTTGCTCCGCCCTGATAATAAAAAAAACCTTGACAAATTATATACATAAACCTTTCTCGTGAATCACTTTATCTACTGGTGAAAACCATATGAAAATCCGTTAGGTAGTTTTTGAGTTTATCGCGAACAGACAGACATGGCAGAGGGCTTTGTTTTATAATATGTAGTGATATTATAGTTAATGATTTATAAAGATGTCGTTGAATTTGCTCACAATAGAACCATAAATGTCAAGTATTTAGAAAAAAATCTTGAATCTCTTTGATATTGAATTATTGAGAGCAGCCAAAAACATTTCCGAAGACTGTAACACAAAATCTTATTAGATGATTGTGGTAATCGACGTTAACTTTTTTTTTTATATATATTATAGGATGTAAACGAACAGGCGGGTCACCTGATGATAAGTGATCACCGGCGTCCATAGACACTAGCAACACCAATGGAGTCACAAGTGCGTAGCCGGCCTTTTAGAAGGACGTCCTCCGGCGCTCTTACTGGACGAACGAAACGCAACAATGCAAGCACTGTTACTTCACGTGGATGTTTCAGTGTGTCGGGTGGTACTACCCCGGGCAAGCCGACCCATTAATGCTGAAACCAGTAATAGCTTCAGCGTGGCTCTAACACCTACAAAATCCCTTTTGAATATTCGCTTAATGATCTATTTTTAATTGTAAGTCTGTTAATGAGCATTTATTTATGTGATTATGGCAACTTTACGTGTTATCTATACATATAATAGAATGTAAATTTAACGTGTCTGTACTTTTTCGATTAACATTAAAAAAATTGTTGCAGGTGTCTAGGAATAAGTAACAAAATAAGTTTCAATCATTTTCTGTCTATCTGTCTGTTTGTCTATCTGTCTGTCTGTCTGTTTGTATGAACACGCATCACTGCTAAAGTACCGGAATAACAATATAACCACACCATAAAAATCATAAAGCATATCATCGAGAATAACTTAGTCTTTGTTTCATTAAAATCGGTCCACTCTATCAAAAGTTATTGTAATTTTAATGGCGACGCGGCGTAAGTACAAGAGAAAAGTAGATAAGTAAATGGGCTTAATACATTCAGATGACTTTATTAATTACTGTTTTTGCATAAGGGTCCACGCGGACGAAGTCGCGGGCACAGCTAGTTTTACATAAAATCTATTAAGGTCGCAGTTGAATGCTGTTAAAAACTCCCGGTTTTATATTTTCTACCTATACTTATAAACTCTATGCGTTGTAAGTGTATGACGCCGCTATGAAACCGATACAGATCGCAATGTATTCCGATTATAATAATGATTGGAATACCCTCGTATCAATACCAACGCGATACGATAATTATTGTATGGAATATAAATAATTATCGTCGTTCACAATCTTATCTGGTTTCGGCTGAACATCGCCGAAAATATTACACTCAGTTGAGAACTTACGTCGTGCTTGATTTGTTATAAACAGTTCAATAACTTGTCTCTTTTCAATAATTTACTTTGTGGTATAATTTATATTTAAGGATATAAAAACAGGTAAGAAAATACGTTATTAATTGCACTGGAACGCTCAGAACGCTAAGTTTAATTTTCTAAAATAACTAGACCAAAAAGACCTTAATTACATCAACTTTGCTATCTTATTGTTTTGCACTTTGTAAATAACTAATAATTTCAATGATATTAAATCATTTCAATTCAGTATAAAAGTTAGTAGCGTGAATTATTGAATAGCCACAACGTAATTCACAGAAAGATGTTTTTTTGGAATCTATGTTGCTGTTACAAAAATAGTGTTACTTTTTCTATAGCGTATATTATTGCTACATACATGGTATTTTATTTCGAGCAATATAAGTATATAATTGTTTAAAGTACGGTGTTTATTTTTACAAAAAAATACTAACCTTTGCTCGCGCCTTCGCTCCCTTTAATGTAGATTAGCCTATTTTTCGGAATACGTACTTTTTTTCGAAATGAAATGTACGCTATATGCTTTTCTATAACCTCTAGTATACGTATTTATAACATTAGTTACGATTGCTATAAGTATGTTTGCTGCCTTTTCTGCATTGTCTATAATTATTGTCTATAATTAAAAAAAACGTATAATGTGATGTATTTCGTATTGCTGGTAACTTCATAGTGTACAAAAGAAAGAAAACATTTGGCAGCGATGCAATTAATTTTATCATACTGTCGATAAGCAGATATCTAGAAGCGATCATTGTTATGGGTATTAAGCTCTCTTTACTTTTTGATATAATAAAATTCTTGCAAAAAATATTTTCTCCGACAATTATTTTTTTAAGTTAAAATATCCTATATTACATGTGTAGCTATAGTTATATCAAAAATCAAGACGATAGTCCTAAATTAATGTCATTAAAATCGATTCAAAAAATGTATGTCATGAAATTGGACGTGATCACGTGAGATTGCTGGTAAAATAAATACTTCTTCATGTATCAAGTCATTAAATCAGTGTGCTTTCTATACAGCTCGGGCAATGTGATTAATGTAATGTAATAATAACAATCGGGGTATGTAATGAATAAGTATTTATAATTCATTTTGGAGGAATTTATTATTTTTTTAATTTTGAGGTTATGTCTACGTTATGACACAAAAAGTTGCAAAAGATCACAGACTAATAAGAGGATACTCAATGTGATAAATAATGAAGTCTAAATAAGTAAAATTACTTACTGAGATTTGATTTATCATTGTTTATATCGTCTGTGCAGTAAAAATAGTGCCCCGATCAATCATGTGGTTTATAACACATATGCAATTGGAATAACGAACAAGACACTTGGAAAATGTACATTGGTCGCAACTTTAGTTTAAGGAAACAATCTTTTGTTTTTAAAAATAGGAATACATGCATATACAAATTTTACCTGAATCAGGTATTGAACTGATTATCTATACATATAATAAAAGGCTAACGGGACGAAATCTGTACATTAAATATTTTAAAGAAAAAATACTCTGGGAGGGCTTACAATCAATGACAGAACACAACGCTATAGTTTTTAAAATTTTTGTCTGTCTGTCTGTTTGTCTGTCTGTCTGTCTGTCGTTTGTACAGGATTCACGCAAAAACTACTGGACGGATTTTGACGAAATTTGGTATGGTGGTAGCTTATACACCGGTATAACATTTAGGCCATGTTTTACATATATATCACATTTGTATGTCTGTTTATTTTACTTTTAAGAAAACATAAAAGAGAAGAAATTTACACAAAAACTACTAGACAGATTTTCACGAAATTTTGTAAGGTAGTAGTTTATACATCGATATAACATACTAGCTTCTGCCCTCGACTTTGTCCGCGTATAATAGTTACTTTTGGCCCCCGAACCTGAGAAAAACCTCTGTTTTGGAATATTCCTCATTGATGCTCCACCCCCATTGGTCTTAGCTTGATGCTATATAGTATATAGCCTACCTCGATAAATGACCTATCTAACACTCTTCAAATCAGAGCAGTAATTCCTGAGATAAGAGCGTTCAAGAAAACAAACTTTGCAGCTTACTGTAACAAGACCAAATCTGTACATTAAATATTTTTTGAAAATTATAGTCGGGGTAGACTTTGTTATCGATATAGAAGCCAAAGATTATCCTTTTACAATTTTTGTCTGTCTGTCGGTCTGCCCCTGTGAGCACGCATCACTCTGAAAGTACTGGACCAATTTGGACGAAACTTGACACATGGTTTAACTAATATTACAAGGTTACATTTAGGATACTTTTTGTCCCATAAAACGCAAGGGGTTCGCCAGGATAATGAAAGACAAAAAATTGTAGTTAATGTAACTAGGCTTTTTTGCGACACCTTAGTACAAGAGCCAGCAACGTTGGAAGAACGAGAATTTTAGAAAAGCTGGTTCTTTAATATAAATATATTTTATCGTTTAATTTACAATTTAACTCTATCAACTTGATATTTTATAATGTAAACACTACTGACTGCATAGTAAACGTCTACAAAAAAGGGAAAGGAACTTCGTTAGAACTTGGGGGTCCATAGACCTCTAAAGCTTCTTTCACATTACCGCCAATATATGTAGGTTAGTTTTTGTTTTAATGGAACCCGGTAGATGATGCTACGAACGGGTTGTAGGCTTATTTTAAAACCATACCACATACCATCTGGGTATATGTTTGAGTGAGTCCCTGGATAGTTTGGATTCACAATTGGAAACCGTAGGTGTGGCTGCAATAAGGTTTTAGATTTATCAAAATTTTTCGTGTTTAAAAATACAATTGACACCAGTGATAACCGATTTGGTGCAGACGAAGTTGCACGGGTCAGCTAGTGTATAAATAAAAAGAAACATAAATTATGTTATTTTAACAAACAAACGTGCCTGGAATAGGTATAAAATTTATCGAATAAACATTTATATCTTATAATTAAACTAGACCATGAAATTTTACAATTTGTAGACTTCGAACTATCATAAAACTGTATCTTTCATACCAGTTATTTCTTTATTTTATTTTTGGCAACCAATCTTCTAATAGATTATTACGGCCATTGTCGAGTAGGCAATGGTATTACAAGTTTCTTGTGATAACTGCAATGAACCAACAAGATGGTGGCCGTCTTGTTAGAATTTTCCAGGAAGTTTTTATAACAATTTAGAATCTATACTCTGTGGTATTATTAGCTGGGCCTGTTAGCCTATACACATAATAATCTCTAACCTGTCTGTACATTTTAGTTTTATGTGAAAAAAATTGTTGCAGGTGTCTAGGAATAAGTAATAAAATACATTTCAATCGTTTTTAGAAATGTCTGTCTGTTTCTCTCTTCACTGCTAGTATTGCGTTCACGATAAAAGCTCACCGAGAAGATCATAAAACATATCACCGAGTTACATTTAGTCTTAATTTCATTAAAATTGGTTGATTCTATCAAAAGCTATTGTAATTTTAATGACGACGCGACTTAGTACGAGAGAAAAGTAAATGGACTTAATACATTCAGATGATTTTATTAGTAACTGTTTTTTTATATTAGGTTCCATGCGGACGGAGTCGCGAGCATAGCTAGTAAAATATAAAATTCACTACGTGACATTCCACGATCCCGCCAAAAACTCCTTTCATACGAGTTTTCGTCGTCGTTCTGTCACCACTATCATTTGCTTATGATTTATTTATTAACCGACTTCAAAAAAAGGAGGAGGTTATCAATTCGACTTCCAATACATCTCTAGGTAGCACACATATTCATATGTTTTATTTAATTTGGTTAATTTGATAAACTATTTATTTTCCGCTTTTTAGTGCCTTATGGGTTTTAGATTGATATTGAAGTCGGTTAATACTTTTTTTTGAAAATTTACTTTATTTTCCAATACCCACAGTAGTACATAATTTATATCATATTATCTAAATAATCACATAATAAAATAAAATAAAACTGAATAGTGTAATATGGAGTTTCAACAAATTTCTTCGGAACAACTATTATTGATTTCATTTTGTTTTTAATCAAAAATCTATACAAATAAAAACTATTTGGGAGTTTTTAGCAGGATCTTGAATGTCATGTAGTGGATTTTATATTTTATCCATAATTTTGTGTTATCTGGCTATATATTTTGTAATATTGGTGGTGTTTTGCGTAATATCGTCTGGTTATTGCGCACAAGTGGATGTTAATAATACCACGGAGCATGGATTCTGAATTGCCACAAAAACTCCTCTAACAAGAGGGCCACCATCTTCTTAGTTCATTAAAAAGGTCCCGAGAAACTTGTAATATAATTACCTACACGACAATAGCAGTAATAATCTACTAGAAAATTGGTTGCCAAAAAAATTGGTTTGCGGGGTGGTAGGGTGTCTGTACTCGACTAGATCGCGACCACCGTACACCAGGTGGAACACCCGCCATAGTGACACGTTTGGGCGTGTCGCGTTCCGGGATCAGCCGGTGTATATCCAGCAACCGGGGGGGGAGGCTGTCCCTGACTGGGTCGCTTTCAGGCCGGCATGACAGCGGCGACCGGCGATAGATAGTATGTCTTTCGGTGGTCGCCATTGTTTTTGGATTGTACTGTGCTTACCATCAGGCACAGTACAGTCACTTTGCCGAGCTACAATAAAAAAAAAAAAAAAACACAATTCCCTGTATGTAAGAGCATCATATAAGAACGGCTGCACTTGTTTGACTTTTTGTTGTTGATCTGTAACTGTCATGACAAGGTTTGTATTAAAGAAAACGTTTGACAACTCGTGCGGAAAGAAGAAAGATTTGGATTAAAAAAATACGATTTCAATTCTGTAGATGGTAGAGCCACGCTGAAGCTATTACTGGTTTCAGCATGAATGCTTCCGCTCGCTCGGGTACCACCCTCTCATAGGAAGCCGACGTGAAGTGTTGGTCAGTGAGAGCACGGGATACCCAACTCCCCTCCCCCTTCTCCCAAACACAGGCTGGCAATGCACTTGCGACTCCTCTGGTGTTGCAAGTGTTTATGGATGGTGGTGATCACTTAACATTAGGTGATCCACGTGTTCGTTTTCCTCCTATGATATAAAAATTATAATTTAAAAACCGATCTGAAATTTGTTAAATATTTTAATCTTAAAAAATACTGACATGATTGACAGATTGATGTTCAATTGCCATTTTATCTCATTACTTTGTCGTACTATAAATGACATCTGGTCTCATTTTCTTCGTTAGTATACTATTACTATTGATAATTATAAATGCATTTGTTTTCTGTGTTTCCTTCTTAACTTATCGCGTTCTTATCAACGTCCGTTTTTATAATTGATTGTTGTTTTTTTTCTTCTTCTGGCGTCCTCAGAGCGCAATAAGTACCGATGCCATGTTAAGTCGAGCAAGTAGAAATATTAACAAAGAATAACAAAAAATCCACGAAACTTCTATTACATACTAGCTTATGCTCGCCTTTGTCCGCGTTAATGTAGATTTGACTTTATCCCTCGGCAATAGTACTTTTAGGGTGAAAGCACTACAAAAATATACAATAGCATTTAGAAAAAAAACATATTGATGTTAATGAGTTATGTCATTACATACTAAAACATATAGACGGGAGAAAGCGGAAATGTTGTAACTTGCATTTTGGACTAACCAGGGCAAAATATGCATTTTTTTTTAAATAAAATAGATACTACTTTGTTTATGTATTAATAAGACTTAGAATTGCTTGCTATATAAGTACACACCAATTATCACTCTCTATTTCTATAAATATAATATGAGTTATGAATTTTTTAAATAGTTTTTTTGGCTCTGGTGTTAAGTTGGATTTTTCAAGTTACGACAATTTCTGCTTTCTTCCGCCGATATATACGTATTTCCATATAAGAACGTGTCTAACAGAAGTCGCGGTGACGCGAATTGTTAATGTTCAAATTCGCAGTTTTGAAGATTCGTCGAAATAAATGTTTTTTTTTAATGCTTTGTGGTTTTAGTGACCACAATCTCGTCTGATGATAAATGATGATGTGGTCTAGGGTGGTAAACCCACTAAATCTAGAGGGGGCCGAGCTTTTAAGGGCAGCTGCCGGAACACACCAACAGGTGCTTGGTGACAGTTTTTCAACTTGATGGTGGTAGCTAGCCAGGCAGACTTAGAAAAAGTCCTACCACCATGGTTTTATCACGATGTTTCCTTCACCGGAAGCTCTGACCTAGTTGCTAAGATTCGAACCTACGTCCATCGACGCGGTGTCCGACTACGATATCAACTTAGCCGCAATGTTATACGCATGTTGGATTACAAAGGCGAAAAGAATTAGATAGGCGCCGGACTACCGGAAATCCATTTGTAATCGAATCTCGCTATTCCTGCACTTCGTCCCTGATCAATACTCATTGTAATTACGCCACATTCTTATACGATGACGTGGAAGATATCTGGGCATTTTTATAAATAAACACATTATCTATTAGTCACGACGATTTTAAATCCCCGATTAAAGCTGTAACAAATTACATTTAGTACATTTAGACTTGCAAGCGTAGAAGAATTTGCTTTTAGTATCTAATAGATGAAGAATTTTTTTTACTACCAATCTTCTAGATTATTACTGCCATTGTCGAGTAGATAATAATATTACAAGTGTCTTATGATCATTTCAATGTACTAACAGGATGGTGGCTCCGTTGTTAAAAGTTTCCATGAAGTTTTTGAGGCAACTAAGAATTCATTTTCCGTGCTATATAACCAAAGTATATTATGTGAAACATCATCTATATTACAAAATATACAGTCAAATAAGACAAGATTATGAATAAAATATAAAATCAGAATACTTATCAGACTAAGATCCCGCCAAAAAACTCTAAAAGAGCATTTATAAATGACTAGCTTCTGCCCGCGACTTCGTCCGCGTGGAATAGTTACTTTTGGCTAACGCTAACACGCGGCGGAAGCTCTCAAAAGGAAAAATACCCCGATTTTAAAACATTCTCCATTGGTGTTCCGCTCCTATCATTCTCTGCGTGATGATATATAATGATAAATGAGCTATTGAAGACTGAAATAATTTTTCAAATCGGACCGGTAGTACCTAGGATTAGCGCGTTCAATCAAACAAACAAACAAAACGTTCCGAACGCTGCGCATTATAAAATACGTCCACGACATATTTTTACCGACCCTCCCGATGAAATAACCACAGATCACGCCGCCGTGGTCTAGGGGTAAATTTCACTCCCGCATACCAGACTAGGCCCCCCTCGGCAGCGGCTCAAGGTTAGGTCCGTTCCCTCGGCGTGGAACCCTTGAGTACGCTGCTCGCGCGATACAGTGACACAAAATCTTACAACACTGCAACAACAGTGGAGGTGAAGGTGGAGGTGGTAGAGCCACGCTGAAGCTACTACTGATTTCAGCGTGAATGGGTCGACTCGTCCGGGTTAGTACCACTCTCTCACACAAAACCTACGTGAAGTAATAGGGCTTGCACAGTTGCGTTTCGTTCGGTCAGTGAGAGCGCCGGAGGCCCATCTCCTCTTCCCCCCTCTCCCATTCCCTACTCCTCCCACCCCCAAACACAGGCTGGCAACGCACTTGCAACTCCCTTGGTGTTGCTAGTGTCTATGGACGGCGGTGATCACTTACCATCAGGTGACCCGTATGTTCGTTTGCCTCCTATAATATAAAAAAAACAACATCACACATACCACCTCCACACACGTGCACACACACATGCTAAAAACATTCTAATATTAGTTAGGACAAGTTTTCCCACCTGCGCCTTTGTCCGAGTAGCTTATATTATTTGTTATTTTTGGTATTCCAACACGACATAGTGACTGCACTATACCTGATGCAATACAGCGTAATCCAAAGTACTGCAAGAATATTTCTCTGGTCAGGGTTTACGATATGGGAATTTCAGAAACAAAATGTGGTACACGTCACGGTTTCTACTTGTTGATATCGAGTCGATATTCCTCTAGACATTCTCGGCTAATCGAGAAATAATTCTTAAACATGAGAAAACACCTGATAAATATATCTGTAACACAAAGTTGTGCGAATTTTATGCTTATTACTTTATATGAAAAGAATGCGTTACCTTATCACTCACTGCGTATCAGATATTTACAAAAATTAGGAAGTGTTGATAATCACATTTAATTAATAAATTATCTATACATCTATCTAAAATAAAGGGATAATATTTGAAACAATAAATTTGCGAATTATCATGTAATATATAGAGGTACAGACTATTTCAAAGGAAGGAAAATATTTAATATAACATATTCTGTTAGATAAGCTCGTTAAGTGGTTTTGTACGCAGACAAATTTCTCTTTTGTGAAATGACAAAAAACAAACTATTTTTGGCAATCAATCTTCTACATTATTACTACCATTGTCAAGTAGATAATAATATTACAAGTTTATTGCGATCAATTCAATGAACTAATGTGATGGATGGTGGCCATCTTGGCGGTGTTATTACAAAAAAGTTAAATACTTGTTTTAAAAAGGTTTCGAATTAAATGCGCCGCCCTCGCCCGAGGCAAGTTCGCGTTATCCTTTTTCGCATGGCGTACATTCAGCGACTGCGGTGCATTTAATTCGAAACCTTTTTAAAACAAATATTCAATACGTATTTAACTTTTTTGTAATAACACCGTATAAGTTTTTGTGGCATCTCAGAATTCATGATCCGTGATATTATTTTCCATCTACTTCACTTATACACAATAACCAAACTATATTACGTAAAAAACCGCTATTATTACAGAACATAGAGTCAAATAACACAAGATTATGAATAAAATATAAAAGCGACTACATGTCAGATTAAAATCCAGCCGAAAAACTATGACAGATGTTCTGTATAGATGTGTGCATACATATACGTACACAATTTTAACTCTCTTTTTTACTAGGATTATGCGAAAATATGAATTTATTGATTACAAGTAGCCGCCCACGACTTTGTCTAAATTTGTAGTAATCAATGATAAGTACATTATCTTTGTGTAACCCTGTTTATACATAACATGTCCATATAACTCTAAGATGGCAGATTTTTTTCAAATTTACGTGACATTTATTGTTATATTTTGGTAAACGATATCTTTATAGCATATTATTCTAATGTATAAACTACATGAATGTAGGTAGTGTTTCATTAAAATTTGTTAAGTATTTTTTTTTCGTAAATAAATAACAAGTGTGTATAATATTAAAAATAGAATACGTCGACATTCGAATCTAATAATTTGATTCGATAGTCGATCAAAATATTTAATCCTTAAATGCATATTGTTATCAATTGTCTACATTCCAGTTCTACTTATTTTATTTAAAAACCTGAGTATGTTCGTTTCCGAAAGCATATTAATAACCATAGAAAAACTGCAATTGCTTTTTTGTATTTCACTCATAAATAATATGAGAATTCCTATACTAATAAATAAAGTAAATATATGGGCACTTCTGGAAGAGTTGTAGTAATACATATTTACTTCCATTTCCGATTTCCATAAAAAATCTACTTACATTTTTTTTATTACCTGATTTTTTTAAGTTACTTTTACCGTAATCTACGACGACATTCATGTATAAAAGGAAATTCTAAAATTAAAAACAAAAAAGTCATGCATTTATGGGATAACAAACCGTAAATCCTAACTTACGAGTTTTGGCGGGATCTTAGTCTTCATGTAGTAGTGGCTTTTATATTCTATTCATAATTTTGTGTATACACATTCGCCAAGCACCTCTAGATTTGCCCGGCAGTTGCACTTGAGAGCCAATACCCTTAGTTTAGTATGTTTACCATATTACATTGTCTTTTAACATCAGCTTGTGGTGGAACCCTAAAACCTGTAAAGTAGAAAGAAAATAATAAACAGATTGTTTAACTTTAACACGTTATTGTTATTTACAGATAAAAAATTTAAACACAAACTATCATGCAAAATGGAGGTTGATGTTAGAATCGCAGTTATACTTCTACTTCTGGTTTATTTGTCAAATTTAGTAACAGCTCAAGGTAAGTGATATGCATCTTCTATGTATATAATAAGAATGTAAATCTAACGTGTGTGTACTTTTTAAACTTTTGTGAAAAAAATTGTTACATTGTCTAGGAATAAGGAATAAAATACATTTCAATCACGTCTTAGAAATAAATGTCCTGGGTTCTAATAATGGATATGGCTTTTTATGGTCTTATGAACCGATGTGTCCGTACGTTCTGACAACTGCTACTAAAAACAGTTATCTTTCCAGACGTACCTAATTATTGCCAACTTCGACTAAACCCTGACTTGTAACGATCGTCTTAATACGCTAGCATATAAAGATAAAATAAGATTGAGGAACTGTAATATATATAAAATTATAACTTAACTTAAACTTCTAGCGTAACGTGAAGAGATACTTACGCAGGCCGGCATTACAGCGGCGACCAGCGATGGGTAGTTTCTCTCGGTGATCGCTATTGTATTTGGATTGTACTGTGCTTACCATTAGGCATAGTGCAGTCATTTTGCCGTTCCACAATAAAAAAACAGTGGAATTAGTCTAAATTGTGTAATTTGTCTAACCGTTAATTCACAAAAAATATAATGACTTTTATGCACAGCTCACAACGGTTTATTTTTACAGAAAGATGTGCGTATATGACAGCGATACCAAGGGAGCCAAGGCCAGATAACCTTCCAGAGCTTAACTTTGACGGTGAGTGATAACTGTTCTCCATAGCGCTGTGATTATGGTTTTGTAGACTTAGATTATATTTACGAATGATGTAATCCTTCATTTGATTTTGGATGCTACGTGTGGGTTGGGTGGTGTTTGTGTGTTGAGATTTATGTGTGCAACACCCAGCATAGTGTTACGTTTAGTCTTTTATCCTGTAGTTAAGCGGCGTGATTGGGATTTATATATATATCCATCTGGCTTCAGTGGCTGAATGTATGTAGGAGCATAACTTCAGAAGTCTATACCTATTTGGCGAATTCCTTTTTTGTTGTATGTTTAATTATTAGGAGAACGATTGTATGAACCTTTTTTTAACTGTAAGGAAAAGTGAGTTCAAAATGTTAATATATAAAAATCCTGTGTCGTGATGTTTATCCACGATGAACTCCGAAACTACACAACCGATCTTCATGAAAGTTGGCATTTATATATAATGTATTCCAACTTGAGAGAGGATAATTTATATTTCAATTAATGGCCTTAATAATTTTTAATTACAAACTAAATGATTGTCGATGTTGACTATTGTTATTAATTGTAAGTTTCGTCAGTCTCGAACAGATGTCACTTTAAATTAGTTTGTTCACAGAAAACTATAGGACCGACTGTTATAGTAAAATCATAGATGGCGCTACGTTTTAATTTTAAATTTCTTTTTCAATAACTGATGGTCATACTGTGAAAAGAAGTTTTGGTCTCATTTTCTTAGTTAGTCGTCGAAGCCGAAGCAGGCAGCTAGTATATGATAAAAAGCATTCCGTACCTTGTAAATCAGATCAAGACATTTCATATTTTAATTTGTAAATCTTTTTGTACCTAGGCCTCACGTGGAGTCAGCGTCCACTGTTACCAGCTCCTGACAGAGATGACGTATGCATGGACGAATACTATCCTATAACCAGCACTTTAGGCTCTCAAATCATCTACATGGATGAAGAAATTGAAGGAGACGTTCTAATTGCAAAATTGAATTACAATGGTGAGTGTAAAATAATTTGAATGAACCAAATCTTAAGTAAAAGGATAATGACAGAAGCACAGGATGTTAAAAACAATAAAATGACTATGGTTCATAGAAATAAAGTTTGCGCTAATTTAATTTAAAGTTTATTTGCATGCGGTGAGAGATATTTGTTTTTATATCTGAATTTTCTAACTTAGACTTAAGGAAATGATAGCTGATACATTTATGCCATCAAGTTAAACTATACAGAAGTTGTGTGGTTCCATTAAACCACGATGCAAGTGAAGCCTTTTTTCGTAGGCTTTTAACTGAAAATTTTCATAAAATAATACCATTCGGGCTATTAAAATCGCATTTTTAATTTTAACTTAATAGATGGAAAATAGGAATGATAATGGAAAATTAATAGTAGACGAGTAATCCAATTATGAATTTTAAGTTCAATCTGCGTATTAGAGTAGGGAATATATAATAAATACAATAATTCAGATAATAGACGCATGTTAAAAACTGAGCACAATATTTATTTACATCATTTTGAAATGAGCCATGGTCGCCGCCACATTGGCTTTGGCTGCTCTGCCGCGCGCCTTTCACTTTATCCCTACTCCATGGCCGGCTGTAATGCGATAGATGGATGAAATAAATAGGATGAAAAAAATTGAGTCGATGTAACAAAATTTCACTTTAAAAATAACCATTAAGAGAATTTCATTATTTTGTACAGGACCAAATACACCGACGATCGTGACACCATTTGTGTCCGGGACCTTTGCGCTCCTCGCTCCAGTGATCCGTCGAGTACCGGAAAACACCGGTGACTGGCATCTTGTTATAACACAGAGGTACTTTTCATTGACAGCATTTAAAAAAATAATATTTAATGGTTACAACAATCGACTTTACTCGCTATAATAAATCTCATTTTATTATTTCCATTTTTTATTATTTCCAACTACTAGGTTGTTATCCCCTGACTGGGTAGTGAACTTACATCTTCTTTTCTATTTAAGATACAATATGCAACTGTCGCTTTAATGATATGATATAATAATATGATAGAGACACAGAAGGTTTCTGAATTACCATTTGCAGATTATTTGAAGACGTAAATCAATTATAACTTATTATTTTTGTTGGCAGGCAAGACTACGAAGCTCCCGGGATGCAGCAATACGTATTCAATATTAGAGTAGACGATCAAACCCTGGTCGCCAGTGTATCTTTACTGATAGTCAATATAGATGATAACGCCCCAATTATACATATATTTGATGCCTGCCAAGTACCTGTAAGTATTTTAAAGTGTATAATTTTGAAAATACTTATCACTTATATTAGAGTTTCAGCTCTAAAAATGCAACAAATTATGCATGAGGCACCTTTGATTCTTTTCGTTATTTCTGCAGTCTCTTGCTGTTCCTGCTTTTTTTATTTCATTAATTTCGTTAAAATTCGTTTTAAATGTGAGCAGCTATTGTTACTATTTTATTTAACCATATTATACATCGAATTTTTAATTGAGCTATTAATTATGGCGGCATCTTTCTTATCTTTTATAGCCATTTTTAAATTATAATCCACAATATCCCGCACATCACGAAGCACCTTACAATCAAAACTTTAAACAAAATGGAGTATAATAAAATACACTAATATATTCTTCAAAATATAGACTGAAGTAATACTAAACATCGATTATGTATTCAGGAACTAGGGGAGGCAAGATTAACAGAATGCGTGTATAATGTAACCGATGCCGACGGAAGGATTAGTACAGAGTTCATGACGTTTAGAGTAGATAGCGATAGAGGTGACAACGAAACATTTTATATGGAAGGCACCAACGTTCCTGGTCAGTGGATGTGGATGCTAATGACTGTAGGAATCAATACTTCACTCAATTACGAGACCAATCCTCTGCATATATTTAGTGTGACTGCATTGGTGAGTACCGATTTGCATTGTAAATTGTTAGATATCAATATATGCTTTCAAATTACTATAATAGGTCCCTTACTTTCCACATAATAGTAAGAAGTCCACAGTTTAGAATGTTAATAGGATATTATTAATTAGCAGTGTGTAAATTTGATTGAATTTGATCCTTCGCACATCGGCGCTTAGAGTCGTAATTCTATATAAATTGCATATGGGTAATAGCCAGCTGCTGGAATTTAAAGCGTTATAATGCCCAAACTTTCTTACTTACTATGCTTACTGTCACCAATTTTGTGTAAATGATACTAACAATAGTCTCCACTATAACCATGTTTTACGATTACGAGTGTTTCATAAACTGATTAGTATTATGAATATTACAATACGTTTTTTTTATTAACGTGGGGAAATCCATAATGTATAGCCACCCTCCCGGGGGAGAGAGTAGGTTATGTCGGACTCGCAAGGACTAAACCCCCACGGTGTACCGTCTGCCGTATGGTAGGAGCGGCCAGGGATTGGTCCTGCTAACTATGAATATTATGATACCTAACCTAACAAAGTACTACCAACAATATTTTACGTTTTTAGGATTCCTTCCCAAATACTCACACAGTGACTATGATGGTGCAAGTTGAAAATGTTGAGCACAGACCACCGCGGTGGCTGGAGATCTTTGCGGTACGGCAATTCGATGAAAAGACAAAACAAACGTTTACGGTTAGGGCAATTGATGGTGACACTGGTATTGACAAACCTATTTACTACAAGCTGGAGACAGCAGAAGAAGGTAAGTGTTCAAGAAAATTACATGGGAATGTGGAATAAAAAGTCAAAGACTAAATTTTAAATCTAATTACACTTATGTGCCCCACAGACGATTTCTTCGAGATTGAAACACTACCGGGTGGGCGTAGTGGCGCCATATTCAATGTACTCCCGATTGACAGAGATTACTTAGAAAGAGAGGTGTTCCAACTTTCAATAATAGCGTACAAGTATGACAACGAGTCTTTTGCGACGGTAGCGAGCGTCGTCATCATTGTCAACGACATTAACGACCAATATCCAAGGCCCTTGTACACAGAATACCACATAAAGATTTTGGAGGAGACTCCCTTGACTTTGAATTTTGAGAGAAGTTTGGGTTTCCATGACAGAGATTTGGTATGTCAATGTCATTTATTAATTAGTTATTTGCGAACTGGTTTCTTAAAATCTTTGAAGTTCTTTGACACTTCGAAGTTCAGACTACTTTAAGCTTGTATAAAATATGACACACAAATATCGTCTATTATAGTATCACAAGTTATAACTATAATAATAAAAATAGACTTGATGTTATGAAATTTTCTGCTTGTGACATTAAAATCACAACCTTCAGTAATATAGGAAACGATTAGGTGAAAGTGCTATTGTAGTCCAATTCAACATCTTCAGGTCCTCTATTATGAGAAAATTGAATACGTAGCATAAACCCACTGCACTAGCTTATGATTGGTTGGCGTTACCTGTACAAAGTTCGGCTATGGGAAACCTGCGCCAGTACTATTTCTGGTTCAATGCACCGATATTCTGCTATATGCTATCTATGCTGTGCGCTAGTGCAAACATCCGATTCAAACTGAATCTTCGAGAAAAGTATACTTTTATCATTCAGAACTTCAGTCCCTTCTGAGTTGGTTTGTAAAAAGCAATAGGGTGCATTAACCATGTCTACTAGGTCGAGTAGGCCATATGAATAAGTTATGTAACTCCACCAATTACTTAAATAGACATAGCATATAGTGGCAATAATCAATGGATAATACTGCAACCAATGAGATGATACTGGTAACCAATGATAAACAAGAATTCGTCAAAAGTTACAGTTACAGTCAGTGTTGTTCGTGATTTGTTAATGCTACGAGTGCTATGTGCTACGAAAGTACAATATTACCATCTACTGAATTGATTTTTTTTTTCTACAGACCCCTTACCGCACCTTTTTTCAGATTTCGTTTATAATTTCAAAATCGTTTTAAGTGCAAGGCAAGGTATACAATAAATTATTATTGTATTAATTATGAGTATTATATATTAACCATCGGATTTGTATTTGAGATTTTATGCCTTTATGGTGGCTAATAGTTACATTCATAGTTACATTTTACGGATTCCAGGGTCAACATGCACAATACACTGTCCACTTAGAAAGTATATCTCCTCCAGGCGCAGCCGAAGCCTTTTACATTGCTCCAGAAGTAGGGTACCAACGGCAAACTTTCATAATGGGAACATCAAACCACACGATGTTGGACTACGAAGTTCCTGAATTTCAAAACATAACACTCAAGGTATGTTTTACTACCTTTATGATGTGTTACCTTGTTTTATCTAAAAGTTTACTTACATCTTGGTGAATTCCTTTCACGTTCGCTTATATTATTGTATCGCCCTTATATACCTCTCTCGGATAATTTCATTTATTCTTTTTATTCCTCTTCCTGATCGAGTAGCTACTTTCATAGGTTTTCGTTAAAATGTTACTTTAAGAAAATTACTAAACTGCATTAAAAATTGATCTTGAACTTTGATTTAATCGGACCCAAAGAACTGTCACTATAAAATCGTTAGCCTTTAGCTTTTTTTTAACTAAAACTTCTTATAGAAGGGCTTGAAAATTCTGATTGGCAACCTTTTTGGGTGACGAAAAGTGGTAGGAGCAAACACTGTTTCGGGTAGAGTGTTGAAAACACGGGTTCTCGTCCGATCATCGAAGTTAAGCAACGTCGGGCGCGGTCGGTACTTAGACGGGTGACCGCCTGGGAACACTGCGTGACGTTGACTCTTTATTATATTTTAAAAATCACTTGTACGTTTTGTAACGTCACTGATCTGGTACAGATTGTTGTATTTTATGTTTATTTAATGTTTTGTAATACACAAGTTTCACTTCTATCCTGTGTATTCACGACACACACACACAGTTTTTATTAAATTCCTCACAGGATTTTGCCAACAGCATCTACAATCACAGTTTTAAAATAATTGTAGACAAATGTGATTATTCTGCATGAAGTATCACTTTATTTTTTCAGCCATCACCATTTAAGTACCTTTTGTATTTCCATATTATTCGTGGGATTTATATATTTTATTAACAAAAAAATTTCAGGTCGTTGCAATAGACATGAACGACACAAAGCACGTCGGTGAAGCTTTGCTGTATATAGAATTGATTAATTGGAATGATGAATTGCCTACCTTTGAAAATGATGTGCAGACTGTGTCCTTCAATGAGACTGAAGGTGCTGGTTTCTTTGTCAGCAAAGTGATAGCTCACGACCGAGATATCGACGATAGAGTAGAGTGAGTTTTAGTTTTTTAATATATAACAGCTAATTCGTAAACTAAATTGGTCTTATTACGAAAACAAAAATAAACTCGGGCTTTACTAAAAAGTGTCTAAAATTTTAAACGTTTTTCAATACATGTCTAAAATACTTTATTACAGAAGAGTATCTAAGCAATCTATAGATAAGGGTCATTCCATGTCAAACCGACAATTTTTTTACCTGACCCCCTTTGATTTCGCTGAAAATTTTCTATCTTTTTCTACCCCCCGAAAGTTATTTTTCAGAATTTTTTCAAATTTTTTTTCCCGACTCAAAAAAAGTTATGAATTTTTGAAAAAAACCGCTCTTTTATTTTTAAATTGCCAGAACTTTTTCAAAAATTGACCGTTTGGGAACTTTTTTTTTTCAAAATTTTTGTTTTTAAATGTAGTTTTCGAAAAAAAATATGAAAAAATTTTCAGAGTCCCAGATATATGAAATATTTTAGTTTTTTTGAAAAAACCGTAATTTTCTCAAAGTCCGACCGTTTTTTTTTTTTTTTGCTCTAAAAATACTTCAACTAATTCTGCAATGATCCCCGTTAATCAAAAGATGTGACGACAGTCGCTTCTAATTTTTTTTCTTGATTATAAAAAAACTTTTGTTGAATTTTTGCTGATTTTATATAACTTTGTTATGAAATTTTTTTTATTTCCTCGTGAAACCTCAAAAGTTGAAAAATAAAATTTTATTGGAGAATTTCAAGTGATTATCGTCCAAGAAATTGTTATTTAAAAAAAAAAAAATTTTTTTTCTCTCATTGACGTTATTTTTTTACTCTTATGGACGTTTTTTTTTTGGTACTGAAATATGACAACTTCAAAAATACAATGGGTTTAAAAGTTACCTCCAGTTGATACAATGTGATAATTTAAGAGCTATCGATTGTCGGTAAAAAAGATATCATCTACATTCCATATTATTTAAATTATTTAAATGAATGAATGAATTTGATATTTATTATGATTATATTATTATGATATTTGATATTTTTAAAACAATTTGAAGTTATGAATACTATTTTTGTTCAGATTTTCATTAAGAAACTGTATTTATTTGAAGTAAAATTGGCTATTATTATTATTGTGACTATTATTTTAGTTAAAAGAAAATTATGTAATTGTGAAAATAAGCAATATATAAGTTTAATATATTACGTCCAAGTCGTAAAGTGGAACAAAAGTATCATCTTAGATTAAATACACTATCAAATGTCAATAATATCATAGGTGATAATGACTACGTCCGGTACCGCTACGACACACCCCAGAGGCGAGAGTACAACGAACGCTACCGGAACATTACTAGCGTCACTATAGCTATATCGGGGAAGCCACTATTGACCTGCGTTACCGCGCTATTAACTTTATCGGGGGTGTTACTAATGACCTCAAACGGTATTGGTTCGTTATCAACTGTTCATTATTCACCTCGGTGTGAGACTTCATTAGTTGGAGTTCGACATATAAAAGGCAAGATGTCGTTGATCTGCACGCACTTTTATGTGGAAGTTATTGTAAGGCGAAGCTCTGCACAGATAAATAGTCACAATGCCTACAGAGTGTTATTGGTTTCCCTGACCGACCGGCCGACATATACGTATTTTGTAACATAGAAGTTATGTGAATCTCTAAAATTGTTTAATTTATCTATTTCTTTCAAATTAATTATACCTTCGAAATCCAATAGATTACTATGAAACGCCTTTTGCCGGCAAATAGAAATACAATAAATTGCAACAATATAATACGGACTATCAACTTAGACAAGTGTTAGGTGTCTATTTCTAAGCAAGGAAGCAAGTGTAACTCTCTAACCTACGTCCATCATCGCTGTGTCAGAATACGCTATCAATTAAGCCATCATCATTTCTTATTAATCGTTAATTAGGAATGGCCTGTTGAAGGTAGTGCCTGGACATAGCGATATTTTAAGATGCAGTAACAGTACATGGAATTTTATTTCAGGCATACACTGTTGGGAAATGCTGCCAATTTCCTGTCCATAGATAAAGATACCGGAGACATTTACGTTTCTGTCAACGATTCCTTCGATTACCATAGACAAAATGAAATATTTGTGCAGGTTAGTGTGTTCTTACTTTACTTTTTTTAAGATTTCCAGTTTTTATACATCGCGAACGAAGTTCAAATTTTGCCGTCCATAAGGTTTTTAGTTTGTCTTCATAATTTATATGTACAAAATATGAATATATTAAAAAATAACATGAAATATTAGGAGCGGCTAAAATTGGTTTTAGCTCATTTTGAAATGTAAATATATAATATATATTATATATAATACAATATTGTACATTTTAAAAAGATGGGTACCATTTTCTTACAAAAAATCAAGTCGTCACAAAACATTTTCTGAATAATGGTAATAATGATGATTGTTTACTGATGTAGGAAATAAAAGAGGAAAGGAATTGTGGTAGATATTTCCATTCAAGCACCTCTAATTAAATACTGAAAGAAAGTAAACTATAAGAGCATAATCCACAGTGAACATTAGCCAATGTATATCGCCTGTTTTAATTCTCAAAGAAATATAATTACCGTGTTCAGATTGTCAAAGGTTTCTGGTTTTTCAGGTGAGAGCTGATGATACCCTCGGAGAGCCTTACAATACTGCGACTTCGCAGTTAATTATACAACTTATGGATATTAACAACACACCTCCCACACTTCGTTTGGTAAGTTATAGGTGTTTTTACATTCTTTTCAATCAACAGACGGAAGATCTCGTCACCATACTGTATTAGCATTCATCCCGAGAATTATACATACTCGCTTTCACACACACACTCATCATAAATACACACACACGCTCGTCATAACTACACACACACACTCGTCATAACTACACATACACTCGTCATAACTACACACACACTCGTCATAACTACACACACACTTGTCATAACTACACACACACTCGGATTGATTTAGTTTTTAATTATTATTACAATGCTTAGTTTTTCCTTTTTTTCTATTAGCTTAGTTTTCTTAAAATTAATTTCTCCCAAATGTTAAGTTAATACGCATCACCACCAGCTTCCATGAGACAGGCATTGCCTAGGTGGGGGTCATAGTTATACGTCTATTTCTATACGTCAGTGCATAGCTAAAACAACATTTATTCTGATGAAAGGCTTTATTCTTCTAATAAGAATACAATAACTCTATATATGCATTATTTATAGTTAGTAGTCTTTAAACACGATATACATTATTAGAACCACTATGACGCTGTTAAAAGATCGCACAATGTTTCGGTTATAGTATTCTGGCGGTCAGTTTAATATAACCGTTTTAAAGAGTTTAAAAGGCGTCTAATTGCCTTGTTTGTCTTATTTTAATGTGATCATACTGTTTATAGAACCCTGATAAATTACTTTATTCCATCTCTCAACCTCCACAACACTTTTGTGTACTGTATGAATGGTATAGTTCACAACCTTTCCGTATTATTTTTTCAAACAATATTTTGAAGTAAAACTTCTTTAGGCGCGACTAGGAGGTCTGTTACGACAATGCAACGGAAGTCCGTTACAGCAATATGGTGTGACGTATCTTTACCATCCAGTTTTGAAATATTTTTGATTTTGTCAAAAAATAGTTTATAAACAAATTAATCAAAAATTTAAAAAATAAATAAATATAACGTTGAACAATAAAAATCATACAATATAATTAATTATGTATATATGGGCGCGCGACCGTGCTGCCATCTGGTTTCAATGTAAGTAGTAAGTAACAAATTAAATCAAAGCTTAATTGTCTGTAGTTCCATCTATCAGCTAATTCGGAACTTAAATAACACAGGAAATATTATTAGCAACTAATCATATTTGAAGTATGATAGTAATTAAATTATTGTTTTAAAATGTACAGTGGTCGATGATAATAAATGTATATACTGCTAGTGTTACATCATCAATAAATGCCTTTTAAACTCTCATATGATGTATTTATTTTTAACTTAATCGCCATCTCTTATAACGCCAAAAAAGTTTTACTTCAATCGTGTGTGATGGTTACACGCACTCATTTAAAAAAAATTACGAGTCATAATATTTTTTTGTCTTTTAATGAATCAACAATTTACAGTGTCCTTGACTGTATCTTACGTTTTATTTGATGATTAGGTTACACGCACTCATTTAAAAAAAATTGCGAGTCATAATATTTTTTTGTCTTTTAATGAATCAACAGTTTACAGTGCCCTTGACTGTATCTTACGTTTTATTTGATGATTAGGTTACACGCACACATTTAAAAAAAATTGCGAGTCATAATATTTTTTTGTCTTTTAATGAATCAACAGTTTAGTGCCCTTGACTGTATCTTACGTTTTATTTGATGATTAGGTTACACGCACACATTTAAAAAAAATTGCGAGTCATAATATTTTTTTGTCTTTTAATGAATCAACAGTTTACAGTGCCCTTGACTGTATCTTACGTTTTATTTGATGATTAGGTTACACGCACACATTTAAAAAAAATTGCGAGTCATAATATTTTTTTGTCTTTTAATGAATCAACAGTTTAGTGCCCTTGACTGTATCTTACGTTTTATTTGATGATTAGGTTACACGCACACATTTAAAAAAAATTGCGAGTCATAATATTTTTTTGTCTTTTAATGAATCAACAGTTTACAGTGCCCTTGACTGTATCTTACGTTTTATTTGATGATTAGGTTACACGCACTCATTTAAAAAAAATTACGAGTCATAATATTTTTTTGTCTTTTAATGAATCAACAGTTTAGTGCCCTTGACTGTATCTTACGTTTTATTTGATGATTAGGTTACACGCACACATTAAAAAAAAATTGCGAGTCATAATATTTTTTTGTCTTTTAATGAATCAACAGTTTAGTGCCCTTGACTGTATCTTACGTTTTATTTGATGATTAGGTTACACGCACACATTTAAAAAAAATTACGAGTCATAATATTTTTTTGTCTTTTAATGAATCAACAGTTTAGTGCCCTTGACTGTATCTTACGTTTTATTTGATGATTAGGTTACACGCACACATTTAAAAAAAATTGCGAGTCATAATATTTTTTTGTCTTTTAATGAATCAACAGTTTAGTGCCCTTGACTGTATCTTACGTTTTATTTGATGATTAGGTTACACGCACTCATTTAAAAAAAATTACGAGTCATAATATTTTTTTGTCTTTTAATGAATCAACAGTTTAGTGCCCTTGACTGTATCTTACGTTTTATTTGATGATTAGGTTACACGCACACATTTAAAAAAAATTGCGAGTCATAATATTTTTTTGTCTTTTAATGAATCAACAGTTTAGTGCCCTTGACTGTATCTTACGTTTTATTTGATGATTAGGTTACACGCACACATTTAAAAAAAATTGCGAGTCATAATATTTTTTTGTCTTTTAATGAATCAACAGTTTAGTGCCCTTGACTGTATCTTACGTTTTATTTGATGATTAGGTTACACGCACACATTTAAAAAAAATTGCGAGTCATAATATTTTTTTGTCTTTTAATGAATCAACAGTTTAGTGCCCTTGACTGTATCTTACGTTTTATTTGATGATTAGGTTACACGCACACATTTAAAAAAAATTGCGAGTCATAATATTTTTTTGTCTTTTAATGAATCAACAGTTTACAGTGCCCTTGACTGTATCTTACGTTTTATTTGATGATTAGGTTACACGCACACATTTAAAAAAAATTGCGAGTCATAATATTTTTTTGTCTTTTAATGAATCAACAGTTTAGTGCCCTTGACTGTATCTTACGTTTTATTTGATGATTAGGTTACACGCACACATTTAAAAAAAATTGCGAGTCATAATATTTTTTTGTCTTTTAATGAATCAACAGTTTAGTGCCCTTGACTGTATCTTACGTTTTATTTGATGATTAGGTTACACGCACACATTTAAAAAAAATTGCGAGTCATAATATTTTTTTGTCTCTTAATGAATCAACAGTTTAGTGCCCTTGACTGTATCTTACGTTTTATTTGATGATTAGGTTACACGCACACATTTAAAAAAAATTGCGAGTCATAATATTTTTTTGTCTCTTAATGAATCAACAGTTTAGTGCCCTTGACTGTATCTTACGTTTTATTTGATGATTAGGTTACACGCACACATTTAAAAAAAATTGCGAGTCATAATATTTTTTTGTCTTTTAATGAATCAACAGTTTAGTGCCCTTGACTGTATCTTACGTTTTATTTGATGATTAGGTTACACGCACACATTTAAAAAAAATTGCGAGTCATAATATTTTTTTGTCTCTTAATGAATCAACAGTTTAGTGCCCTTGACTGTATCTTACGTTTTATTTGATGATTAGGTTACACGCACACATTTAAAAAAAATTGCGAGTCATAATATTTTTTTGTCTTTTAATGAATCAACAGTTTAGTGCCCTTGACTGTATCTTACGTTTTATTTGATGATTAGGTTACACGCACTCATTTAAAAAAAATTGCGAGTCATAATATTTTTTTGTCTTTTAATGAATCAACAGTTTACAGTGCCCTTGACTGTATCTTACGTTTTATTTGATGATTAGGTTACACGCACACATTTAAAAAAAATTGCGAGTCATAATATTTTTTTGTCTTTTAATGAATCAACAGTTTAGTGCCCTTGACTGTATCTTACGTTTTATTTGATGATTAGGTTACACGCACTCATTTAAAAAAAATTGCGAGTCATAATATTTTTTTGTCTTTTAATGAATCAACAGTTTACAGTGTCCTTGACTGTATCTTACGTTTTATTTGACGATTAGGGATTGACGTACAGTTATAGAAAAATTAAGTAGTGTTAAATGAGATTTTAAATATTACGCTGTTTAGTCGTATCTACCTTTGGTATTGAATTATTTCAAAATAATAATAAATAACATTCCAAGGAATATAAAATTGGTCTAATCAGCCTAAGTCTCAATAGTTCATAATAAACTGTTCAACAGCCTCGTGGCAGTCCACAAGTCGAGGAGAATGTCCCTGATGGGTACGAGATCACAGATCAGATCACAGCAACAGATCCTGATACTACGGCAGAACTGCGCTTCGAGATCGATTGGAATACTTCTTATGCCACGAAACAAGGCAGAGAAGCTCCTGCCGAAGAATTTCAATAGTATTTATAATTTTACTATAACTCAATTATGCTTAGATTACCAATCTTTATATATATAATTCTTTAGTTCGCGTGTATGTGACTGAACTCCTCCTAAACGGCTGGACAGATTTTAATGAATTTTTTTGTGAGTGTTCAGGTGGTTTCAAGATTTTTTTCATTATCAGGGTAGGACAACGTCTGCCGGGCCCGCTAGTTTACTATAAAACTGCTCACTAATTTAGAAGCAGAACTTACATATTGTGGCTATTACTTGTTCGAGTTTTCGGGGATTACTTTCAGCAGATTTAAGGAACGAAGTCTTGAGAGAAACAAATTTTACTGTAACATCCAGTGGGATATAAGTATTTGGGTACGGGTTTGTTAACAGAAAGTCATTGCTTCTTGTCATATTAAACTATTGACATAGTTAAAACTTTGGCTTTCTACTTTATATATTATAACTTATTGTGATTCATGTTACAGACGATATTATTTTAAAGTGTAGTTAATTTCTTATATTGTTAATATCCGTCCATAACGTATTTTTTGTTACACTTTTCGTCACAATCAAACTGGACATCTAAATAACCATTTGTGTCATATTTTGTTCAAATAAGAACGATGGTCATCAAAAAAACAAAGAATACCATATCTACTCAGATAATCTTATCAAGTAGATTTTTTGAAGTGAAACTGTTCTTTGAAATATTGATCCGAAACTATTTTGTGTGACGCTTCAGTGGTGGGGGTAAACACTGTGTCGGGCAGAGTAGGAGCTGTGTCTCGCTTGCCTACGGGTATTGGAGAACAGTGAGACATACGTTCTTCTCGCTTTTTTTTTAAGGCTTCACGTCTACCGTGGGTGAACTAAATACAAGTTTTCCTTTTCAGTTGTGTAGAAATTCAGACACTATACCCTGTAATAAATAGCCGAGGATCTGCAATCGGTCGTATCGTGGTAAGAGAGATCAGGTATAATGTGACAATCGACTTCGAGGAGTTTGAGATGCTCTATCTAACTATCAGAGTTCGCGATCTAAACACAGAAATCGGAGAAGATTTCGACGAATGTAAGTATTGAACAATTATAAGGCCGCTTTTTATACTATATGGGTTTATAGTGTTTCACCACAATCTCACCTGTTGCTAAATGACGTTGTGCTCTAAGATGGAACACACGCTATACCTAGAGGGGACTGGCTCTCAAGCGCAGCTGGAATACACCAACAGGTGCTTGGCGACAAATTTTTAACTCAAGGGTGGTAGCTCACCAAGAGGACTTAGAAAAATCCTTACCAT
This sequence comes from Antheraea yamamai, assembly GCA_036509395.1. NCBI lineage: Eukaryota > Metazoa > Arthropoda > Insecta > Lepidoptera > Saturniidae > Antheraea > Antheraea yamamai. The sequence goes on along the minus strand of AP028429.1, from coordinate 2,923,275 downwards.
CAAGTAAAAAATCCCTACCATCAAGTAACTACTGGCTTGATGACAAATTTTCAATTTTAACATAATCATTTAAGCGATCTACAACCATGTATGATTGATTTCATGTCCATGTTCTTTTTCGTCACCAAAAGTACATCTTCAGTGTCCAATTACTCTGTTTTGAATCAATAATTCAAAATTTTTTATTTCCAACAAAAGTTCATTAGTGCGCTAGCGGGCCCGTCGGATATTATACCGCCCTGATAGTAAAAAATACCTACATAAATTATATACCTAAGCCTTCCTCATGAATCACTTTACTGGCGAAAGCCGCATAAAATCCGTTCAGTAGTTTTTGAGTTTATCGTGAACAGACAGAGAAAGACTAGTGTTACTACTTAAGCTATTTTCAAATAACAATTAACTATTTTTGTAACTCCACAATGGTATGTAGTCGTACCCAATGTCCCAGTACGGGATTGTCCCACCTGTCTGTTAGATACTTAAAGATTCCTCAAGCATTAAATGAAACTAGCTGTTGGTTTTTAGCCACGTTCACAATAACAATAATAGATATGAACGACAACCCGCCGGTTTGGGTTGAAGGAACCTTGGAACAGGAGTTCAGAGTTCGTGAGATGTCAGCAAACGGTGTAGTAATAGGCTCAGTACTTGCAACGGATATCGATGGCCCGCTCTACAATCAAGTACGATACACCGTTCGGTAAGTATTCTTAACTAACTAGCTCAATCCACGACTTCTCTAAATCGTTTGCAAATAACATAATTTATGCTCAGAGGAAAAAAAACATAAGCTCTACTTCCCTTGCCACACTTCTCCACAGCAAGAAAACATATAACACTGAACTTGTAGTGCGTACAAAAATCCTGACTTACTAAAACTTTATTAAAGTCATAATAAAGCTAGGAAAGGACCATCATCATCATTACCCTTATCCCACCTAAGTAGGGTCGGCACAACATGTTTTCTTTTTCCACTCTCTCCTGTCAAATGTCATTTCAGTATTCACACCTTTTACGCACATATCATTTTTCACACAGTCCATCCATACCTTTTTCGGTCTTCCTCTACTCGTATATCCATTACATGGTAAAGCTAGGAAAGGACCATGTGAAGACATAAGAAGTAAACTATGATCCAAGTCTATCCAGCAGTTTTTGTGGAACGTGCGCACAATGACAAACCTCTATAATTTTATTCATGTGATAATAGGTTCCTTGATTAGCTAAAGAATTCGAATCGTACGTATTACGTTGAAAGAATGAATTTTCTCTTTCAATGAAATTATAGGAACATTGTTGACTCTTAATTGGATATTTATAAAATAAAAATATTCGACTACTTTTTAGTTTTATGGATAGTAGTAGATCTTCATCTAACATAAGCATTTCCAAAACTTCATAAGCGATCATGCTTATCTGGTGACTCATTTCAAATAAGAGATGAAACACGGTATGAAAACCTTATACACCATCCGTCAATGAATAAGCATTCGATATATTAGTGAAATTCCGAACTAAATTAATCAAGTAGAACTCATGTTAAAGTGCCTAAACATCCTATTCTAATTTACTTTACTTAGTGATACTATAGAGATATCGTTGAAAGTTAATTACTTATCTGTTTCTATGTAATGTACTTATCTATGTTCTATTAGTCATTGGTTCTCCGCATTCATAATTTCCCTGCCGTAGTACTGGAGTACCAAACATCCAACAAATGAATACTCCGGGCTGTAGAAATTTGCCACTAATGGTATTAAAAAAAAGAAATATTATTAACTCAAGTTAAGTTAACTTAACCTTTGGAACTGATTGGATTTAAAATATAATGGTATATTATTGATAGCAGAATATGTTAACTCTTCAAACGACTCTTAGAAAATAGATTTTGTGGGGGTGAGAAGCAAGCCCTTGCCTTACAAATACTTCGGGTGCCCGTTTGTGGGAATAACGTTGTTTGTTAAGTCACAATTATTTTATTTCTGTGTTACAATAGTGTTTTTGTACAACCTAACTAAGTGCCTGAACGCGACTATCAATGTATTTTATAAACATAATTCAATTCAAATGTTCTGATTCGCACATAATAAGTAGGATGACATACAAATAAAACTTACGAAATGTACGTAACCGTACAGATTTAATTGATGTTGAACCATCTAACGTACATTTAATTTTTAAATCATGCTGACTTCCAGAACAAGAGAAGACACTCCAGAAGACCTCATAATGATAGACTTCTACACTGGGCAAATATCGGTAAACACAAGTGGTGCCATAGATGCGGACATTCCACCGCGGTATAATTTATACTATACCGTGATCGCCAGCGACGAGTGTTATGCTGATGACCCTATAGAATGCCCACCCGATACTACTTTCTGGGAAACCGAAGGAAATGTAAGCAACAAAACAACACACAAGATTTATCGTCCAGTTATTTGCGTAAATTAGCGTAAGCCGATTTAATCGAATTTATCAATGACATTTACGTGGTTGTAACAGAGCAATGATATAAATTGCAAGTGATACATTTAGTTTGCTTGTGATTATGATTTCGTAACTCCTCAATTAACTCTTTAAAAATTAATGTCGAAGTATTGATATCATCAAGAAATTAATTCAAGGATTATATTCTGGTTCAGGTGAACAATATTAAGTTATTTTGGATATCAGTGATACAGAGCATTATCTGTAGACGAAGCTTAACATATATTTTCTGGCGTAAACACTAACTAATATGAGAAATGCCATTGTGAGTTTATTTCTCCTTGTGTTACTCTTTCGGGCTTTAAACACTGAACCGATCATCATGAAATCTTACATATATGTTGTCAGGGATACAAAAAAGAACATAAGGTACCTTTAAACGCAAAAGACTGTTCATTGTACCCGAGGACTAGGCCAAATCTACATTAATGCGAGCGAAGCCACGAGCAAAAGCTAGCCGTAAATAAACAACAATACAGGTTAATCAAATCTTTATATATATAATTCTTCTGCCCGTGTGTATGTGACTAAACTTCTAAACAACTGGACAGATTTTGACGAAATTTCTTGTGAGTGTTCAGATGGATCCAAAGATGGTTTAGATTCATAATTGGACCCGGCGCGGCACGTGGTACTGCGATTGAATTTCAAGAGTTTTTTTTTATTATCAAAGCAGGACAACGTCCTCCTGGCCCGCTAGTTTCATATAAATCATTTAATTTCAGATAACGATCCAAATTATAGATACTAACAACAAAGTGCCCCAACTGGAGTTCGATAAATTTGATACGGTCGTATATATTTACGAGAATGCATCGCATTTGGATGAAGTCGTTACAATAGTTTCAAAAGACTTGGACAGAGACGGTAAGAACAATTACTTTTGCTTAAATATAAATATTTATTATCATATTGTTCCTAAAAGATTTTTCCTCCATCATTCTCATATATTAAGGTAATTAAAATAAGTTACAAAATTACGGCTCTAATCGCCACACGATCCAAATACTCAGGAAACTGGGTCTTGGTAAAAGGATTTATTCCAATGTTTCCAAAACTTTTACTAATTTTATTGTTTGTGTATTTGTCAATTTGTAAATATACGACTTATAGAATTGCAAAGCTATTATCGAAATTCCAAATCCGCTACATAGCTCTTAAATTGTCAGCGTCGCACATATGGTTAGCTTTATCACGTGCAAAAAGATGGGTACTTGTTTCCAGTGTATTTTTCCTATGTAGGAAAGTGCAGGTATAATTAAACGAATAATTAATTATATCTTACAAGTAAATGCCATTATTGGTCTACCTATGCACGCATTCGAAGATGAACAAATTTACATTGCAATACTTTCCATTGGTATGTTAAAGGGCTTTAACTTCTTGGCTTTTATATACTCTTTAATTATTGGAAACAACAAATTTCATTGTCGAGCATTTACACAATCACAAAATTGGGGTTTAAGGGGTGTCGAATAACATCATAAGACTTGAGACACCCAAGCCAACCTCACCTGCACGTGCTGCACCCTGCTGAATAACAAACGAGGCAATGGCGAAAGCGGGGTGGTAGGGTTTTACAGCCTGACTGGATCGCAACCTCCATCTATATGGTGAAAAAGCCTGTCATAGTGATTCGCTTCTGCAGGTCGCGTTTCGGGATCAGCAGTGCATACACAGCTTTTCGCAGGCCGGCATAACAGTGGCGACCGGCGATAGATAGTGTGTCTCTCGGTGGTCGCCATTGTTTTTGGATTGTACTGTGCTTACCATCAGGCATAGTGAAGTCGCATTGCCGTGCTACAATAAAAAAAAATGTAGCTGATTCTTTGTAAAAAACGTTTCACACAATAATACCTAATTGATACAGTTTTGGCAGCTTTACGATCTCAATAATTATTTTATGAGTACCTTTTAATGTTACTTGTAGTTATTTAGATGAAAAAGGTTTATTTTATTTATTCAAAATAGAATTAGCAACAGCATATTATATGAAGAGGCATAACGTACATGAAAATTGTTAGAATTATATATGTTACTAATGAAAGTCGAATACAGCATTATTATATACATACAATACAGTAAAGAAGGTACAGTTGTGAAAAATATAAAGAAACAAGAAAATAAAATTGAACTGTATTAAATTGCAAATTTTAATTTTGAATTCTAAAAATGAGTTGCCAAATATATCTGTTGTATGATCTTTTTTAACTAGGTCGTTATATTTACTCAATAATCTTGCAACGATGGACAATTAATGTCCTAGATTGGTTCTGTAACTTTTAAGACCAAATAAAGAGACTGGATGAAAGGTAGTCTGGAAGATACATTAGTGGTAAATTGTTTCAGGCTAAACTGTTTAGATACAGTTGTGCTCCTTTTTTGAATTGCACAAGTCTTAAGATTTCCATATCTTCTGAAGAATCTGAAGACGAGACAGCGATTTCAGCAATAAACGGTAATTGGAATATTTGCAGAGATATACCACACCGTGCGCTACCAAATTCACTACGCGGTGAATCCACGACTTCGAGATTTCTTTGCCGTCGACTTGGACACGGGGCTGGTCTACGTGAATTACATAACTGACGAAGTTCTAGACAGGGATGGGGATGAACCCACCCACAGGATCTTTTTCAACCTTTTCGATAATTTCTTCAGTGATGGAGGTATAATACTTTTCTATCAATACAAATAATAAATTGTTGAATGTGCATTGCACCAATTTAGCTAATTCTTTTGTAGTGTTTTGTAATTAATTGTCAAGGTTTGTATGAAATATAAAATGTTTGAAAATCGTACATTAAAGTAAAAATTTTGGGTTACAAAAAGTCCATATAAAAAGTGAGTAAAGAGACAGATTTTTTAATATTCTATAGGTTTTGTAACGCCTATAATGTTTTTCATTTCGTTAAATGTTAGTTTCTTGAAAGTTATATTGGTTTTCATCATATAATACAGAAAACCTATTTTTAAAAGCTTTATTAACTCCTTTAGTATATATGTTATATGTGATCTCATGATCTCAATTTCAAATAATATATTCCACAATAAGACATTTTGTATCCCTGGCTTGGCTAATAACTAGCAAACTAATATTTGTTTATAACGTTTTAATATAACTATATTTTTATTTATATACATTTAAGCCAATTTCTGTATTTTATACAGATGGAAATAGAAATCAGAACGATACAGAAGTGTTGGTCGTCCTTCTGGATGTAAATGACAATGCTCCAGAGCTGCCCGAGCCTCACGAACTGTCGTGGTCCATCTCAGAAGGCCTATCCCAAGTAACTTTACATTTTAGATAACCGATAAGACTTTTCCACCAATCAATTCGTACATCAACTAAAATTCATCAATGCCAATACTCGTTGGTGATGCAATGCATCTAATTATGTACCGTTATTTCGTGCTGTTTTATAAAAACTGGTATACGTGAGTATTCTATCACGTATAATATTCTGCTACAACTGATTTATGTATTACATTTTCTGAAACTTTGTAAGTTTTAGCAATTTACAAAGATCTCACCTGATGTTGAATGACGATGTGCTCTAAGATAGTATACGTAGAGACTGGTTCAAATCAAATCAAAAACACTTTATTCAATTTAGGCCCTAAGAAAGCACTTATGAACGTCAAAACTACCACCGGTTCGGAAAACAACCCAGCCATCGAGAAGAACCGGTAAGAAACTCCATCTTGTTTATCTTTTTAACAAATATATATAATATTTAGAATATATTAGGTAAATATCACAGTTTTTAATGGATGCACAGAGATTCAATTCCAGACATCATCATCGTTCACATATTGATCCACTCTATATCTATATCATCAAAACCCGCTTGACATGGCGCTTAAATTCGCAATCCGGCAAATCGGTAGTATCCTTTGGGACTTTGTTGTAAAATCTAACACTATTTCCCAAAAAACTGTTACTGGTTTTACTAAGTCTAAAACATGGGACAACCAGTTTGTCACAGTTTGTAGTATTTAGATTGTGCCGGTTTTTTACGAAATCTAGCTTTTCAAGGTTCTTACGGACATACATTAAATTGCCAAGAATGTATTGGAATAGCAGAGTTAAGATACCGTACTCCTTGAGTCTTTATGGATTCGCGAGGCCTCATATTGTAAATTGCTCGAACTGCCCATTTTTGTAATAAAAATATGGTGTCTACCTCAGCTGCTGTCCCCCACAACAGAATGTCATAAGACATTAAGCTATGGAAGTAGGCGAAGTAGACTAACCTAGCAGTGGCAATATCAGTTAGCTGGAGAATCTTACGTACGACAAATGCAGCAGAACTTAATTTGCTTGCCAATTGTTTAATTTGAGGACCCTGTTGTAATTTTGAATCAAGTGTGATACCCAAGAATACAGTATTATCAATTAACCCTACAAAATTCCCTTCGATCTTGATGCTACTATCAACCTGTGGCACATTAGGCAAAATAAATTTCATACATTATGTTTTACCTGTATTAAGTACTAAGTTATTTAATGCAAACCAAGGAGAAATATCGTTTAAAGTATTATTTACATGTCCAACCTCTGAATCTGTCCTTTTTACTATAAATATACATACCTCAAAAAAGTCTAAGCAACATGCGTGATATTACAAATTTTACCATTTATATTAATTAATTTCTAAGTATTTACTCAAACAAAGTGCGTAGGTAAGTAAACTTTTTTGTTATTGATGACATACTGGCTGGTTGTAAAAAAAAAATTTGATTATGTTTTGTTTTTTCATAAAATTCAAATGACTGCGAATTTGTTTGAATTTAAGTGCGTTTTAATTGCTACGTTTAGTCTTGATTTTATAATTTTACCAACCATTTAAATAAAGTTAGCGACAAAATTGAATTGTTAGATATTCTTTACGTCATGAAGCGACGTCATTTGATGGCAGATGAAATGCAAAGAGCTGTAGGGATGTTGCAAGCGGGAAGTAATCAATCTCAGGTATCTCGACATTTTGGCATTCATAGAAGTGTTATTTGTCGTCTTTGGCAGCGCTACAATAATACAGGAGAACCCGCTGAACAGCATCCAGGCCGTAAAAGGAGTACAACCACTCGGCAAGACCGGTACATACAACTGACTGCAAGACGCCAGCCGATGTTAACCGCTCGAGAGATAAGTTTGAGGCTACAAATTTCAAATGGTGTTGATGTAAGTCCTCAAACTGTGCGAAATCTACTGCATGAGTACGGCCTACGAGCTCGACGCCCAATCAGGTGTCCACCGATACGTCACGGGAATCGCGCTCGTCGATATGAATGGTGTAGAAAACGCATAACATGGACCCAGGAACAATGGGATAAAATTATGTTTTCCGATGAGTCGCGATTCGGGTTTAAGCCTGATACAAGAAGGGTGCGAGTGTATCGTCGGCCCAGAAATACTGAAAGGCTCAGGTGCGTTCAGGAAGTTCATCCATACAGCGGCTCAACAGTTATGTTATGGGCGGCTATTATGAAGAACAGGCGAACTGAGCTCGTTTTTGTAAATGGAAACATGAATGCTGAAAATTACATTGAGGATATTCTCAGACTTTATGTCTACCCATTTGCACAAACCTTTGGCTCCGATTTTAGGTTAATGCATGACAATGCGCGTTCACATACAGCTCGGCGAACCAGTGAATACTTTGCAACGGAGAACATCCGGTTATTGCCCTGGCCTGCACAATCGCCAGATCTCAACCCCATCGAGCACGCATGGGACATGCTCCAGAGACGTGTTTTGAAGGACTTGGATGGAGCGACAACAACCCAACAGCTGAAGGATTTGCTACAATTCCATTGGGAGCGAATACCGCAAGATGACATAAACAGTCTCATTAATTCAATGAATAATCGTTGCCGACAAGTTCTGAATAGCAGAGGAGCCCATACTTTGTATTAAATTGTTCTATTCTTTCACAATAAATACATTTTCTTTAGAAATTTCATTTTGTAAGAAAAAAGTTTAGTTTCTTATGTATCTCAGTTTCTACAGTATATTCTAATATTGATCATTTCTGTTATTAAAAGAACCTATAAAGACAACAGCTGTTATTTTTACATCATAGAACCCTAAAGATATTATTTTAAAAATAAAATACAACGTTATAATGTGAAGAACCATCCTACAATTTAAATTAGTACATGTTGCTTAGACTTTTTTGATGAGTGTAATTGAAGTATCGTCTGCAAAAATCACCATGTCAGCACAGTTATTGACCATTAGCGTTATCAAGTGTTCTCAAGTGTATTTGCCGGAACACACCAACAGGTGCTGGGAGACAGATTTTCAACCTTAGGGTGGTAGCAAACCATGTACACTTAGAAAAAGATTTCCCACCATACATAATGAAAAACGTATGTGGATCCTTTAGAAATAGTTAGTTTTATACATGAGTCGTTACATTTGAAAATGAGCTAAATCAATTTCAACCGTTCCTAATAATTTACGTTGTTTTTCAAGATCTTCGAATTTTGTAAATATCATCATGATTACCCTTATCCCTCATAAGTAGGGTCGGCACAACATGTTTCCTTTTCCACTCTCTCGTGTCAAATGAGAAATATGTAAAATATACATAAAAAAAATTAAACGTAGATATGTACGCTTAACACGTTTATGTACGTGTAGAATATGAAGATCATAAAAAAACTAAAAACCTTATAAACAGCAAAATTTGAACTTTATTCTCGGTGTATATAAAATTGGATTTAGCTAATTTTGAAATGTAACGAGACAAATAACAATATTAAATTATATGGTGTTTTCATTGTTCACATTAAATAAGTATTTTTAAATATTTTATTAAGAAGATGTTATAATATTTTATACAGGGTGTCACACTACAGCCGGATATATACGCCCCGGATCGCGATGAACCGGATACCGATAACTCACGTGTGGGCTACGCCATTCTCAGCCTGACTATCACCAACCGGGATATCGAAGTGCCCGAGTTGTTAATCATGAATCAAATACAAAATGTAACCGGAGAGCTGGAGACGGCAATGGACTTGAGAGGTTATTGGGGAACGTATGACATCCATATTTTGGTGAGTATAAGCTAAATCAACGAAATTGTAATATGTAGTGGACATAAGAGTCGCATTTTATTGTACTTTTATATTGTAACTAGCAGAAGTGGCTTCGTCCGCGTGGAATAGTTACTTTGGCCTAAATAAAACGATTTTGAAACATTCTTCACCGCTTCTATTGGCCTCGGCATAATGATATAGCCTTCCTTGATAAATGAGCTATCTAACACTGAAATAATTTTTCTAATCGGATCGGTATATAGTTCCTGAGATTAGGTTATTAGTATAGGAATTATAGTATAGATTCATTTTCACTTCTTCATTAATTTTCGTTTATTTTTTTTTCAAGTGTTTATCAATATTTAATGTTACATAACCAAATTTTTTAATATTAAAAAAAAAAATAGTTTAGGTTGTGTCGTGTAAGTTGTGTCGATGTGATAAAGCGTTGTAGGTTTTTAATCTAGTATGCGCCTTATTATTATTGTTATTATATTATTCATCAGACTGTTAACTGCATTATCCACAATTGTAAATAAATAAGTTGTTATAATGCAAGTATCGTAATTCTAGATTAATTAATTTCATTCTATATATCGCGGCTAACGGTAGGGCGGTCCGCGGTAGTTATAAAGGTATGACGATAATCATAGATGACGTCCTCCTTAAATAGCACATATGGTATTACACTATTGAATATACACAGATACGTATTATATACATAGATGTGAACGGTCCAACGATCCGAACCCCGATCCGTTATTGCTACGCATTTTAAAGGGTTTCTTCGTATTAGAGGGTAGCGCGTAATATTTATGTCAGTACAAATACTTTTTGACGATAGAACGAGCATTTGCGCCGGCGTATATTATGTGATTTCATCTTGAAATAGCTTCAAAATGAATCAAAAGTGTAACAGAAATACAATATTTTTAATACTTCAGGCCTTCGACCACGGCATTCCGCAGCAGTCGTCCAACGAGACCTACGAGCTGATCATCCGCCCTTACAATTTCCACGCGCCCGTGTTCGTGTTCCCGCAGTCACAAGCTGTCATCAGATTAGCAAGGGTCGGTATGTCATTGTATTATCGATAAAAGTCAAACACCAAATAATAGAATAAAATATTTGGAACGGGCGCAGATGTAGATGCTTATAGATAATTGAATTAAAGCAATGCTTATGCAGTTATAGGAAGAGGTTAAGCAATGGTGTGACGATAGATGTAACCTACTCACATTATTTTGAAACATTTTTTTATCTAATCTATTAAATGTGTCTGCTTATTAATTGCTCACTCTAAGCTAATCAATGACAGAATAATTATTTTTCTACAATTCAATCACCTTCTTTAAAATGAAGGTCATTATTTTAAAATTAATATGTTAATAATATTTTTTACAACAAGCAGTTATTTACAAATGCGCTAAAAGCTTAACAAGCCTTTTTTCAATGTGTCACTAGTGTCACCAAGACCATTTTGAAATTCGCCATTTTGTTTTATTTCATTTTCGTGTATCGTTCATCAAGACTACACAAATATGCAAAATTGCAAAGTCATAGGACTAAAGGAACGGGTATGAATAGGAAAGTATTCTTGCTAATTTTGAAATACGACCGAGTGGAGGGTTATAAAGGGCATAGCATACAAAATTCTCTTAGAAGTAATCCGATGCAAATGTAAAGACCCGACAGGCCAATAGCGTTAGTCAGTCGAAAAAAAAACGAAAATCTCGTAGTATTCTCACTGTGATCATTGAACAAGTCACATTATCTAAAAATGACATATCATTTACCAAATTTAAGGATAATTAATATGATGCTATCCTTTAAAAGGCCGCTCTTGATGACCTCATACATCCTTTGCCATATATGACAGATTATAAAGCAGATTTTCATTTGTAGGAAAGAGCGGTAATAAATGGTATGCTAGCAACTGTGAGTGGTGATTTTATGGATCCCATTTACGCCACAGACGAAGATGGTCTACACGCTGGTGTTGTAACTTTTGAAATTGTTGGAGATGGTAAGAACAGTGCTAAAGTTGACACGACAGATAAGATTCGTTTGAAAATACGAAATACATCCTTTTTTACAGTATATTTAGTTTTACTCTAAGTTAGTTTTAGCTTTTTGTATGTTGTACGATATCGTTTAATCGTGATTTAAAAATTAAAAAAAAAGTGTTTCTTGCACTTCATTTTCCGCTTTCTGACATTAGTCAATCCATGTTTTCTCTTATATTCTCAGAAAAATATAAGTTAGAGCACATTATTGCCGTAAATAGTTAGGAGACGCTTTTGTATTTACATTCAGCCAAAACAATAACATTTACAATCGACCAGTAACGAACTAAGCCAAGACAGTTCTAACTAAATAAGACCTTTAATACTTGAAATTCTTGTAAAAATAAAAATTGTGAGACTCCCAGGTGAATGACCCTTTATAAAAATTGAGGAAGACTCGTTTGGTCTATTATTATATGCTAATACTAGCGGGCACGGCAGACGTTGTCCCGCCCTGATTATAAAAAAATCCTTGACAAATTATATACTAAAACCTTCCCCGCGAATCACTTTATCGACTGGTGAAAACAGCATGAAAATCCGTTCAGTAGTTTTTGAGTTTATCACGAACAGACAGACAGACAGGCGCAGTAGTGGACTTTGTTTTATATTATGTAATGATTTGGGACTATTTCGGGAGATTTGAATAATTTCTAAGACAACCACTACTTTTGTATCACAATTAGCTATATACCTCTTCTCCACTATAGATTGTCTTTGATACTAATGTTGACGAAGACGAGAAACACAAAGAATCAACAATTATAATTTAATAGAACTGGAACAGGTTTTTAATTATTTCATTTCTTATTTTCAGCCGAAGAATACTTCCAAGTGCTAAATAATGGCGAGAATGTTGGTATTCTGATGCTAAAGCAGCTATTTGCTGAAGATATTAGAGTATTCCAGGTTGGTTCAACTTACTTCTATCTACAAGTATTATATTACCATCAAGTATGAAATCTATAATTCGATACGTGTCAGAGCATCGCTAAATCACTATTATAGAACCTATCTTTACGCATTTACTTATGTCCTTATTTCCGGTCTTAACTAAAGTTATCCGAGATTAGGTCGAAGGTACTTTTTTTCAAAATAATAGGTCTTTACCTATGAAATTGCCGTTCTGCAATACTGGCCATTTCAAATCAAAATAATTTTTGTTTGGCTAAGAATTTTAATTTCAAATTAATTTTATTTTAAAAACATGGAATTCTTTTTCCAAAAGTAGTCATTTGTTTATTGATTAGTGTTACATTTTCATCGCATTTCAATCTTTTTGTCATCATGGATACGTTAAAAATTCGAGTAATTATGGAATATGAGTACCGTCGTGGCAGCAACGCGGCACAAGCGGCACGCAACATCAACGACGTTTACTGAGCTAACACTACAAACCAACGCACCACCTGTTATTGGTTTGCTCGCTTCCGTTCTGGGAATTTCGACCTGAAAAATGAACCTCGCGGTCGTCCGAAGACTTTGGTCGACAATGACGAATTAAAGGCGATTGTGGAAGCTGATGATACACAATCTACGGCTGAATTAGCAGCAGCTTTCGACGTTAGCGTCAAAACAATATTGGTCCATTTGCGTCAAATTGGCAAGGTAAAAAAGCTTGACAAATAGGTGCCCCACGAACTCAATGATCGCCAGCGCGAAGTATGCGTCAAGACGTGCCTTGCACTGCTCAACAGACACACAAATGAAGGAATTTTGAACCGCGTTGTTACCTGCGATGAAAAATGGATTCTGTTTGATAACCGCAAGCGCTCAGCAAGTTGGTTGGATCCTGGTTCAGCACCTAAACAACGCCCTAAACGAAAACTTACCCCTAGAAAAGTGATGGTCACTGTTTGGTGGTCTAGCGCCGGTGTGATTCATCACAGCTTCTTACCAAACGGGGTGAGCATTACTGCAGATGTGTACTGTGAAGAACTGAACACAATGATGGAGAAGCTGGCACATCTCCAACCAGCATTGGTCAATCGCTCATCTCCGCTGCTCCTGCACGACAACGCGCGACCTCATACTGCACAGCAGACGGTCTCCAAGTTGCAAGAACTGGGGTTGGAAGTTCTCCGTCATCCACCCTACTCACCAGACCTTGCCCCTACAGACTACTACTTTTTCCAGAATTTGGATAACTCCTTGGCGGGAAAAAATTCAATACTCGAGAGGCAGTACAAAATGCCTTTGAAGAATTTGTTGCCTCCCGTCCAGCTGATTTCTTTAAGAAGGGCATCAATAAACTGCCACTGCGTTGGCAAAGATGCATTGATTGCATGGGTGATTACTTCGATTAATACAAATAAAAAATACATGAAAAAAATTCGTTTAAATTTTTTCATACAAAACGACAATTTCGTAGGTAAAGACCTAATATATAGCCACTTCATATCAGTTGTTTTGTGAGTAATGTTAGATGCTTTCTAGTGAATACTTAATTCATCAACCTTACGTGTGTTTGATTCAGATTGATCTAAGAAAAATACTTTTCTAATAATTTGCGGAGCAACTATTAACTTTTGTACCACCTAGTTTATTTTTATTTTCTGCATACAATCTTCTAGTAGATTATTACTGCCGTTGTCGAGTAGGTAATGATATTACAATTTTCTATCATTTCAATGAACTAGTTCTAGTTCTTGCTAGACTTTCCTGGGAATTTCTCGAATCCGTACCCTGTAGTATTATTTCCCATCCACTTCACTTATGCACAATAACCAAACTATATTACGTAAAACACTCTACCAATATTAGAAAATATAGAACCAAATATCACAAGATTATGAAAAAATATAAAAACCACTACATGACATTCGAAGATCCCGCGAAAAACTCTGCTACCGAGTTGAGACTTGACCGTAAGCAACCATTATTTGCCAACACTATAATAATAATCATTCCTATACCAGGTAACAGTTAGAGCAACAGATGGAGGCACAGAGCCACACCCTCTATCCACAGACTGCACTTTCAGCGTAGTCTTCGTCCCGACTCAGAGAGAACCAGCCTTCAGCAACCCGACATACACCGTCGCTTTTATTGGTAAGGTGTCTAATTAGTCATACTTGGCTATAACAACTATATAGTAATACTGTTGTTTGCTCGCGTCTTCACTCGCATTAATGTAGATCTGATCTCTCCTACGAAAATGATTTTTTCCTGTACTTCTTTTCTGGGTGAAAAGTATTTTCTTTGCTGTCATCCTTCCTTTGCTAATGGGAGAAAAAATTCTACATTGGACTACTCACTCTGGGAAGTGATTTCAGGCTTTTACTGACAACAAAAAAAAAACTGACTAATGGAGTGCCACGGAATTGAACAAGGCAAGCACGTTGATACCCCTGTGATAAGGTCCAGTGCAAACGCTAAGCTGGCTACTGATCGAGACAGTCCAGTCGAAATGCCTGCAGTGTCCACGGAACTAGTATAATGTCTTTTTTCTTAACTCTGGCAAGGGGTATGCAACATTTCATGATGTTGAGTGGAGTAGTTATGGCAGGAAAGCGTAACAAGCAAACTAATTTCCTCACTCAATCATATGCATTTATAATGTTAGTTATGTATTATTTTACAACTGTTGTTATAAATTGTATTTAATTATTTTGTTGCTTAGTAATATGTTTTTTTGTATCGTATTAGAACTTATAACGAGGATACGATAATGAACCTTATATTCGTTATTCATCCGTAGAGTGAGTGTGAGCTACGTGCAGCGTTCTTCATTACAGACCCATAGGTTTTTGCGTAGTGTTCCGTTGTTCGCACGTTGTCATAACATCGGCCTGTCATTGTCAGTATTCATAATGGGGAACGGAAAATCAAAAAAATAATCATTATTTCTTGAATAGTTTCTTAGCCACTGCATATTAAATAAAACGATACATCATTGTACCTAGTTGTAATCATCATCTCTAAAATTTTATATTATATGCACACTGCGACTTATCAAAGTCACCTGTGGTCAACTTCGAACGGGATCGTATACTACTGTATTTGTAGTCTATAATAGACAAGGAAAACCAAACACCTTCTACCATAAATTTCCTCATATTATTATTACATAGGAATGTAATTTTTACTTTACGTCAGTAATAGATTTGGTCATTGTACTTTCACTGAAGAACCTCGCGCACTGCTATATATTTATTCGATCATATTGTCTGCAGATCAGATGGTAACACGTTAATTGAGTTTAATTATAAAATATAATTATGTTACAAGGCCATGTTGATGTAGATCACTAACCATAGTCCTTATTATTTTTACAGAGGGAGCAGCTGGTCTTTCGGAGCGCTACGAACTTCCTAGAGCTGATGATCCCAAGAACTACCTTTGTCAAGAGGATTGTTACAGCATCTACTACAACATAGTTGGTAAGAAAATTTATAAGATTAACACGTTGACTGCCACGGGACATTTAAATCAAAAATATTTTTTTCAATTTAGGCCCTGCGAAGGCGCTTATGAATGTCAAAGCTATCGACGGTTGACAAATAACCCATTCATCTAGAAGAACCGGCAAGAAACTCGATAGGGGTTTATCTTTTCATGATACATATTTTTACAACACATAGACAGTACAATCGTTTTTATTGGATGTACAGAGAGGGGCGTCATTTTCAGACGTTACTATAGTTCACATATTGATCCACCCTAGAATTATAGCCTTTAGACATTAAAGCTCGCTTGACATGGTTCTTGAAGTCACTATCCAGCAAATCAGTAACGTCTTTTGGGACTTTGTTATAAAACCTAACACTATTATTAACACACTCTAAAAGAAAACTTTCACAAAACTGACCTAGGAAGCCATTTGGTTTTAATGTTATTAAAAATTCAGTAATTATATTTCAAACTGCGACACAGAAGTTCATGTAAGCCAAACCTGTTTTTTTTTAATATTTACACTGATATATTACGACTTTGGTCGTAGCTGTACAAATACGGCAACTAAAGAAAGGCCGGGATAACTTATAGTGACCCTTCTGGACAAGTTCATAAACTATGAGATATCTCCTTGTTGACAGTCAACGTGTTTATGTAAGGATACTTAATTACTACTTTTTAGACATTGGAATTCATTTGCGGTAGTCTCGGACACAGCTACGTTACAGATCTCCAAATGCTGCAGATGTAATGGTTTTATCAAATTCATTTATTTTAGACGGTAACGCTGATGGTTACTTCGGACTGGACCCTGTCAACAATGTGATATACCTTGAGAAAGAACTTGACCGTGAAGCAAGCACTTCCCACACGCTTACGGTGGCTGCCAGTAACTCGCCTACATCTGGTACTGCTCTCTCAGAGTCCACCCTCACGATTACTGTGAATGTTAGTATAATTGTTTAATTCTATTTATTTATTATAACCATCCTTTTCAACAGTTTTCGGATCATATTTCTTAAACAGCCAAATATCCTGAGGAGATAAGATTTTTAAAGAGGTTTAAATCGCCAATACAAAATGGGTTTGCATGACGTCTATACCCGTATGTTTTCTCGTAATATATCTGTGTGATTCTATTTATTTACTATAACCATCATTTTTGATATTTCCCTTATAATATTCCTTAAGCGGCCAGATGTCCTCATGACTTTCAATGTTTAAGGTCTAAATCGCATATACACAGTAAGTGACCATCTAGGTATTTACTTTCCCTCGGAATGATACCTGTCTTTTTCGGTTCGTAGATTTCGGTAGCGGGGAGGATTCAAAAAAGTCCAAAGCGTGTTATTCTTTTAAATTGTCGACATAGTCAAATATAGGACATTGAGGATACAAGTTTCTAACCAAACTACAGTGAGTACTAGTTTTGGTAGGTGTTAGAGCCACGTTGAAGCTATTACTGTTTGAGCATGAATGGGTCGGTTCGCCTGAGGTACTACTACCCTCTCATAGAAAACCGTCGTAAAGTAACGGTGCTTGCATTGTTCCGTTTCGTTCGGTCAGTGAGAGCGCCGGAGGCCCGCCTCTCCTTTCCCCCTCCCCCCAAACACAGGCTGGCAACGCACTTGCGACTTCCTTCGTGTTGCTAGTGTCTATGGATGGTGGTGATAACTTAACATCATGTGACCCACTTGATCGTTTGCCACCTATGATATAAAAAAAGAAGTACATATAACCATGAATTGCATTCATCTATACTAATATTATAAAGAGGTAAAGTTTGTGACGTTGTGAGTTTGTGGGTTTGTGAGTTTGTGACGTTGTGGCGTTGTAAGGGGTAATCTCAGGAACTACTGGTCCGATTTGAATAATTCTTTCAGTTTTATATAGCTTATTCATCGAGAATGGTTATAGGCTTTATATCATCACGCTAAGGGCAATATAAGCGGAGCTACAATGAAAGATGTTTTAAAATCGGGGCTTTTTTTCCTTTTGAGAGCTTCCGCTGCGTCTTAGCCCAAACTAACTATTCCACGCGTGCGAAGTCGCGGACAGAAGCTATTAACTAATTATATTATCTATAATCTATACTAATATTATAAAGAGGTAATAAAGTTTGTGAGGTTGTAGGGGATAATATCTGGGGAGTCGGAGAAAAATGGTCGAACGAAACGTTTCTTACGAACGCTGCCTTTATTATGAGATATATATTATTGACTTCTAGAGAAAAGTTGTAGCTTGATAATGCCTATTACCGCCCAATGAAGTGAGCACGGGTCGGCTATTAGTTAGATATAATGTTATCGATAAGTAATAAAGTAGGTTCATTATTTAAATTTTTAGGTCAGAGAAGCTAATCCACGTCCTGTATTTGATAGAGATATCTACACTGCCGGTATTTCCACTTCAGACAGTATTAACAGAGAACTGTTAACATTACAAGTAAGTTTCACTTTTTTTCATTTTGGTAATTAATGTCAGTGCTAATAGAAACTTTATTGCGATAATAGTAAAAGAGGAACTTACCTTGCGATTTAAATATATTAATGCATTGCATTTTACTTTAGCATAGTCTGATGAGAGCATTTTCGCTAAAGATAGACCCTATAAAAAGTTTAGAATTACTTATAGGGGTAATGGAGAGAAATAAGGATACCCTTAGGAAGACTAATGTTACTAATAAACCCACAAGAATATATAGACTTAAGTAGCAGTAGGTGGAGCAGATAGGTCGTAGAGTATGTGGCTGCTGGGGTAAAAGAATTCTCGAATGGCAACCGTGCATCAAAAAACGCAGGGTAGACATACCCGCCACGAGGAATACCACTGACCTAGTAAAGGTTGCAAGAACTTGCTTGATGCAAACAGTGCTAGAGCGGTCGTTTCTATGATTTTTGAGGAAATGTATGTCCAGTAATGATAGATGGAGAGGCTGACGCTCATTTTAGATTTCTTACAGCTTAACATAACAGCGATTTATTACTGAAACGTAATTTAATCAGGAGAAACTTAAAACTCAGGGTGGGCATACCCACCACAAGGAATACTAATGATCTAGTAAAGGTTGCAAGAACATTCTGGATGCAAATACTGCCAGATCGATTGTTATGATAAATTTTGGGCAGAACTACGGAGAATAGTGGTAGATGGTGGCTCAACTGTAAACTCTAAAAGCAAGCCTTTCTCAATCCTAGGTACTGCACCTGACTGGACTATTTTAATGGATACGTATGACAAGCACTATAAAATCCCAGAGGATGTTGGTGTTTCGTCATCCAGACCGGATATATTCCTCTTCTCTAGACACATAAATAATATAATACTAGTAGAGCTTACTGTACCGTGGGAAACCAACATTCCTAAAGACCACACAACCAAATTAAATAAATATTACGAACTAACAAATGAACTAAGTAAAAATGGCTATGTGGTTAAGTTATACGCGGTAGAAGTAGGAGCGAGAGGTATACCAGCAAAATCTCTCTACAGCCTTCTGAAGGACCTTGGCCTGTCGAGAACTGCAGTAAGTTCTATTTTAGAACGAGTATCAAAGGCTGCACTAACAGGTTCCTACCAAATTTGGCTAGGCAGGGCGGGAAACTCGAGCAGTGAAGGTGAGCGTTGATGCGCAACTCAAAGGGGGCCTCCTTAAACCCACACCTGGGTCGCAAGTCCTGGGAACTGCTCTGAGTTTCTCCCTCTGCCACACGATGGATCCGGCACCCGCACGGTGAATCCATGGAAGGCTAAGAAGTTCGTCTCTCTCTTACTTAGCAGAAAAATTATAAGTCATTGCTTCTTTAATCTATTAAAAAATCGCAATATTATGCATGCAGTCAGAATAATTTAAAATGAATTTAATGTACTACACAGGCAATACACTCGGAAGGCGCAACTCTAACTTATACGATGGATATGACGACGATGGTAGTGGATTCTACCCTTGAATCAGTCAGGGAGTCGGCTTTCGTCCTGAATCCTGTAACTGGACAGCTAACTTTGAACATCCAAGTGTCGGCTTCCATGCACGGCATGTTTGAGTTCGATGCTCTTGTCACAGATGCAGGTAAAACTTTATTTCTTTCAACTTTAATTAGCGTTTTATCGTAATCTGCAGTTGTGGAGTATCCTAAAAATTATTCTACTATTTATGTGATTATGTAGGTCATGAAAGGGACAAGAGAGGCAAAACGTGTATACAAGTAAAGACCGCTGTTATCCCAATTCATTTAATTTTCTTTTTTACTTAATACTTTCTAAACAAATGGGACGGCTTTAAACTACATTTCCGAGGGAAACGAATTCTCTATTTGACCTTTGTTAGGCTTACCCGAATTTAAACGGTATTGTACCTGTAGACGGTAGCTAGTTAACTCTTACAATGTGAGCTCTGAGTGCAGCTGCCAAGGCAAAATAATAGTCGCATAAGCAATTTGTTAATCACAGATCTTTTTTTTAAATAGCAATTAAAATACCGAATAACCATTAAATAAATTTCCCAAAAATATGTCGCTAAATGCCTAAATTCGAACCGGAAGATATAAGAGGTATTCCTAACCATTCAGCATCATCGATTTATAACCATATGTTTCCATGACGGTAGGACGTGTACAGTATATTATAATTCTTATACTACACGATGTGTATGATTACAGCGGGCGCCACCGACAGAACTCAAGTGAAAGTATACATAATATCATCCCTGAACCGCGTCACTTTTGTGTTCCTCAACAGGATACAAGAGATTGAAGAGAACAGAAACTTTGTGAGTAGATGCCATTAATTTTATATCCAAGTAATATAAGTGCACCGTACTTTTCTTATTTGTCAAGATACATGACGGTGTAAATGCTTTACCTATGATCAAAAATTGCCCAACTGTCCCTAATCAATTTTACTGCAGTCTAAATGTGTGATTCGACTAAATTTGAGGCCAATAACATGCAGGTGTGGATCGATTCTTATGTACGGAATTACATTAAGATCTACTTAAGCAAATATGGTGCCACCCATCACGATGTTATCCTTCGTGACGTCATCGTTGATGACATGACCAGTTTTTTTGCCTGTTAGTCTTCCAGATTTTTACTGCCTTTGTCGAGTAAATAGGTAGTTCCTAGTGCCTTATGATAATATCATTGTTCTAAAAAGGTGGTGGCTCCCTTGTTATAACTTTCCATGGAGTTTTAGTGGCATCTCAGAATGTCGAGGTAGGTAGAAAGGTAGGTGGTAGAGCTATGCTGAAATTATTACTGGTTTCAACATGAATGGGTCGGCTCGTCCGGGATAGTACCACCCTCTCACAGAAAACCGATGTGAAGTAACAGTGCTTGCACTGTAGCGTTTCGTTCGGTCCGTGAGAACGCCGGACACCCACATCCCCTCCCCCTCCCCACTCTGACTCCCCCACTACTCCCTCCACGCTTCCCCACTGCCCCCTCCCCCACTACCCCCTCCCCCACTACCCCCTCCCCCACTAACCCCTCCCCCACTACCCCCTCCCCCACTACCACCTCCCCCACTACCCCCTCCCCCACTACCCCCTCCCCCACTACCCCCTCCCCCACTACCCCCTCCCCCACTACCCCCTCCCCCACTACCCCCTCCCCCACTACCCCCTCCCCCACTACCCCCTCCCCCACTACCCCCTCCCCCACTACCCCCTCCCCCAAACATAGGCTGGCAACGCACTTTCGACTCCCCTGGTGTTGGTAGTGTCTATGGACGGTGGTGATCCAGCAGGTGACTCACCTGTTCGTTTGCCTCCAAAAAAAAAATGCTCATGCTCCGTGGTATTATTTCCCACCCACTTCACTTGTGCACAATAACCGAACTATATTACATAAAACACCATCAATATCACAAAATATTCATACTTTCTCTGTCATGTATGATCAATAGACCATAACTATAAATGCAAAAAAAGAATCCCTTTCGTAAAATATGAACAGTTTGACTAAGCATGATTGATTTATTAAAGTTTTAACACTCTCCATTCACTATTGGTCACCTTCATTCTTTTTATTTCTATACGAGAAAGATAAATAAAGTGAAAATGAATGAACGTGCATACAGATAGCGCAAACACTCGGCGTGGGCTTCAGCATGACGTTCAACATAGACCAGGTAGTTCCAGCGAGCGATCAGAATGGAGTAGCTCTTGATGACATGACCGAAATTCGAGGACACTTCATCAGAGACCATGTACCGGTACCGGCCAGTGAGATCGAACTGTCAGTATAAAAGAAACTACTTGTCTTTAAATATATTATAGGGGGCAAACGAACAGGTCACATGATAGTAAGTGATCAGCGCCGTCCATAGACGCTAGCAACAGCAGGGGAGTCACAATTAATAGTTATTAGCTGTTGACGAGCTTTAGTAGTATCAATACAAATTGTAAAATGTTTGTTTTTTCTCTATAGTCGAAGTTCGACCATTGGACGGAGCACTCGTGTCTGTAAAATCGCAATACGGTGTGATGAAATATGGGAATCGAGAGTCTTTTTTTTATGATGTATCAATTAGGCATGAAACCCACTGCAGCTTATAACTATGTATACCAGACCTTAATAAGGTCATAGTCCTGAAGCCAGTCATTTTAGGCTCGTACATCTGAGAACTAAATTGCAAATTGTCGTAGATCTATGTTGCCAACCAACCACGGATCAGAATACACCAAATACTGTTGTAATACGTATGGAGGTTGTGCTTTTGCAGCCAAGATTTCACAGGCTCTAGGACTCATAAAATTAATTGTAATTTAAAGAAGTGTTTGGTGTTATGAAACGAACAAATTAATCTGTTTTTAATTGGTTTCAATGTTTAATTTCAATCTCATTTGATATTAAACAATGATATGGGCTAAGATGATAAACGCGGTGAACCTAGTGGTACCTAAACCTGTATCTGAACCTGTCGTCGGTTGACACTGTTAGTTAACTGTAACATATAATAATCAATAAATCAACTAGATAATCATCAATAATCAAGTCCAAATTGTCAAATACTTAATGATGGATTGAATGAATAAGGATGGATGGAGGATGGGTGAAGGATGGATGGATGGATCGTAAAGTAACGCCATCATCAATGAATCGTCTTATAAATAAGTTAACTTTATTAATATTCTTGGATTAAAAAGGCAAAATGAATAAACTGCTATGGTGCTGGAAGTTTAACCAATCTAAAAATTGCATATCTCGTCACCTCCTGTATTTAATACGAACATATTTTGTCGGAGAATTGATTTTACTCTCAATATATATACAATATAGGTGCTGGCGACATATTTTCAACTTTAGACGTGCTTACAGAGAACCTTATCTGCAATGGTTTCTTCACCGGCAGCATCAGCTCATTCCTAATAATTTGAATCTACTTCTATAGTATCCGAACAGGCTATCCACTGAGCTATCATCACTTGACATTTAAAATCAAACTGACGCTACCCGTAACTCGGTCAAATCAGGGGTAAAACAAGCATTCAAATTAGGTTATGATCAGGACTGTCATACCAAATTACAAACCACAATTTCACAGACTGACTCAAATATATACTGAACTATGCGTTTGATCCGCCAAGTTGTAACTTCTAATAGTTATCCTCATCATCCGTCTGTAAGAGTCCCATTGCAGGGCCATAGGCCTCTTCCCGAAGGAAGGCATGGGCGTAATCACCACGCCAGTCCACGAGGTACTGGCGATTTCAAACTTTTATAAAATCTATAGCTCTATATTTTTCCCACATACAGTACTACAAAAACATTTCTCAGGTTCAGGTTTCTTCACGATGTTTTCCTTCACCGTCAGCCGATAGTGTTACCAATTTAAATTAGTAAATGTACGCGAATTCTGAAAAATTCGTTGGTACATGCAGGGGTTCGAACCTGCGGACATCGAAATCATATTCCACCGGTCAAACCACTAAATAGACACAACAACTTCTTGTAGTCTTCTACTTCTAATAGTAGCGCCTATTAAATATGTAGACACCATTGACCATGCTAACTATATATGTGTATCCTCCATTGGTTTAAGCCAGGAGATCAGGTATTTTAGATCGATAATCGAATATCGGTTACTGGTTAGTAAATTCCTCATAATTTGCTTCCAGTCTTCGCACGGACTTGATACTCCTGACCTCTATCCAAGTGAGATTAGACTTGCAGCAGCTCGTCCTGCAAGACTTCGTAACAGACTCCAGTCCCGATGCAGGGACAGACTCCAATCAGAGGACTATCTACGTGTTGGCCGCACTCTCCGCACTGTTGGGCTTCATGTGTCTCATACTTCTAATCACATTCATCATCAGGACAAAAGCGTAAGTTTGTTATTAATTAAAGTACATTATACTCGAATTTAATTTTCATAGTTTGAAATTTCTCTATGCATTCATCGCTGTCAATAGGTACATAATTGTAATGGTATAGTATCTTATGAAACTACACAGAGTTTATTATAATTTGTTTAAAACTTTTAATTCTGCAGCGAAATCCACGCATGACAATTAATATGGATCTTTACGACAAAGTGTTGTGTAAAATGAAGTGAATAATATATTATTGTACACTTTTGAATTTTCTTTGAATTTATTTTAATTATTTATATTTTTAAAAAGGAGAGATTCTATGTCAATGTGACTTGAAAAAAGGTTATGAAAGAAAAACCAGACCACCAGACCAGACCAGACCATAAATCTTTTAATCCACTGACGGAATTTAAACGGTTAGTAATTCAGTGCAGTTTTCATTTAAGCTATTCTCTGTGAAAATATTGTGTGATTTTTTCCCAGTTTGAATCGACGGCTTGAAGCGCTCTCTATGACGAAATACGGTTCTGTCGACTCGGGATTAAACCGCGCGGGCATCGCGGCTCCCGGCACCAACAAGCACGCCATCGAGGGTTCCAATCCCATTTACAACGAAGCCGTTAAAATGCCTCAGTTTGATACCACAAGGTAAACTATAATGTGATTTAATCTATATATACTTATATAAAAATCCAGTATCATCATGTTTGTCCACGGTGAACTCCGAAACTACTCAACGTTGACATTTATGTATAATTTGGTCCAACTTTAGGTATAGGCTTATTTATATTTCGATTAATAGCCTCAATGTGTTTTAATTACAAATTATACTAATGTCAATGTTGGTTATTGTTATCAGTTGTAAATTGCATCAGTCTAGAACAGATGGCGCTTTAAATTAATTTGTTGACAGAAAATTGTAGGACCGACTGTTACAGATATCTCATAGATGGCGCCACGCAAATACTTTATCATAATTTTTATTACAACATGTAATAACTAAGCCACAGTAAAGAGTGGCCCGGTCAACTACTATGTTTATATTCGGGTGTTTTTTTTAAACGACTAACTTTTTATTCGCTCCTGAAGTTAACTTTTATTGTAAATGCCTGGAAATTTGAATACCCTTTCAGAGCGTGAGATTTCGCTATAAAATAAATTTAAACGTTGTTTTTTTTTATAACTGCGGGTCTTTATGCTAGGTACTCAGGAATTACCCGGGATTGAGCGCTTTACAATAGTGCCTATTGCGATTTAATTGTAACTCACACCGGTAAAGCAGTGCAGTTCACTAAAGTTAAATTTTGTGGAAATTTCATCTTTTTTTATTGGTTTTTATTAATGGCTGTCCTACAGAAAAAATGTTAATGGGACGTTTGTAGGAAATTTAATTTACCTTTTTGTAGCATACAATTTCAATGGATTATTCTTTTTGATGACATTTTTTATAGTTATATATTTTTCGAGATACGAGTATTAAATGATATAAATAATATAAAATAATCATTCATTAATTAATTTTAATATAAGTTAGCATATTTGTTATTCGTTCAAATTATCATGAAATTTATTAAATATATCATAAAAACTATTCACACAAAATATTATAGTCATTTTCTAGATAATTTTGTGCTTTGATTGTTGCCAAGTAAGTACAAATGCTACCTTTTCTTAAGTATATCGTCTGGCGAACACGTGTGTGAAGTAGAATCTATACATATAAGAATGTAAGTCTAACGTGTCTGTACTTTTTCGATTTTCGTGAAAAATGATGCTGGAGGTGTCTCAGAATAAGTAATAAAATACATTTCAATCATTTTTAAAAATGTCTGTCTGTTTGTCTGTCTGTTTGTATGAACACGCATCACGGCTAAAGTACTGAGTTCACAATAAAACTTCACCAAGAAAATCATAAAGCATATCTCCGAGAATAACTTAGTCTTTGTTTTATTAAAATCGGCCCACTTTATCAAAAGTTATTGTAATTTTAATGACGACGCGGCGTAAGTACACAAGAAAAGTAGATACGTAAATGGACTTAATACATTCAGATAACTTTATTAATCACTGTTTTTTACACAAGGTTCCACGCAGACGATGTCGCGGGCACTGCTATTAATAATAAAAGTAATGTAAGGTCATTCAAGTATTTTTTTTTTCTCTAGCAATGTATCGGACGACTCTGATCTCATTGGCGTTGAAGATCTGGTGCACTTCGGAAACTACTTCCCACCGGCCGACTCTAACTCCCTGAAGGGTATTATCGGTGACGACACGGTGAGGAATCATATATTGTCCATAATTCACTTTAAATATTTTTTACAAACTTTCTTCTTTGTAATATTAATAGGATGTGTATTATATATGGACTTGGATTATTAAGTAACCTTTGTTAATGATGAATATTATTGCGTATATTAACATTACTTTGCATTTCTGCCTGGAAAGTTATATAATACAGATGGTTTTTTTACCCTACTAATATTTCAAAGAATAAAGTTTGCACATCTGCCTGGAAAGTTATATAATACAGGTGGTTTTTTTACCTTACTAATATTTCAAAGAATAAAGTTTGCACATCTGCCTGGAAAGTTATATAATATAGGTGGTTTTTTTACCTTACTAATATTTCAAAGAATAAAGTTTGCACATCTGCCTGGAAAGTTATATAATATAGGTGGTTTTTTTACCTTACTAATATTTCAAAGAATAAAGTTTGCACATCTGCCTGGAAATTTATATAGTACAGGTGGTTTTTTTACCTTACTAATATTTCAAAGAATAAAGTTTACACATCTGCCTGGAAAGTTATATAATACAGGTGGTTTTTTTTACCTTACTAATATTTCAAAGAATAAAGTTTGCACATCTGCCTGGAAAGTTATATAATATAGGTGGTTTTTTTACCTTACTAATATTTCAAAGAATAAAGTTTGCACATCTGCCTGGAAAGTTATATAATATAGGTGGTTTTTTTACCTTACTAATATTTCAAAGAATAAAGTTTGCACATCTGCCTGGAAATTTATATAGTACAGGTGGTTTTTTTACCTTACTAATATTTCAAAGAATAAAGTTTACACATCTGCCTGGAAAGTTATATAATACAGGTGGTTTTTTTACCTTACTAATATTTCAAAGAATAAAGTTTGCACATCTGCCTGGAAAGTTATATAATATAGGTGGTTTTTTTACCTTACTAATATTTCAAAGAATAAAGTTTGCACATCTGCCTGGAAATTTATATAGTACAGGTGGTTTTTTTACCTTACTAATATTTCAAAGAATAAAGTTTACACATCTGCCTGGAAAGTTATATAATACAGGTGGTTTTTTTACCTTACTAATATTTCAAAGAATAAAGTTTGCACATCTGCCTGGAAAGTTATATAATATAGGTGGTTTTTTACCTTACTAATATTTCAAAGAATAAAGTTTGCACATCTGCCTGGAAATTTATATAGTACAGGTGGTTTTTTTACCTTGCTAATATTTCAAAGAATAAAGTTTGCACATCTGCCTGGAAAGTTATGTAATACAGGAGGTTTTTTTAACTTACTAATATTTCAAAGGATAAAGTTTGCACTTCTGCCTGGAAAGTGGAAAGTTCCAGGCAGAAGTGCAAAGTAACGTCCATTACAATGTGCAATAATGGATTTCCGCAAAGTAACGCCTTCTTCAATCAAATTTGTTAATGTTATTTCATAGTTTTCCCCCGTATAAGCCCGTATAAGCATAAGGACTTGAATTAAAAGTAATTTATAATTTATCATTGTCAACAGAAAGACGATTCGGTAGCAGACCACAGCAACAATTTCGGCTTCAACGCGACCCCATTTACTCCGGACTTTGTCAACAGCCAGTTTAAAAGATAGAATTTATTTAGAAAACTGTACAGTGTCGTGCATCTAACGATGTTTAAATTAACTATACCTCTTGTAAAAAAACATTTAAGCTTACTTGTGATATTAAATATTTGAGGAATAACTTCATTCTGATAATCTTTGTAATATGCATTTAAACACATATCATAAAAAACATATTTAATAACATAATCTTGTGTAAATATTGTATTTATTAAATATTTTTATAAATAACGTGTTGTACACTTATTTTTTAACTGACATATGGTTTCAGTCAAATTCAGGACAAGTGAGGAGATTTTCTGCAGTTTGGTAACTCCACATTTATTAGCAACGTATTAAATTCAATATAACTTTCGTTCAGTTATAAGTATTAAGTATTAGCCATTGGTGACGTTGTCGCCGATGATCGTGTATATAAATGAGACCGGAAAGCCTAAAATGTTGCTCGAGAAACGAGTAATGTGATTCCTGGGATTTAAGGTAAAATAAAAAAAAACAACTATCAGTAAACTGTTTATTTTAATTTTATCAAAAATATAATCTTGAAAATACAAAAGCAAATCGCTAAAAAACGTAATAGATGTTTTAAAATGTAAATGTTTCATATTTTCTATGAGTAACTTGTGTATTAAATGCACCGCGATCGCGGACTGTTGCCGCTGCCGGCTCGCGTTATTTTTTTCGCAAGTCTAACCTGACCTAACCAAACTCAAAATAAAAAAGCAAGCAGTCGAGAAAAAAAAAGGAAATTCTATCTTAAACTCTACATCAGCCCATTTTCCACCTAAATCTTATTGAATACTTGGGTTTTAAATAAAGTCTTTTGGAATCTAAAAGTGTTGTATAGGGCTGCATTTCAAATTCGCATCTTGATATAAAGATTGAAGGGGATGGGAGCAGCGGGGGAAAGGGGTGATTTCCCTTCCCCGCGGAAAGTCATAGTTACTAAGATATTTATGATCAAAGTTTTGAGGTTGTATCATTTCCGAACAATCATTGCTAATTTTGTATATTACCAACTTGATGATTTTTAAGTTGAAACAAAACATTTTCGTCTCGATTTACTTAGGTTAGGTTAGACCTGCGATAAAAATAACGCAAGCCGGCTGCGGTAGCGGTCGCCGAGCGCGGTTCTATTAATACACAAGTACCTTTCTATGCAATTAGCTTTAAAGGACTGGTAGTAAAAATCAGAGTTTCATAAACTTTGTTGTGTCTTTAAATAGACAGAAACAAAACAGTTCAGTATATTCTTCTCCTTTGTTTGTGAACCGATTTTCTCTATTCTCTTTTTTTTATTAGCTACTAGCTTCTGCCCGCGACTTCGTCCGCGTGGAATAGTTACTTTGGGCTAATGCTAACTTTAATTCGCAACTTCGTTTACGTAGAAGGTGAAAATATTTTTAAATAATATTTACGTTGACCCAGATTTTGAATTCTTCATTGGTGCTCCGCTCTTATTGGCCTTAGCGTGATGATATATAACCTACAGCCTCTCTCGATAAATTAGCTATTTAACACTGAAAGATTTTTTAAATCGGCTCGGTAGTACCTGAGAATAGCGCGTTCAAGAAAACAAAGCTTTCAGCTTTATAATATTAGTATAAATTGTCGAAAAATGGAAATAGATCTTTTCTCATATCACCGACGACTCGAAGCCTTAAATTACAAGTCTCTATTCATCATATTTCTTACGTCTACTAATCTACAATATACACTCTTTAGCAAAAATCCTCAATGATATTAAAACTTGAAAAATTTAAGAATTACAGTCGGATTTCGTTCTAACATAATTAAGTATTATTCATGAAATAAAAATATAATTAAAGTGTACATGAATGAATGTCGAAAGTAAAAAGTGCGTGATCTTAGCAAATACTTATACTTAAATCATTTCTACTTTAGTAAGTTTCTTTTTTACATCATAGGAGGCAAACGGACAGGCGGGTAACCTGATGTTAAGTGATCACCACAGTCCATAGACACTTGCAACATCAGGAGAGTCGCAAGTGCGTTGCCAGCCTGTGTTTGGGAGCAGAGTCAGAGGGGACGGGGAGGGGAGAAAGTGAAGTGGTTCTCCGACGCTCTGACAGAACAAAACGCAAAAATGCAACCACTGTTACTTCACGTCGGTTTTCTCTGAGAGGGTGGTACTACCCCGAGAGAGCCGACCCATTCATGCTGAAACCAGTAATAGCTTCAACGTGGCTCTACCACCTACAGAATATGTAATAGGTATATA
The DNA here is from genome assembly GCA_036509395.1 of Antheraea yamamai. Taxonomy (NCBI): domain Eukaryota; kingdom Metazoa; phylum Arthropoda; class Insecta; order Lepidoptera; family Saturniidae; genus Antheraea; species Antheraea yamamai. The sequence goes on along the minus strand of AP028429.1, from coordinate 2,892,843 downwards.
ATATTTTAGGGATCATTTTAGCCTGAAGATACAGTCCCTAAGAAGCAGTACTAGTTACAAAGATAGATTGATGAGGATTATTATATAGTTGGATTATATAAGAAACTAATACAAACACTACAAATACATTACACAAAAGTAAATCATATTGAATTATTACTTACCAATTATAAAGCAAAAGGATTTATTTTCTTCAAATAGAATATTTTCTGCTACGCTCACAACTCCATTATTTTCGACAGAATGGATAAACTGTGTCAAGGAACATGATCTTCAGAGTCGATAAAATAAAAGGTGAGTTTTACCTTGAGGGATCATTTTGTACCACCGTCCAGTAGATAAAACTTTCGACTTATTGTGAGATATGTGCTAGAAAGAAAGAACTGTAAACTGCTGTTATTTGAATTGTGCCGCATCGTTTTAATTTATTTGAGCTATACCATCGCTTTCATTTATTTAGTTAATGTCGAACTTTTTTATTACCATAAAATAAAGACATAACGTTACCTTTATGATTATACGTCATCAGAGAAACAGCTTGTCATATGGAAGCGGTGTTCGAAAACATAATTGAAGATGCATTATAAGAAACATAACTGTAAACTGGGATTCGGTAATATTCCAATAAACAATCCAATACTCAAAACAAAATCATCATTCATGGGACGAAGTTCGTTACCGCGGCTTGCTGTAGGAGTTGACTGGTAGAAATCATCATGTGCTGGTAGAAAACGTCATGGCATTACGTTATACGACTTTCTCTCCCTTTCTATTGTCTACAAATGTGTGAATATGTATCAAAATTTGAGCAGACGAACACCGTGCCCTGCTGTTTATGCATTATGGGCGTCATTCAAATATTACGGAAGCACTAAAGAAGGGCTGAAATGAGAGAGAGAGGACCCTGTATATATATAGTATTAGAAAAGTTCTGCTTACGTAATACTTTAGGCTCCTGGGGTCCAAACCGAGGTGTGCCGTGCACCCTTGAGCTAGTTGTCAAATAAAATCGGCTGAGTGCCTTAAGCGCTCGCCTTAGTAGTCCGGTGAAGCTGTTAAGACCTTGCTAGGTCAATAGCATAGTCAGTTCGAAAAAAAAAAGTCCTACGGTCCCTAGAGTAGATTGGAGGAATACGTGGTGACGTATGTATCTAGTTATAGAGACCATCGCATCATGATATACAAACCAACTCTAGTAATGATTAATTTGCTACAAATTAATGCTTTCGAAGACTTTCAATCCAATATGTTATACTTATTGTAGGATCAGACAGTATGCTGTCTCAGAAACCAGGCACGTTCCTAAATGTTTATCGCAATATGAGGAAGTTAGCTCAAGTGTCGGAGTACCACCCTGAGACGTACGACCACATCCAGAGTTATCCCGCTATCGTGGTCGAGCGACAGAAACAATTGTTTGAAGGAGGAAAGAATTTAATACATCCGTTGAGCTTGGCTAGGTCAGTAAGACATTACGAAGTTTTCTAACATATCCACAGAACAATATCACACTAATCTACATTCATTTCTCGAAACTGTTTTACTTATATGAACATAATGAGAAAAAGTAATTATTTAATCAGATTTTTAATTCAATGGTTTACGTGAAACGAAACGTTTCCGACAGTAAAAATATAGAAATAGGAACTTAGAGGGAGAAAGGATAGAACTATTCTATAAACAGAGAGAGATACATGAAAGCGTGAAAAAAAGACAGATTGTTTGCGTAAAGGTCATGACAGCGTCCACACGTTGCGTGAAGTAAAGAGCGTAAAGAGCGTGTTGTTATGCCATCGTTAAATTAATTTACTTTTCGTTTTAACCTCTTTATGTAATGTAAAGTTCTTGCGCTACCTATCTCTTACACGATATGTCCCACAGGACGAACTACACAGCACCCTGTGGTTCCCTCTAAAAATATGAGCAAATAAAATAATATCTGGAAATTGACGTCAAAAAACACTCGACAAAACTATTATTTTAAAGTTGTACGGTGGCATTTTACGATATTATAATAATAATCCTGTAATATATAATATTTTAATTAAAGAAATAATAATAATACTATATATAAATTCAAAAAATCAATTACATATTGATTTTTGAAGATCGTAATATAATCTAAAGGCCCTATACTCACACGCTCGTATCGTAGAAGCCGGAATTATAATGACTTTCATACTTAATTGTAGTAAAAATATTTATTTTCTAAAAATGAAGCTTAAAATGACTATGGATTGACTAATCCAATGATGTTATGCTTTGTTTATGAATGTTTACTGTTACATAATTTAATTTTACAATCTTATTAATACTGTAAATTGTATCGATGTGACAAAGCGTTGTTGGTTTTCAATTTAGTATGTTGCTTCTTATTATTGTTATTACGTTCTTCGTCGGCCTGTTGACTGTTGCATTATTTACAATTGTTAATAAATAAATATAATATATATAAATAAATAAAACATAAACAAAAATGTTTCATGGAATTTCCGCACGTTCAGTATTGAAGTTGTAACCGGGAACACATACTTAATACTCGAATATTGATATTAGCACAAGTATATACACAGTCGTATACAAAAGAATAAGACATACACAGAGCGAATCTTGTATGGAGGAAAGACGACGCAAGTTTTTTACGTGACGATTTCTACCAGTCAATTCTTACCACAGACCGTATTAAGGTACCTTATGTCAAATAAAAACGTTAGCTAGTATAATACAATATATTTACTTTTGTAATATTACAGCCTCATCTGGAAAACAGTTATGGTGTTTGTGAACCTTGGTCACATGCTCAGCTCATCACTGCGTATTGCCTTTATTATAAATCCACCTTACATAACATCAATACATGACATCGATGAGATTTTGCTCGCCCTGCACGCCCTCTGTTTTATAGACTTGATTGTTAATTTCAACATGGGTTATAAGGAAGAATATTCTTCAAACATAACGATGGAAAGAAGACTTATCGCTGGGTATATATATTCCTTTATATATTTAAAAATAGCTTTGCCCGTAACATCGCCTGCATGAAATTCAAATTGTGATTATAAGATATTTTATTTTATAGCAGTTAAACGAACAGGTGGGCCACCTGATGTTAAGTGATCAGCGCCGTCCATCGACACTAGAAACATCAGGGGAGTCATAAGTGCGTTGCCAGCCTGTGTTTGGGGGGTGGGCCTTCGGCGGGCTCGGTTTCCTGTGGGTCGGGTGGTAGTACCCCGGATGAGCCAACCCATTCATGCTAAAACCTGTAATAGCTTCAGCGTGACTCTACCACCTACAAAATATTGATAAAAACCAAATTGGTTGTCTGTAAAGTGGGTTTACGGACGATAATTTTACGTGATAACGTCAGAAAAAACATTGATGAGAAATTGCATACTTTTATGAATTGAATTATTCTATATATTATAATAGATAGATGCGTCGGACAGACGAAAGCTTAGGTCGATCGCGTCTCTCTATCGCTTGTTCCGCGCTCCCACTTGTAAGCTCAGCTTAGGCGGAACGTGACAATAAGTCATGCTTTTTCGTGCCTGCAGCTGGCGTTCATCGATTTCTAAGACGTTATCACGTTAAAAATTAAAATACTACTTTATTTAAGAAACACATACAGGATAAAAGATATTAGTTACGAGCTTTTGTTAGCGGCTTCACTCGCAATAATATGGTTATGCTCTATCTCTCAAGAAAAGTACTTTTTCTACATAAGAAGTATTCTGTGTCGTTTTCTGTACCTTTGAGAACGTGTATGCAATATTTCTTTATGATCAGTTAAAGCGTAAAAGCGTTACAAACATACTCACTTCTACATTTATAATATTAGTTCAGATTATAAGCGACTAAATAGGTAAATGTTTAATCAAACAATTGTTTTATGTTATTTTTGTAAAAACTCTATCATAAAATGTAAACTATTTGTCCAAACAACGTCGTGTAAATGGCGATTTTTTATCTACATATAACTTCGCCTACGATAAATAAACATATTTGCATAAGAGTTCCACATCGCCTAGGTACTTAAATGACATTCGACAGATTAAAATTGTTTTTCATTATTACTTCGTAAATTAACCTTAAACCTTATAACATATAAGGTTATAACAACCTTATACTTTATAGCATTTTTAAGCTCTACAACTTTTCCGTAGAAACCTTTTTTTATCGAACTAACTACGCTGTTGGCCTGGTAGGGCTTTTAGAGCTTCACCGGCCTACTAAGGCGAGCGCTTAAGGCCCTCAGCCGAATCGTAGAAAGCTTTCATTGCCATGTACCCTTATAATAAGGCATCGCTCACAAGCACGCATTTATTTTTTAGTCGATTTATATTGAGAAAATGGACTGCACGGCCCCTTTTTTAACGGTATCGTATAGTCTATGTTCACCTGTAAGATCCATTTCAAATATTGGGGAAGGATTTCTTTAAATCGTCTTGAGTAATTTCTAAGATTGGTTTCTATATTCGAACTTTACCTCTTTATAATATTAGTGTAGCCATTAAATTTTTTGTTGTAGGCTGTAGCTGAGTGTATCAGCCTAAATTGATTACTTACATTTCACGCTATCTACGGATTATTCTTTGAACTATTTTTATGACAAAAATGTTCTCATCGTAAAGTGGTCCACCCACTAATTGAATTGCCATAACACTTTAAAATTAAAGTACTTCAAAGAGTAATCAATAGGTGGCGCTCGCTGCCTTTGATACTTAAGTATGTTTTTGCAGACGTTACCTTCAACGTTGGTTTCTTTTCGATTTTGTTTCCTGTATGCCAATAGCATACATAATGATGACTCAAAATGTCGAAGACCGTCGATACATTTTTATAGCTCACATATTACCTTTGTTCCGAGCGCCGAGATTATATACAGTTGTCGAGGATATAAAGGTTTTTATGAAGGTATGGATCCAAAATTATTTAGATTATACATTTTACAACAATCTCGCGTTATCCTAGATGAGGACGTGGTCTAAAATGATGAACACGCTTAACCTAAAGTATTTACTAATGGCTGACTTTCAAGTGTAGTAGCTGGAACACACCTAAGTGTACGTCCAGGGTGGACGCTATAATCGAGTGTCGAGCGGGGCGTCGCGTCCGGCGTTCATGACAAACAGATGCATTAATACGTGGGTCTCCTGAGTTCTTCTATATACAAATGTACTCTGTGGTCCTGAGTGGCGTACGAGCGTCGCCCTTGGACGCTGCACGCTCCGCTGGACGCCCCACCGAACGCAGATTCACTCAGGCCGTACACTAAAGGTCCCTGGCGGCACATTTTACATACATTGCTTACAGTTGCTTCTCATGAATAGGAAAGCTTTATTCTTTGTAATAATTGTAACTAATACGTGTTATCTTATTATAGCTTATTACCAAGTCGTACGTGTGGCATGGATCTGTTTGTTACGCTGTTATTTTTGCTACCACGGCTCATTGGTGCAGCTGTCTTGTGTACATACCACCTGTCTACTCATATTACTGTAAGCAATTGTTTCTCTTTCATTATACTTTAGCGACATCTATCGGTGGTTATTGTAAGTATTATTTATTAATAATTTTATTACATTGAGATATGTGAAAGTTATAAAGTCTCAAAAATTTAAATATCAAAAACATGTTGTCTATAATTCATTTTCGAAGGCAAGGCAAGGTCTGATTTCGTATGTAGAATACGAAATGAGTATTTAGGCTGTGAAAAAATATCTTAGTGACACGTTGTTATCGCTTCAAACCATACCGAACATTTAAAAGGAACAAATGTTATATTTGGTCTCTTTATCTATATAAATAAAATTATAGAGGTCGTCCGATGTGCGCGCATCGTTCAAAAACTACGAGATATATTTAAATTATTTTGTTTTTCTTGTCATTTTTAGATACTTGGTCCTTATGTAAAATTAATTAATATTTAAAAAATATTTCTAGAAACAAGCTTTTATACAAATGCACTTAAAAGGATAATTGGATTTGCTTTCAATCACAGACTACTAAGAGGATACTACGTATCTTTCAATGTACATGGCGGCCATTTTGAAATTCGCCATTTAGTTTTTACTTCATGTTCGTCTATTGTCAAACATTTATATAACGTACTCTGTGTTCAAACATGTAAATTTGTAATATCGTCGTAGACCTAAAAGAACGGTTCTAATTCAGCTTATAATATCTGACCTAAACAAACTAGTAATTAATGCAAGCTAAATAAAAGCTTGGAAATAGTTTATCACGACAGCTTCATTTAATATAGAATTATTCTTATTAGAAACTAAGATTTTATAATCACTAGGTACGCGTTTAGCAATGTGTTTCCCTCCCGTGCAGAAGTGGAATCAGCGGTATAGTGTTTTTGTTTTTTCTTACATATAGGTACACAAAATATATTGTTAAAGTAATAAAGGACTCGGACAAAGTTACGGGTGCCAGCTAGTTTATCTATATCTTCTATACATATAATAAGAAAGTAAATCAAACGTGTCTGTACTTTTTAGATATTTTTTCCACAAAATTCCAGGTGTCTTGGAATAAGTAATAAAATACATTTCAATTAATTTTACAAATGTCAGTCTGTCTGTCTGTTTGTATGAACATGTAGCACTGCTAAAATATTGTGTTCCTGATAAGGAAATCATTAAACATATCTTCGAGAAACATTTAGTTTTTATTTCATTAAAATCTGCTCGGTTTATCAAAAGTTATTCTAATTTTCATAACGACGCGACTTGAGTACGAGAGAAAAATAGATAAGTAAATAGACTTAATACATTCAGATAAGTTTGTTAATCGCTGTTTTTTTACATTAAGTTTCACGCGGATGAAGTCTCGGCCACAGCCAGTTAATAGTATAATTATTTATCATTCACGCGCAATATACAGCATCTCTGTGAATATAGAACAATAATAAAACTAAGTTTGCTGTGATATTACCGAAATTAAAGCGATGATAGCTTAGTAACTGAGTGGGAGCTCTCATTGAAGGAAAAAATGTTGATCAAACCACAGCATGTTGGTAGTTGGCTTTTTCTAAGTCCGCATGGCTAGCTTCCACCCTCAAGTTGAAAGTTAGTCGCCAAGCACCTTTCGGTGTGTTCCGGTAAGTGCACTTTAGAGCCAATCCTCTCTAGGTTTGGCATGTTTACCATCTTAGACCATTTCGTTATTTAACAACATATGAGATTGTTTTCTAACGCAAAACCTACAACGCTTGAATACTGTATAAAATTTTACACATATCCTGCGGACATTTATGTAGAAATCAATTTTTTTTTTTATTAAATCATTTTCGAACAACATCTCTTTAGTACTTTTTGTGTGATGTTCACGAAAAGCCAAAACGCTATCATTTTATTTATAAGTATACCAGCGGGCCCGGCAGACGTTGTTCCGCTCTGATTATAAAAAAATCCTTCACAAATTATATACCAAAACCATCCCCATGAATCACTTTATCTACTGGTGAAGGCCCCATGAAAATCCGTTCAGTAGTTTTTAAGTTTATCGCGAACAGACAGAGACGAAAAATCGATGAATATATTGTAATGCCACAAGTTTCGTATGATGACACTAGATGTAATTCAATTGAATTTACATACAGACGTAAGCGCGCTGTATAATATTCGGCGTCAAAGCCCATTCTTTGTTATTATCAATATTTACATAATTAAAATATATAGAGCGATTGTGTTTGAAATACATTGTTGATAATTTATTTCAGGGTATGGTCTGATGCCAACGAACTACAATCGTTTTCTGGGAACATTTCGTAGGAACCTTTTGGATATAAACATCCGGATACGATACAAAAAGGGACTGTTTATAACACTATCAGCTTTTTTTGGTACAGTATTACAGTGAGAAATATTTACATTCTAGACTATAGGTATCTAAACATTAGAATGTTGTAGGTTATGTTTTAAAATTGAAATACCGGTTATAAAACGTATGTTAGATGAATGTACGTATTGTTAATAAGCTTCGTTGTTATAAAATGCACAATTCTAAACATATTATTGACTTGAACGCAGGCTATTATTAAGCAAATTCTGTTCATATTTGGTTCTTATTCTGTTTGATTCTGTTCATATTATTTAACGGGATCTTTAACTTTTAACTGAATACTGAAAGCTTCATTTCAACCTCAAGAAGTAACATTTATAAATTTATTACTTTACAAATAGGAGTTCAGTCTTTTAACTCTTCCTCTCCAGATATTTTTGATAAATTTAATTGTGTCCGTAAATATTTCAGATAAGCTAGGTTTGGTAAAAGACCGGGATGATTTTCATAATAGAAATAACCACAAATTAGTTATCTCATGTTACATGACACAGCTCACTAACATAAGTAAAACTGTGAGGTATCCAAAGCGTATTACGAATTTGATGGATAGTAAGTTCATGTCAAGCAGGTTTTGATCTGAGAAGGCTACTATAGGGTAGATCCATAGAGTAGGTAGATCTATAGTTGAATAATAGTGATGTCTGGAAAGGACAACCTGTACATTCTCTGTAGATTCGCTAAAAACGATAAACCAAATCTTGAGTTTTTAAAATGAAATCTTTTTTAGTCCCGTTATGGTTTGAAACTCGATGAAACGGTAGTGAAAATATCGATGAACCGAAAAAGTGACATTAAAAAAAGTCAAACTCATACAACTATAAGAATTAACGTGCGAGAGAATGAGATAGAATACATTATACAATGTTTCTTATAATCGTGGTCTCCTCACTGTATTTCGAACTACCTAATACTGCTCTGATCCATGTTGAGCGTGTAAAACATGTGTCTTGTATGTGTGTGAACCAGAGTATATTTAATCATTTATTGAAATTTTTACTTCTACTCCGTGTGAACTGCGCATATGTTTTTTTTATCGTCTCCTTTCGATGACTGGGTTGTTTTCCGAACCGGGAGTTGAGTTTTGATGTTTATATGCAACTTCTTATGGCTAGAGCTATGTTAGTTAGTGCCTAAATAGAACGAAATATTTTATGATTTTAACTTTTGAAATAATACGTTACCAGGTACTGGATTCTCGATGTTCCGCGCTTCTGAACCCGACGAATTTATCATTCACTCCCTGATTATTTTATACTCTGCTATGTTCATGGTATACACACTAGGTATATTATTAAATCTATTTTATATCTATATTTTTGTGGGAAAACATAGAACTGTGGATTTCTCAGTTTGAAATCGCCAATACATCGTGGGCCGGCGTGGTGATTATGGCCATACCTTACTTCGAGAAGAGGCCTATGGCCCTGCAGTGGGCCTCTTACAGGTGATGTTGATGATGATATTTTTATGCTTATAAATAAAAATGAATGATGTTTTGAGTTATGCAGTAGACCATTTGAATCCACCTGACTTGTTAAGTGCCTAAATCTATGTTGAATCGACCTCAGTAAGAACTGCAGTCTTAAGGCTAGTCCTAATTGATTTGTTACTCCAGAGTGACTGGGTTGTAACGCCTCATGTGCTAATATATTTAACCAACCACAGTTCGAATTGGAACTTAACAAAGCGAGCACTGCTGCTTTGCAGTACAAGTAGATGTGGCGGTTTTATTACTGCAGCCGAACTTCGCACACTTACTGTCACTCTCAAATAGTTGAATATATGACTACGTAACTACCATACAATTTTAACCATTTAATGTATATATGCCCAAGATAGATAGAAGAAGAAATAGATAAGAGATTGAAGTACACAATGAAGAAGATTTGTAATTGATGACAGGAGATCCATCTCCCTATGAATACAGAGAAAATAAACATTCCGGCAAAACGATAACATAATAGTTATTCAATACTAAAATGGTAACAAGGTAAAGCTAGAAGAGAAGCTAGGTTTCAAGTACGCATTTGGTTTCTATAATGGTCTTTGAATCACATAACATTAAACAGTTCCTTCTCAAGGCGACTGGCAATGATTAATTATCAAATTATTTTTCAGTGTTTCTACTAAAGGTCTATATGACAATTTTCAATTCGACTGTACGGTACCAGGAGATGATAAATCAAGTAGAGGTTATTGCATGTACATTACTGTATTTATGCTATCGTTTAGTGTCACATTTTGCGTAGAAGTATTTGTACTTTGTAAATATCATTAAAAATGACTGTTCCATGTGTGCCCTTCTTAGTCTAGATTAAGAATTAGGGAAGCACATTACTTAATAAAAACACCTAGAAATAATATTTATTGTCTTTTTTGTTTTATGAACTAAACATTTTAGTGCAAAATTTATTTAGATTGTATAGCCCTAAATGTTAAAAAAAGCAATACCTAAATAAATATATTAAGGAGATATAGCTAAATCTGGCATTTCAACAGCATATCATCAAATTTTGTACATGTAAAATATGAAAATCATAAAAAAACACTAAAAGCCTTATGACCGGTCAAATTTGAACTTCGTTCTAAGTGTATAAAAACTGGACATATTAAAAAAAAAATGTGTGTGTACTTATATACACGCGTTAGAAGTTATACTTCTTTGGCGTAACAATATAAAAATCTTTTTTGAAAAATTTTATCTTTCGCCTTATTCTACGTTTGTAGAAAAAACGACACTAACAATAGAAAAAAGGTATTTAATACATTGAAAGTTTTAATACAAAGAAATACAAAGAAACAAAATGTTGACTATACCTAACTTCAGGGTGTCGGTTTTTCGTGACGGTATGCGCGCGTATCGTAATAACTTCAGGGTGTCGGTTTTTCGTGACAGTGTGCGCGCGCATCGTAAAAATTTACTCCCCTCATTTTTCCCTAACGCGCCAAAAGAAGTATAACTTCAAAAATTAAACATGTTATATGACCAATTAAAATTCGATTTAGGTGATTTTTAAATGTAACCCCACTCATTATATAAAGTTTGGTCATATTGAATTAGTTCTATTTAAAATCCATCATAAATCGAAATTCATTCACTAGGAGTACATGAGTTACAAGCAGTTCCCGGCGCCTTTGAAGAAGCGAGTGCATACTTTTTACAATTATATGTACCAAGGCCAGTACTACAGGGAGGAGAGAGCCCTCAACAGTCTATCAGGTAAGTAAAATATCGCTTAGATTAATATATCTTGAGATATCCTAATACTTATGAGTACATTGAAATTTTTAGTTTATCGAATCAAATGTTTAGAATTATTGTTATTTAACACTATATTTTCAAGTACACTTGCCATTAATTTAACCTGATTCTCGCCCGCTTCAATACCTCACCGTCACTCCATACTTCCTGCCTGCACCACGCGCGTGCCCGTGTACATTCTGAACCTATACTTTCTTGATAATTGCTCCCCTCCTAAGGGATGTAGCGTGAAATTATAAAACTTTAATCTTCCTCAATAAAAAAAGCCATAAAATCTATTTATACACCTTCTTTACATATAATAAGAATGTAAATCTAACGTGTCTGTACTTTTTAGATTTTTGCGAAAATAAATGTCGCAGGTGTCTTGTTATAGGTAATAAAATACATATCAATTTTTTTTAATATCTGTCTGTCCGTTTGTTTGTATAAACTCGCATCACTGCTAAAGTATTGCGTTCACAATAAAACCTCACCAAGAAAAATAAAGCATATCCTTGAGTAATATTTAGTCTTCATTCAACAGGTTTCATTAAAATCGGTTCCCTCTATCAAAAGTTATTGTTTTTTTTGTTTCTCGAACTGACTATGCTATTGACCTGGCAAGGTCTTTACAGCTTCACCGGACTACAAAAGTTATTGTAATTTTAATGACGACGCGACTTAAATATGAGAGAAAAGTAGATAAGTAAATGGACTTATTACATTCAGATGATTTTATTAGTCCCTGTTTTTACATTAGGTTCCACGCGGACGGAGTCGCGGGCACAACTAGAGAATTTCTAAATATGACTGATCATTCTTGAAATTAATGTGTTCAAACAAGCGAAGGAACAAACAAAATGTCTTCTAGATTATTTAATACTAGCCTCTGCTCGCGAATTCGTCCGTGTGGAATAGTTACTTTGGGCTAACGCTAACTCACAACGGAAGCTCACAAGAGGAAAAAACCTCGATTTCGAAAATTTATTTATTGGTGCTCCGCCCCCTATTGGTCTTAGCGTCATGACATATTGCTCATTTACCTTCCTCGGTAAATGAGCTATATAACACTGATCGAATTTTTGAAATCGGGCCAGTAGTTCCTGAGATTACCCCCTGCAACGTCACAAACTCACAAATTTTACCTTTTTACAATATTAGTATAGATAAATTACTTACTACAGAGGAGTTACACAACGAAATAACTCTCCACACGTGCCACAAGCTTGTCAACAAAGTCGCTTTGTTCGAGGGCGTCCCGGCAGCTGTGGTGGGGTCTGTGCTCGGGTGCCTCCGCCCTGAGGTGTACCTACCCAATGATTTGGTCGTCCGAGCGGGCGATAACGGGGACTCTATGTACTTTATAGCCAGCGGCACCGTTGCTGTCTACTCATTGAAGGGAGTCGAGGTATTTTCTACATTTATGTGTTAATTAGCTGTACTCACTACTACGTCCGCGTAGATCCTAATGTAAAAAAACAATGACTAATAAAATCATCGGAGTGTATTAAGTCCATTTACTTATTTATCTACTTTCTCTCGTATTTAAGTCGCGTCATCAATAAAATTACAATAACTTTTGTTAGAGTGTACCGATTTTAATGAAACAGAGACTAGATGTTACAAGAGGTTATTCTTTATGATTTTCTTGGTGAGGTTTTTCCTGAACACAGTAATTACAGTAGTGATGCGTGTTCAAACGAACAGACAGACGATTCTAAAAATGATTGCAATGTATTTTATTATTATTTCCAAGACACCTGCACCAATTTTTTTCACAAAGATCTAAAAACTACAGACATGTTAGATTTACATACGTTAGATACATACATGATTGTTAGTTTTTCTCGAAGTTTAAAATCATCCATACGCCATCGGCTGGTCGGGTGATTTTGCCCATACATTCCTTCAGGAAGAGGTCTATCTCCTTACAATGGGTCTCGTACACTCTCGCTGATGTAATGATAGGTAACAGTGACAATCTAACCTCATGTGAACTGCATACCCATTTGCAACTTTATAACAAAAGAAACTCAATTGAAACAGGTGTGTCATTTAGAAGATGGAGCGTATTTCGGCGAAGCTGCACTGTTAATGCGCGACGGTAAACGCTGTGCGACCGTCGTGGCAGTAGAGATAACACAGGTCTACCGTCTCGATGCGAATGACTTCAGGCAAGCTTGTTTAAAAACACCAATTATTAGTAGTGATATAAGTTTCCCGTATACAAAATTTCATTAAAAACAGCAAATAAGTTTTTGGGTTACATAGACAGAAAGCTAGTCGGAAATAATTATCGTCATATTCGTGGCATTTACGATAGAAAACAATGAAAAATTTTTGAATAAAAAAATTAAATGTACAGACAAAAGCACAGATTATTAACATAAAGGATCTACCCCTAAAATATGGAGGTAAGAGTTTTTGGCAGGGTCTTGTTCTGTCATGTAGCGGATTTTATTTTTTATTTATAATCTTGTGTTACTTGACTCTGTATTATGTAAAATTGGTGGTGTTTTATGTAATATAGTTTGTTTATTGTGCATAAGTGAAGTGAATAGAAACTAATACCACGGATCATGAATTCTGATGTGCCACAAAAACTCCATGGAAAGTGCTAACAAGATAGCCACCATCTTGTTAGTTCATTGAAATTATATCAAGAAACTTGTAATATCGATACTCACTTGACAATGGCAGTAATAGTCTACTAGAAGACTGGTTGCCAAAAATGGAATGGAAGAACTTGTAATACTATTAACTACGCGACAATGGCAGTAATAATCTAAAAGATTGGTTGCCAAAAATAAAGTAAAGAAAAAAAATATGGAGGTAAGGCGAATTATATCATATGGGGGACATATTTCAAAAGTGTTCACTAAAAAAGACTCTCCAAAGTAGCGCTGGTATAGGCAAAGTTAACCCGAAATTATTTTGTAAATATAACCCTAAAATCACGGCTATGAGAAAACGTGGGGAGTGATGGAATTTTTGTATCATACATTGGTACTTTCGTATTAAATGCACTGCGCTTGCTGACCGCTGTCGCGGCCGGCTGGCGTTATCTTTTTACGCAAGTCTAACCTAAACCGAGATAAAACTGTTTTGTTTTAACTTAAAAGTCATCAAGTAGATAATATACAAAATGGTACACTATCGCGGCTGGCTCGCACTGCATTTGTTTCACAAGTTTAACCTAACCTAACTGAACCTAGACGGGAAACTGAGAAAAATAAATCGGTAAGTTTTTTTCGACTGCTTGCTCTTTTATCTCCCTTTGGTTAGGCTAGGTTAGACTTGTGAAAAAAGATAAAGCGAGCCGGCCGCAGTAGCGGTCGGCGAGCGCGGTGCATTTAATACGAATATACCCATACATTTTAGAGCTTCCTTGTATGAAACTTGTTGAAATAATAGAACAATAGGTAATGAACTCTGTTTTTTGCTAATGTAGCGCCACCTTCATTTAACACAATTTGACGAACTCCTTTTCAAACACAGAGACTTCCTTAAAAGTATTAAAATTTTACTTAACATAACGTAGGATCTGTTCCTTATTGTTATATTCTTTCTTCTTATGTTACTGCCATACTGACAGACTTGCGACTACTTGTTGCGCTAAAATTAAGGTCAACGTTTCAAAGGAACATCGCAATAAGCAGAAATTAGCATCCACCAAACTTTTTTGGTGAATGTAAAAACCGCGGATCCCGTTATCGTATCCCGTCTATGAACACGTAGCCCGATAATTATTCGTAACGCATGACGATAATGTCTTTCCACAGTTATATTTATTGCATCCATAGAGAAAACTTCGAAACAATTCAGTTCTAGAAGTAGCATTGTGGTTGTCGTGTGGCGATCAGTTGAACAATATTAAAGTTGATGTACTGCAGCGCCATCTAGTAAAAGTAGAATAAAAATATTTTCCATTCAAAAGACATGTGTGTTGACTTTCGTAGTATTGTTAACAGGCAGTTCCTTGTACCGCACAAGATATTGTTCGAGAGGATACAAATTTTGGCCTCACAAAGGATGCATGAGACTGTTCTGCTTGATGAGGCGTTCAGAAGAGAAAGGGAAAAACAACAGACTGAATACGAAAATAAAGAACTAATACGACAGACCAATTAATATTAGATTTAGTTTAGACATATTACACTTTCTTTCAATCCTTTGGACCCTTAGCTGGAAATAAATTGCTAATTTTAAATATATAAGGTTTTTACATATTGTGAATGCCAACTATTATATTTTACAAAACTTAATCGTAATTAGACCATAATAAGAGGAACAAAGTTTTTTCTTCACTGTTACTATATGAATATTATTTTATCTATATTTTTTTTACTAATGGTAAAAAGTATACTGATTGTTTTACAAATATTGTAAGGCAGTTGTCAATGGTATGAAAAAAACATATACACAACAATACCAAAGCTTGTTAATAATTACAAAACAAAAAAAAAGAAAAACGGTTTAAAAACAGAGGAGAAAAGGTCAGGATAATCTATATATGTCAGTATTATAATGAAGCAGTTTATCTACTATATGTTTGCAAGTCTATGGTATAGAAGGTAATGTACAGTGTACTCTTTTTTTTTTTCGAAATGACTACGCACTGACCTAGCAAGGTCTTAGCAGCTTCACCGGACTACTCACAGTGTACTCAGTATGATTCTGATTTGTTTTTACTAATAGTTACGTTGTTGCCGAGTACTATATTTATTATTCAATTTTATACCTATGGACTCGATAGGCAGAAGTTGTCCTACCACATACCTTCATAAGCCATGAATATAACAAAAATGAATATTACAAAAATTCAATATATATACAAAGTCTAGTGGGTCCGGCGGACGTCGTCCTGCTTTGATAATCAAAAATAATAAAATTCAACCACAGCGCCACCTACCGGGTCCAATTGTGAATCTAAACCATTCTCGGATCCACTCGAACAGGCACACAAGATTTCATCAAAATCGGTCCAGCCGTTTAGAAGGAGTTCAGTGGTATACACATGTACAGAAGAAATTTATATATAAAGATATGTCAAGATTATTCATAAGTTTTGGTGGCCAAAGAGGTTTCATACTTAATTTTAGTAAGAAACATTTATGTTTTACATTCTTCTTAATGAAATGCAAATCAAAAATATAACTAATACTCTATCAATTACAGATAGCAATTCATAATACACTATAAATTTTCAATTACAAGTTTATTACTGTGTTAATCAAAACATAATTTAATTACATTAAAACATAAGTTCATAATTATGAAGTGTTAAAATAGCCCTATTGCGAATTTCCGTATATAAAGAAATCATATTATCTTCTTATCAAGGTGTTATCCATCAACTTCTTACTTATATTATGTTACCTCACGAATGGTGCTATTATGCGAAAAGTAGAAATGCGCCTATTTCCAAGGAGTTTAGTTGTTGATTTGTAACTCATAGATGGTAATTATGCAGAAGTGTGATAGAAATCACTCAACTAACATGCATATTGAAAGGTAATTTACCAAAAAATATCATAAACTATACCAGTAAGCCTCTAGCATAGAAACTACATACATCGTATGATACATAAAGTAAAATAAAATGTTCATCTACTTTTTCTTATAGCCATGGTGAGATGCACAAAGTGCACAATTCCACCAGTATCATGTTATTAGAAAATAAACATCAGAGATTGGCCGGTACAATCTGGATCTTTCCTATTAACTGTGTAATTTGTCTCTACATTGGAAAATGATCATAATTCCATCTTTTGATCATATATTATTATATGACAACAATTACATAAGCAACAATGCCCAAAATCAAAATAGAATATAATACTACAAAATTATGAATGCTAGGTACTGTTCATTAATTTCTATATATTAAACAAGAATTGATTTATAAGTGCTTGCAGCAATAGCTTATATATCAGGCTTTCTTTAAGTATTTTCAGAGTTATGAATTTGTTGAATAAATTTTTAAAAGACAGAAATTAAAGGTGTGTAGTTCCAGATCGTAATAGTTCCTGAAACTATGTTCACTATCGGAACATTGGTTCAATCCAAGGTGTCAAATGTAATAATTCCACACAGTTCCATATGTCCTGTCAACTGATGAACGAATTTCCTAACAGGTTCCAAACCAACCGCAGAGCCAATCGAAAATGACCGAGTCCTCCCAAACCCTTTTTTTTTTATTTCAAACTGACTACGCTATTAACCTACCAAGGTCTTAACAGCTTCACTGGACTACCTCCCCTTGAACCGAGCAAATAATACTTAAGTAGTTGGATAAAGACATTCCGTATTCTGTTATGCAATAATGATGCACAATGCTTTGTGTTAAGGACGACATTGGTTTATTAGTATTTAATTTTATTTTTCGTTCGCTCATGCCCTCGACTCCCTCTAAGGGTCCCATTTCACTTAAAGCAAATATTAGTTAATAGTAATTTATATATATTTCAAAAAGTACGAAGAAAAATATGTATGTACATACAAATACTGTATACATTTGTAAATATTAAGGAAAATATTGCAAATGGAATCAGCTGATTTATAAATATGCCAGCCCAGAGTTGTCATTTCCTATATAATTATTAAGATAATGTTCCAGCTTGTTCTGTTGCCCTAGAAAATTTGATTTTAACTTTGGTCAATTCTATCTTGGCTGACAGTTCTAAGCCTGCCGAGTATAAAGGTAAATCAACTAACAATTTTAGTTTTAATAATGTATACATTGCCTACTTGGCAATATATTTCAAGTAAACTGAGGTACTGTATGGACCTATTTGGACACTGATTGCAAGACATGAACCAACACTATACATCTAAACTTGTGGAACTAGATAGTCCCGCGAAGATGTTTCTCGGGCATGGTTCCGATTGGTAAGTATATTGTTCCATGTTCAATACGCTCCAGGACATGATTTGCGCATGTCTAACAGAAATATCAATTATATCTTGGCTTTATTCAGCAAGATTTTAGATAGTTACATATTTATAGACGTATGACAATGAAAGACAATTAGTTGTCAATGACAACTGACCACAGTACATAACACTGTACTAATTAAAAAGTTAACACTTATGTTCAACCAAATACTGTTCTATGTACATATGCTAAAAATGAATAACAATAACTGTCAACAAAGTTACATAGTTTAAAAAAATATATATACAAGGAGGTACACTTGATTGTCATGCTAACTTTTCTCAATGATTAAGATGTTTTGTGATCTAGGAAAATTGGTTTTTATTAAGTATAGATATAAAAGTTCAAACAAAAAAGAGGTTAAGTAATAAATTTAATCTTAAAAATTATGTAAACATTTATCAGACATAAATCCCTACCCACAATAACAAGAATAATATACCGAAGCCAGAAAATAATGCTGCTACCAAGGACAGTAACAGCTCCTTGAATAAATCTCTTGAAGCTTTTGTACTAGTGACTTCGTAGACAAAGAACCATGCTGTGAAAAATATCCCAATGCCCATGAGGAGTAGCGTCAGGTGTGGAAATATCGCTGGATTAATTGGCGACGCGTATCGCACCATAGATTCGATTTCCAACTGCAAATAAGAATCTGTGTTATATATTTGCATGATATAAAAACAATATACATGATTATTATACATATTAAAATAACTTACACTCATTTTATTTTCTTTTCTAACAATTATTTGTTAAAACTAACACGTTTGGATTCACCGGTGTTCTATCAAATCACAAAATGACAGCAAATGACAAACAACAACGTCAGCTATAATTCATTTTTTTTTATTGTGGCAGTTGATATTTTTGCCAGAGATTTCTATTAAATTAATTTTAGTTTTTGTATATAAATTGTAGTCCGGTGAAACAGTGAAGACCTTCCCAGGTCAATAGCGTAGCCAGTTCGAGGAAAAAAAAATTGTATATAAATATGTTGCAAAAAGTAGTGAACAGTCAATTTTTCAGAATAATATAGATATAATACGGTTCTGAGATATTATGATGTTGACATAGAAAGTTATTTTCTTAAATATCGTGTCTCTTTGTTCCATGGATATTCCATTTCACACAGAAAAAAAAAACGACAGGCCTATTCTGTGGTTGTTACCACGGAGTAAAGACTCTTCTCTTTCTTCCATGATTATTACTGTAACTGTGTAACATAAAATGGGGTGTATCGAATTCTTTAAAATTCTATTTTTTTAAGTGAAACTTTTATTACATCGTCTCAAACTTTTTCGTCTGTGTGTTGCATGTCGCGTGATGGTCGGCCGCGGAGTAGAGATAAAGTGAAAGGCGCTCGTGAGAACAGCCAGGGCCAATATGGCGGCGCCTATAGTTCGCAGCAGCTGACCGTGTATTGTATACATAGACTATTATTAGTTAAATGTCTATAGTGTGAAAAAAAGTTTCACTTTTACCGTGGTTTCATAAAACCACACAATCCTTTTGAAGTGAAACTTCTTTATCGGCGTTGGAAAAAATTTACCGTCACATTTTTCCGTTACGCGCCATCTTGTTTGTATTCATGTCTATGATAATAAAATCCCTTTGTTTAAACTTTATCTAATTTAACTTTATTTTTTAATATATTAATGAAATTGTTTGCCATAAAGAAAGAAAGGGTTTTTTTTTTTTTTCTTGTTTTAACCAATTTCTGGAAAGTTGCATATAGATCATTTTGCGAAAAATAAGGCCTTAAACAAGTTTCACTTCTTACGTGTGTACACTAGTACACGCACACATTTTTTTTTATACAGTACCTAACGCTCTTCTTTTTGCTAAACCAACACAGATTAAGTTAAAATTAGTAAAACACAAAATAAACGGTTCAACTACATATGTAGTCAGGATCGTATAAGTAATTTTTGATTCCAAATAAGTTTCAATAAACTATAAGTTCATTAATGTTTTGTTTTTAAAACTTAATTATTTTGAAACTTTAGATTTACGACGTATTAGTGATAAATTGGACTATTGTAGGAATATTCAATAAATTTGTCTTATTTAGTCCAAAATTCATAACACTATTACTTTTTCATTAATCAGCAGTTATTGGACACGAGATAAGGATAAACAGAAACGCTTTAGAGATAAATAAGAACAAAGAAGGAGTTGAATATTAATGACAAAGAGATTTATAGAAATAAGAAATTAATAAAACAATGTGAATTGTTTTGAGAACTCTATGTGCTGCTGTAAAGTAAAAGCTTAATAAATTTAAAATAACGTAGTTTTATCCTCGGAAAGCCATTTATAAATAGAAAACCCGACCAAATATTAAACACGACTTAGTCACACACAAGTTTAGTTAAATTTAGAAGTCAGTGTAACTGTCTTAGCTAGTTTTTAGGAACCCAATTCTCCCGTTTTTTGGTCCAGTTTATAAGTAAATAGAACACACGAAGTTTTTTTTTATATTTTACAAAGAATCACGTCGTGGCGGTCGAGTGGTGGAATATCAATCCGATGTAAGCAGGTTCGAACCCCGGCTGTTTCAACGAATTTTTGGGAGTTCGCGTACATTTACAATTTACATTTGTAACACTATCGGCTGACGGTGAAGCAAAACATGGTGAGGAAACCTGAACCTGAGAAATGTTCTTGTAGTATTACCGTATGTGACAAAACATAGAACTGTAGTTTCTGAAATTTTAAAATCTCCGATATGTTGTGGGCTGACATGGTGATTATGCTCATGCCAAATCTATGGCCTTGCAGTGAATCTCTTACAGGCTAGTGATGACAAAGACTCGTAAATCAAGCAGAACCTGAATTAGGAGGTCAAGAGAAATGTCACATTTCTCTTTTTTATTTATTTTTAGAACATACATTACCTAATGTGCATGCAGATAACATTTGGAATTAATATGGAATATATAACTCCCATAGAAGATATTGATATTAAATCTTAGGTATCTGGTGGTATGAATCGGAATATATGTACATAAAGATATTTAGATAAAATAAAAGTGTCTGTTGTTTCGCTGGGATAACCTTCGAAAAGATTAAACCGGCACAGACAATACTTACATAGGAATTAAAGATATAACTTAGTTGAGATAACGTAAAATCAATAAGAGATTTATAGGGATTTAAATAAATACTAATAGCGGAATTACAAGTTAAAAAATACAAGACAGTCCACAATTGACCAAAATAAAATACATTATGACACATA
Organism: Antheraea yamamai; assembly: GCA_036509395.1. NCBI lineage: Eukaryota > Metazoa > Arthropoda > Insecta > Lepidoptera > Saturniidae > Antheraea > Antheraea yamamai. The sequence continues at coordinate 2,871,561 of AP028429.1, read as the reverse complement.
GAGAAGAGAAACAGCGTGTTCAATAAAATGTCACATAGTGTGTCGTTTTGAGGAATAATTTTTATGTAAATATTTTTTTTTGTTGCTGATAAAATAATCATCGGTAAACGGAAATTATTTAGAAAATGGCAATCAATTAGTTTCCCGTTAGTCTAACATCATAGATATATTAAAACATTCCAAACAGTTCTCATGGCATCTCAGAATTAACGCTCCGTGGTGTTTGTTATTTTCCACTCACTTCACTTGTGCACAATAACCGAAATATATTACGTAAAATACCACCTACTTTACAAAATATAGAGTCAAATAACACAAGATTATGGATCAAATATGAAAGTCACTATATGATAGACTAAGATCCTGCCAAAAACTCCAAGGATCGAAATTGCGCAATATGCCAGCCTGCACTTATTTCACTAATAAGTTTTTATCATACACGCATTTCTCAAGTTAATTTAAAGATCTCCATAAGAAATAGTGAGTAGTGAGTAGAGTGAGACAGAAGGTAGATCTTAAAAAAAGTAAACGATTCTTACAGTAGTAGCATATGATGTGTAAGATTTGACGTGTTATCCTACAATGAAATTGTGCAATATGTGTGAAGTTAATTCATTCGTCATATTATTAACTGAATATAGGTGTATTCCAAGCATGGAAATAGGCAAGTATACATTATAATATACTAACGCCCGCGTTTGCTACGATAGTTTAATTTTAGTTGTGATAAATACGTAATAGCTACTTAAATCATGAAAAAAATTAATCGGATATGATTGGAAATATTTTTGTGATGTAAAACATCGATAGGCGCGGGTAAGTTTGATTTTGGCTTGGCGCGACGCGACGTGGCGACGTAAAACACGAACTTTGCCCTATTAACGAAATACTTAAAACATTTGAAACCCTATCTGTATAACCATAAGATTCAAATTGTTTTGTTGGCCACTCGATATACTAATGTTACGCGGCACGCTCCGACGACCTAGCGCCCTTTGATAAATGCCGCCAAACAAACTGCGCCTGTGCCTAGTTGAATTTTTGTATTTAATAAAAACGAAGATTCCATATTATTTACTCGCATTTTTTAAGAATGATGAACTTTATCAGATACTTAATAGTAAAGATAATGACTAATATAGTTTACACCTATAAATATAACCTCAGATTTTATACACAACACTGTATAACTGTACATGAGTGCACAGCTGATTATCTCCGCCACCGCGCGCGTTCATTGGTCAAATCAAATAACGCGCGCTTCCTTCTTCCTGTAACACATTTCCTTTCCTTTTCCAAAATTACTCCCGCAACCAAAATATCCAACAACCGAGGGGAAAGGTGTTACTCATAAAAAATTGAAAGATTGACGCTCAGTTGACGTTTTATTTGGTTGTTCTGTAAATAGAATATTTTCAGTCTTGTATATCCAAATGTAGAGATACTTGCAGCCCGGCATGGCATCGTGTACCGGGTATATATTGCCGATTTCTCTATGGAAGCAGTTATGTTTGAGTTGTATTGTTCTTACAATTAGACTCGACTGTTCTGTGAATTCCCGATCCTTGACATCCTAATTTTGAGGTTGTAACTCTATGGTATAGCAAGTACCCTATATTATATCGCAATGGTCTATATCTATGGTACATTAAAATACGTAACTAAGGATGGCGAGTATCTATAAAAAGAATCGATTGTTGTATCGGTCTTATTCTCAGTCTGTGGAATCGATTCATGAAAAAATTGGCGTCTAGTAGATCGATTATTCTAAAATCGCTATGTAATTTTTTTTTCAGCTCTTATTTTTATATAAATAAATACGACATAGTAATTGATGTTTCGTCGTCTTTAATTTTCATAAGGTCATAAAAAGTTTATATTTTCATATGGTTTTGCAAAACAAAACTGAAAGGATATTTTAAATTTAACATTTTTGAAGTGAAACTTCTTTAGGATCGTTGTGATTTCAAACCGGATGCATTGAAAAAACCACAGGTAAGTGACGTAACAACTTTTCGCGGTATTTTGGTTCGTCGGTTACAAAATTATGGCGGTTATTATTTTCGAACGGATTTTTTATTTACGATGTAAAGTAACTTGATTAAAACGTAAAGAAATTTCATCGTAAGTTTATTATTTTACTGAAGTGGAAAACGACAGGTAAGAGACACAAATACAAAAATGTGTAGGATGAAGCCGGCAAAGAATGAGAATGAATACATACTATTTTATATTATCGGTCTCTCCTCTTTGTGCCATGCTTCGTAGCATTCCGTCTTCTAAGCATAGTCGCCTGTAATTAGTGAGCCAGAGCGAGAGAGCAAATGTCGGTGTGTATGTATATTGCACATTGTTTAATACTTGCTTGTATTTGAGCATTTAACGTGTGTTAGTATATGTGAAAAGTACGTGAGCTAATACTACTGTACACTGTAACATATGTTAAATACAATATAAAATATCTTTTAAAGTTAGTCAAAATACTTCCAGTTTAAAAAAAAGTGTGTTGTGTACTTATGTACACGCGTTAAAAGTTATACTTCTTTGGCGTAACAAGATAAAAATCTTTTCAAAAATTTTATCTTTCGCCTTATTCTACGTTTGTAGAAAAAACGACACTAACAATAGAAAAAAGGTGTTTAATACATTGAAAGTTTTAATACAAAGAAATACAAAGAAACAAAATGTTGACTATAGCTAACTTCAGAGTGCCGGTTTGCAGACAGCTTCATACTGTTAATTTTGTGTCACAGATGCGCGCGCATCTTAAAATTTCACTCTCATCTTTTTTTCATAACGCGCCTAAAGAAGTATAACTTCAAAAACATTTGTATTATATTTTTACCTTACAGGTTGAGTATAATTAAATTTAGCGCCATCTAGTATGCACATTTGAGAAAATGTTGACTATAGCTAACTTCAGAGTGCCGGTTTGCAGACAGCTTCATACTGTTAATTTTGTGTCACAGATGCGCGCGCATCTTAAAATTTCACTCTCATCTTTTTTTCATAACGCGCCTAAAGAAGTATAACTTCAAAAACATTTGTATTATATTTTTACCTTACAGGTTGAGTATAATTAAATTTAGCGCCATCTAGTATGCACATTTGAGAAAATGTTGACTATAGCTAACTTCAGAGTGCCGGTTTGCAGACAGCTTCATACTGTTAATTTTGTGTCACAGATGCGCGCGCATCTTAAAATTTCACTCTCATCATTTTTTCATAACGCGCCTAAAGAAGTATAACTTCAACAAATAAACTTTGTCATTATCCTACCCTTGTTATATATATTCATCTCATTCTTTTGTCGATTTACTGAAGTTTCACTACACACCTTTTTTTTTAATGTGAAACATCTATAGGCGCGGGTAATCCAGATTGTTGGTTTGGTGCGACGTGGCGACGTAAAACACGAATTTTGCACTATTAACGAAATACTCAAAAATATTTGCCACTCTATCTGTATATTATTTTGTTGGCCACTCTTTCTACTAATGTTACGCGGCACGTGCCAACAACCTAATGCTCTTTGATAAGTGCCGCCAAACACATCGCGCCTGCGCCTATTTGAATTTTTGTATAACAAAAATGAATATTTATGAAATAAAATAAATAAACAGTCATTATTTTATGGAACAAATTTGTAATGCTTTATTTTTTCATTATGCGATAGTTGATTCTTGTCGTAATCTATTCTTTTGGGCATATAACGTATACGAAAGAATTTCGATGTTTCACATCTGACGCTAGGCGTCCCATGACGGCTCAATTTTTTTTGTTCGAGAACATAACGGAATATGAACATAAAGTTGAACATTTTTTAGTTTATAATTCTCAATACTCAAGGTAAAAACATCCATTTTTTTATTTGCACTGAGACTCAACACAACGCCGTAAAACTCAAACATATTGATATCCTAAACAACAATCATATCCTATTAAAAAAAACTTCGCACATACCTTAGTAACATGTAGAAAAATGACAAAATATTATTTTAAAGAAAAGAATTCGAAAATAATAATAAAACCTATTTGTTTTGCTTAATCTCTATTATCTGATCATAGTAATAATAATAAAAAACAGTTTAACTAAAAAGACTAATATTATTTCTTCATTTTGATTTGTCTTTGTTATAGTATACTAACTGACTCCTGTGACTTCGTCTGCGTCGTTTATTATCTCAATTGTTTTGTTATATATCAAAGGAATTAACCAGCGTTTTTCACGAAAGCTCACAGGCGGCTTAACTTTTTCCAACACTGCCAACGTTTATCGTTATATTCCAACCAGTTTACAAAAAATCTTGATAAATTGTATACCTAAACCTTCCTCGTAAATCACTTTATCTATAAATAAAAGCCGCATGAAAATACAAAGGTAGAAACCAAGAAGTAATATAAAAACCTGTATTTAAATTTGTAGTATTAGGTATCCTGCAGGGAAAAAAACTTTTTATTTGTTAAGGATAGACGAAGGAAATTGAGATCATACAGCCACATATCGTATTACGTTTAACGAAGTGAAAAATTGTCGCATATTTAAGTACATCGAACTAATTGTAAATTATTTCCGAATAATCTTATTATATCTGAATAGATAAAACTGAATCACGATTTTAGAGTGTCAGAGATTGAATCCACTATATCGATTCCTTGTTTTATATCGATAACAATTATTAATATTTCTTTCTGTAAAAAATAAATTTTTCGAATAATCGATCTCAAATCGCCACCCTAACCCCATATTATATCGCACTGATCTATATAAAATCGCTGAACTTATAACTATTCACATACGGAGAGTTGGGTGTAGTCCGGTAAAGCTGTAAAAACCTTGCCAGCTCAATAGCGTAGTCAGTTCGAGAAAAAAACTATTCACTTTTAAATTGTGGAAACGGTCTGCACCCCTGTCTGTTCTATTAGCTTTAGTTTATTGCACAGAGTGTTTTTTTATTGTGAAGGAAATTACAGTTTCAGTGACTCAGTTCTTTGAATCATTTGACGGTTAAAAAACAAAGGTATTTATTATTTTTATATGTCTATAATTACCTATATTATAGTAAATAATTATTAACCCGGTAAGTATAGTAATTTTTTTACTCACCATATACTTTTGCTTTATATCTTACGAGTATTTTCAAACTTATTAAAAATCCGCAATTATAATATTTACTAGCGTCTGCCTGCGACTTCATCCACGAGAAGTAGTTACTTTGAGCTAACGCTAACTTTAACTTCGTTTACGTAAAAGGTGAAAATATTTTTTTCAATTTATTTTTTAAATTCGATTGGAAAAAAGACGGGTTTTGTCCTGTTTTAGGAAGAAGACTACCAATTACTCCCCTCCCCACTCCTTCCCCCTCCCCCAAGATTTTTTTACTATCAAAAACAACGCGCGTTTATTATTTTATAAATATTCTCGTAATGGCGAATAAACAAAAAAGAAAAAATATGCTCCTCCCCTGGCTATATATCATCATCTACAGCGTTATATATAGCATATAGCCTATAGCGTTCCTCGATAAATGAGCTACCTAACACTGAAAGAACTTTTCAAATCGGACCAATAGTTCCCGAAATTAGCGCGTTAAACTCGTTAGCTTTATAATATTAGTGTAAATTGGGTTAATATATATAATTCTATATTATTAACGTTCCTTTTACTAGATGTCGTCGCAGTACTTTAGCGTATTGTCAACCGACCGCCGTTAAAGTCAATTTGAATAAAAAATTTATACACAAGATCCATTTCGTTCTAAATCAATCGTTTATTATATAGTTTATTATAAGGATGGAACAGCGGTCACAACTCAAAATCAAAAATACTTTATTCAATTTAGGCCCCGAGAAGGCACATGAACATCAAAGTTACCACCGGTTCGGAAAACAATCTAGACATCGAGAAGAACAGGCAAGAAATTCGATCTGGTTTATTTTTTCATGATATATATTACAAAATATAGCTAGTTACATTCGGTTTTAGTGGATGCACAGAAAGGGGAGTCATTTCCAGACGTCACTAATGTTCACATATACTAGTTACTAGCTGTGCTCCGCGACTTAGTCCGCGTTAAACCTTATGTAAAAAAACAGCAATTAATAAAGTTATCAAGTCTATTTGCTTATCTACTTTTACGTCGTACTTAAGTCGCGTCGTCATTAAAATTTCAATAACTTTTGATGGACCGAACCGATTTTTATGTAGCAAAGACATAATGTTACTCGAAGATATGCTTTATGATTTTCTTGAAAAGGTTTTATAAAGAACGCAGTATTTTAGCAGTGATGCGTGTACATACAAGCGGAAAGACATTTCTGATTGATTAAAATGTATTTTATTGTTTACTAGCGGTCCCGACGGACGTTATCCCGCCCTGGTAATAAAAAAAGACCTTGACAAATTATATAGCTAAACCTTCCTCACGAATCACTTTATCTACTGGTGAAAACCGCATGAAAATACGTTCATTACTTTTTGAGTTTATTGCGAATAGACAGACAGACAGACGCGGTAGAGGCCTTTTGTTTTATAATATGTAATGATTCCTAGACACCTACAACATTTTTTTTTGCAAAAATGTAAAAAGTTCGGACACATTTACATTCTTATTATATGTATATAGGTAGGGCATAGGTAGAAGAGAACCAATATGCGATACAACCATTTGATTCTAATCGCATTGTAGTTCATATTATGGCAGATAAACATAAATAGTTATGAATGCTCTCTGTTCATCGCCTACGCTAAACAAACTTATATACATATATATATATATACATATACATACATACATACGTACATACATATACATATATAAGATTTCGACCAAATTTTTGAAGTGAAAACTTTTTTAGGCGCGTTGAGAGATATTCTTTGGTAGGAAATAAAGTTATGATTTCGCGTCATTATATGCTAGTAAGTGTGACCGTATTGCGCTTGCGCGGTTTGTGTCAGACTAGCGGCGCGAAGTATATCTAATATTTATATTTTGTATTGACATTGTGCAGTCCATCCTATGTTTGATTAATCAATTAACTGTACAAAAATGTATATAATTATTGCTCGGAGTGCAAATAGATGTGAAAATCAGACTGATGATAATAATTTCAATGTACAAATGATGAGATTTAAATAATTCAAACTATAATTGATTTAAACATTCAATAGAGAACACAGTTATTTCATTCTTTTTAGTTCTCACTTCTATCGGCAGTCCTTATGACTGTATCGACTCTTTTTTTAGTTTAATCTTTTAGACACTTGCGGTGTTATTACAAAAAGTTAAATACCTATTAAATACTTGCTTTAAAAAGGTTTCGTATTAAATACACCGCGCTCGTCCGAGGCAAGTTCGCGTTATTCTAACCTAACGCAACCAAAGCGAGACACATGAACAAGATGGGGAACATTCAGCGACCGCGGTGCATTTAATTCGAAACCTTTTTAAAGCAAGTATTCAATACGTATTTAATTTTTTTTGTAATAACACCGTTGGTTTTTACCTAAAAAAGTTAAAAAAAATGTACTAGTCGAGATTTTGTGAGCTGCATATTAATATTTAAATTCTTACGGATGAACTCTAGAGCTTTCGGTGAAAGCTTTCGGCCCATTGCTGCGTCCAGTACTACGCGCGAGTCAGTGGCGAGTCGTTGTCATTCGTCTATCCGTACGACGCGACGTATCCCAACGTATGCGTCGTTTTCTAGGGTAGAAACACTCGTAAAACGCGGTATCTGGATGCAAAATATTTTGAAGCGCGCGAGTGGACTCGCGCGTAAATCGCTTCATCTGGACAGGCTCTTAGGTTAAACACTGTCGCCAAGCATCTATGGGTATGTTCCGGCAGCTTTACTTAGAAACCAGTCTATCTATGTTTAGCGTGTTCACCATCTTGTATACACATCGTCATTTAAATTATGCCCCATTTTCTCATCTCCAAGAACACACATGATTGTGGTGAGTCAGGAGTCATGTATTTTTTTTAATTATAAAGCATATTTTATAGGTGGTAGAGCCACGCTGAAACTATTATTAGTTTCAGCATAATTGGGTCGGCTCGCCCGGGGTAGTACCACCCTCTCACAGAAAACCGACGTGAAGTAACAGTGCTTGCATTGTTGCGTTTCGTTCGGTCAGTGAGAGCGCCGGAGACCCACCTCCCCTCCCCTTCCACTTTCCTCTTCCCTTCCTCCCCCCCACTCCCTACACAGGTTGGCAACGCACTTGCGACTCCCCTGGTGTTGCAAGTGTCTATGGACGGTGGTGATCACTTACATCAGGTGACCCACCTGTTCGTTTGCCTCCTATGATATAAAAAAAAAAAAAAAAATTAAGAAATTTAATTCTTCTGAGACTTTAAGTGAATTTTAGTGAATATGGAATCGTATGGGCATACCTTGACGGTACATCGTACCCGGTGCAGTGGTAGAAATATTTATACACATATAATAAAAATGTAAATCTAACGTGTCTCTACTTTTTAGATTTTTGTGAAAAAAATTGTTGCAGGCGTCTTGGAATAAGTAATAAGATACATTTCCATAATTTGTACAAATGCCTGTCTGTCTATCCATCTGTCTCTTTGTTTGAACACGCATCACTGCTAAAGTACTGCGTTCACGATAAAACCTCGCCAAGAAAATCATAAAGCACGAGTAACATTTAGTCTTAGTTTCAATAAAATCGGTTCTATCTATCTAAAGTTATTGTAATTTTAAATGACGACATGACTTAAGTACAAGAGGAAAGTAGATAAGTAAATGGACTTAATACATTCAGATGAATTTATTAGTCACTGTTTTTTTTGCATTAGGTTCCACGCGGGCGGAGTCGCGGGCGCATCTATTTGTATAAGTTTGCTTTAATCGCAACCCTAATTCCAACTAAAATTATAAATGTAAAATTACGATTTTACACTTGGATACATTTATTTAGAAGTATTTTATGGGTTTTAGCGCTTGACCACAATCTCACCTGATATTAAATTACGATTTGGTCTTAGATGGTAAACACGCTAAACCCAGAGAACTAGCTCTCAAGTGTAGCTGTTGAAAGACACCAACAGGTAGTTGGCGACAGATTTTCATCTTAAGGTGGTAGCCAGCCACGCGAACTTAGGACATGCCCTACTATCATGGTATGGTTTTACCTTAATATTTTCTTTCACCGAAAGCTCCGACTCAGTTGCTAGAATGTCTTTTTTTATATCAAAAGGCGGCACGCGAACAGGTGGGTCACCTGATGTTAAGTGATCACCACCATCCATAGACACTAGCAACACCAGGGGAGTCGCAAATGCGTTGCCAGCCTGTGTATGGGGGAGGGTTAGGGAAAGGATAAAGGGGAAGGGAAAGGGGGAAGGCGATTGGCTTCCGGCGCTCTCACTGACCGAACGAATCGCAACAATGCAAGCACTGTTACTTTACGTCGGTGTTCTGTGAGAGGGTGGTACTACCCCGGGCGAGCCAACCCATTCATTTTGAAACTAGTAATAGCTACAGCGTGGCTCTACCATCATATAAATTACAGTGTGGCTCTACCACCATTCGCTAGAATTCGAAACTACGCTCATCGACGTGGTGTCCGAACACGCTATATTAACTAAGTCATCGTCGCTTGAACCATCATAAAATTTTGCATAAACATTGTCAGGGGTATACACGAGTACCTACGTAAGGTAATTTTATTTTCAAAACAAGTACTATTACCGAGAAATAGGTTAAATATAGATTTAATCGTTTATATTTGGTGACATATCAATACATAATATAAAACAAAGTCCTCTGCCACGTCTGTCTGTCTGTTCGCAATGAACTCAAATACTACTGAACGGATTTTCGTGTGGTTTTCAGCTGTAGATTAAATGATTCATGAGAAAGGTTTAGGTATATAATTTGTCACGGTTTTTTTATTATCAGAGCGGGACGACGCACAGTGGAAGGTATTCGGAGCCTACCTTTCATAGGAGTTTTGAAAAATGAAATGTATTATTTGATAGTTTTAAGTATATAGTTTTGTCGAAATGCTTATATCATTGAATTATTTAGCGATTTCAAGTTTTATTTTTACCTTAGTGTACGACCAGAGTGGACGCTACAATCGAGCGTCGAGCGTGGCGTCGCGTCCGGCGTTCGTTTCAAACGTATGCATTAATACGTGAATGTCCTGAGTGGCGCGCGAACGTCCACAGACTATTAGTCGTACAAGTACGAACGTCGTTCTTGGACGCTGAACGCAACGCCACGCTCGACGCTCGATTATAGCGTCCACTCTGGACGTACACTTATACACCATATAATGTGGACTTGTAAATTTTTTTGTATGAAAATGGACTTTATTTCCTTCATAACTTTTTTGTGTTAAGATGTAAAACTGAAACTTATACGTATCATTACCGGGGTGGCAACGAAGCCTTACGGACCGGGCGTCCCCGTTCAAAAGATATTTTTTGATGAAAATTTCATACTTAGACGACATTGTATTGAGGTGGAATCATTAAAACTTTAGGTTTATTTTAGACCTTATTGCTACAAATATCGATAAAACAAAGGTTGATATAAAAATATGTTTACCCCTGTTTTCCTCTATCGGTTCGTTTTCATTACCTTTTAAATATACGATTCAATATTCGTTTTAAAACTTCAATACACCTATTTTTCTATATTATAAGTCGTACATTACCTATAATTTTGCACTATATACTTAATCTAGCTGTCCCCCGCGGCTCCGCACTCGTTTTTTTTAATGTATTAAATAACTATGGTGTCATAGTTACAAATGTTTTTGAAAAAGCATTTTTGTAATGTACACACCTACTTACAATTTTACATTACGCCATCTACTGTAACACGTAACGTGTACATTAGATATGTGAATACGAATAATATATCGAATGGGATGGGATTTATCATCTGCAACATACCTGGAACTTTAACCTACTATGTACCACTCTCAGTGCTGATTAACACTATATAAGAAAGTAATGAAAATTTTAAACTATACATTATCGAACAATATGTGTTAAATTGTTTATTATATAGACATAACATGCCCATATTGTCGATATAATTGTATTATTCTTATACGTTGCTATAATCACTGAGTTATGTAGATGCAAACGCAGTAAATGAAACAAAATGGCCGCCGAATTGACCAAAATGATAATATAATTCAAATTACATACATTTATTCTTAGAGTCCAGTACAGCGCATGTCTCACGCGCTTGTTAACAGTAAACAAACTATTTTTATTAAATTCACACGAATGAATGTACAGGTAACAGTTCATCAGTTCATAGTGTAAAACAAAGTCCTCTGGTCTGTCTGTTTGTCTGGTCGCGATGAAGTCAAAAACTACAGAACGGATTTTCATGCCGTTTCCACCAATAGGTAGAACGGTTCATGGGGAAGGTTTAGGTATAATTTGTCAAGGTTTTATTTTTATTATCAGGGCGGGACAACGTCTGCCGGGCCCGCTAGCTTAAAATAAAATAGCTCATTAGCTAGTTATCTGCCAGTGAAAGTCTCGTGAAAATCAGTTCAAGCATTTCGGTTATTCTACTGCTCCCGAAGCCCAATAAAAAACCAAAATTACTTTTTATCAGGTCTACTATCTACCAGTGAATATCCCGTGATAATCAGTCCAACCATTTTAGAAACAGCAATGCGGACGAAGCCGCGGACACATAAAATAGAATATGTCAACTGCTATAATTTCAGCTATCTGCCAGTAAAATTCCCGTTAAAATAAGTCCAGCCGTTTTGGAGATTACCTGGAACTCACAAACAAACAAACAGGCAAAATATAACAATATAAAAATATCAAAACCTTTTAAGCTATTGCATAGCTTCTATCGCGGGCCTTGAGCGTGGGGACCGAATCCAGAAATTCCGTAACGAAAAAAACCTAACACCCCCCACTCCGACCGGCACAGCGGTGATACTTTTTAGTTTTTCCATCTATCGATAAATACCAGAACTTTTAATGACTTTTTGAAATATCACGCTTGTCTCTTTAGTTCAGCAACCCGCCTTTAGGTGGCATTGGTTGTATTGGAAAACTACCGTAATCAGCTGTTTGTGAGAAAGTATATAGGTGTATAGGTATTTATCATCTATGTACAACAGTGAATATCTGTACTCGTATAATTTGTGTACAAAGTGTTTTAAATATGAATAAACAAAGTGCATTTATTAATGAAGAAAATCACGAAAAAATAGTGAAAGAAAATGAGTTAGTACTCTATATACATTCATTTTATTATTATTATCACAAATGCAGTATTATTTTTTGTTTTGTGAATTTATATATAATACTGCTATAAAGATAACCAAAATTTTTGATATTAAAATAAGCGATATTAAAAGTAGCCCTCTTTTATATATACACACACACATATAGTTTAAATTCTCAATTTAGATTCTCAATATGTATGTATATATTTATATGTGTAAATTCATTCTTCATTATGTATATAACAGAAACCATTAAACCAAGCACGTGTACTATTTAGTACCTTTGTTTTTTTTTTTTTTTTTTTTTTTTTTTATGTATAGGTAATACACATTAATGTCGCACAGAGAAAGTATATATGATATTATATCTATATAAATGTACATTGCGCGAAATTCGATGATCAAACTCTTAATATCGTTATTTTTTTTTCAAATTTTTTGAATGAATAATTATTTTGGTGTGTAATTACACTATTAATACCTAATTATTTATACCTATTATTTATACCTAGATATTTTCTTTTTTTTTATAGAGAAGAAAAGTATAAAGAGCTAAAATAAGAGCTAAAAAGAAAAAGAAATTGTGAACGTCAAAGGGCATATTATCAGCGTCAGAAAAATTTGAAGAAAAACTCATTATTATATAATAAGTTGATAAAAAATGCTATGCAATAGCTTTACCGCGGCGGTCTCCGAGTGCCACACGTCTTTTTTTTTGTTATTTGTAGTTATATACATTCATCAAAAAGTTATTATTTATTTTTACATACACACACTTTATTTTTATAACACGTAATAGAATGCGAATAAAAAATTGGAAACAAAACTAACATAGAATAAACTTTTTGAATAGGAACACAAAATAATCTTTGAAAACGTTTGCGATAGAAACTTACCACGTTACCATGACAACGTATATAATACTAACGCTAACACGAAGCAATCAAAACGAAAAAAGTGCCTGATTTTGAAACCACACTTTATTTTTATAATACGTAATAGAAAACAAATAAAAAATTGGAAATAAAAGTAGAATAAAGTTTTTGCATAAGAAAACAAAATAAACTTTGAAATTGTTTGCGATAGAAACTTACCACGTTACCATGGCAACGTATATAATACTAACGTTAACGACATCTCTCAAAAGGAAAAAAAGTGCCCGATTTTGAAACATTGTTCATTGGAGCTCTGCTCCTATTGGTCTTAACGTGATGATATATAGCCTAAAGCCTTCCTCGATAAATGAGCTATTTAAAACTGAAGGATTTTCTCAAATCGGACTCTTAGTTCTGGAGATCATAGCGTTCAACCAAACAAACAAACAAACAAACTCTTCAGCTTTATATATTAGTATAGATTATCACCAATTATCATTACCTGTTACTATTCTTGATTGTTTTTGTTTCACATTTGTATCAAAATGTATTGATTTTGCTAATTAGGGTAATTTGTTTTGTTTTTATTGAAGTTGATGTTCGTCATGAAAGATTAAACTAGTTATTTCTAGGTCTAAATTAGGATTGTAAATGAAAGCAGTGTAAATACTACAACCTTGACCTTGACCCCGGGCGTCCCCGTTCAAAATATATGAATTAATGAAAAGATTCCAATTCATTCTTTCCATCACATTCCAAGATCCCACCAAAAACTCCCAATGTACAGTTTCGTATATAATACAAAACTTAAAGTTTTAGATAAGAGCAGACTAAGACTAACGAAAATTCTAAGAGCAAACAATCTTCAAAGGAACTTGTAATGTGTCATGTAGTACCAACATAGTGGCAAACAGTAATTACATAGTAAGGGGATTGGTTGCAAAGAGGCCCCCGATGAGGGGCCGTCACCTGCCGGGGAGTAGACGTATTGCTAGTCGGCAGTTCCTGCTCCCCGGCCTATAGGTGAGTGAACGCACTATAGGGTTTTAGTCTGTGCAAATCGGACATAACCCACCCTCAGCTGCCCAGCTAGGGTGGGTATCCATAGAGAATTCCCCATGTTAAAAAAAAATTTGGTTGAAGCACAATTTTTTATGTTGGCTGTAGTGCAACGCACGTAATTTATACTCGTCAGTTGGTGGTAAGACTCACACCCGTAATTTGCGATCAAAGGACCAACAGTGATATTGGCCCAAAAATATAATGATTTTATTATTTAGCAGATATAATTTTTTAAATTCATTATTTGTTTCAGATACCCATCATAATGAGAATCAAGGGATTCTGTTGTTTTGTAAGCAATGAAGCCATAGACTACGAACTCGAATATGGCAGTACTGCTGTTATAGACGCTCATGTATTTTTTTACAATCTATATGAAAAAAGCCAATTACCACACTCATTGGGATGTGAGAGCAACAGATTTGCATCTTTTTTAAAAGAACGTCTTATTAATTTTAAGGAAGCTAATCTAAATTGTTTTTTTGTATTTAGAGGAAGCAGCAAGAACATTAAAAAAAAATTCGATAAAACAATAAATGACGCTAAAGAGTTCGAATCAAAAAGATCAACTGTTAACGATCACAGGTTTGTGTTGCCTATTTTTGCCTATAATATCTGCAAGCAAGTACTAGATGATATGAATTTTGTTTACGTGAACTGTCCGCTGGAAGGCAAGGATTACTGTATAACTTTAGCAAAAACATTCGACTGTCCTATAATAAGTCAAGATATCGATTTTGCATTGATGAAAGCTGCATATATTCCATATGACAAAATGGTATTCAACAAACAAACGAATTCCTTTAGATGTGTTAAGTTTAATCTTGATACTACGTTACAAAAGTACGGAATAAATCACGAGAAACTTATTTTGTTAATTGTACTCACAAGTATGAGTTGCTTTCCAGAAGATCATTTTCACCGATTCTTCCAAAATAATCGTTTTCCATTTAACTATTATTATAGAATTCAAAGTTTATTTAAATGGTTATCACATATAACAACGGAACAGGCTTTGGCTAACATTTACAAATATTTGAGCGATGAGGATATAAATAAATTTATATTGATGGTACAGGAAACGTCTGCGAATTTAAAAGAAAACCAGGAAGGGATACCGCTTAACTTATTCCTGTATGGTGACCGCGCTCGGTTCATAAGAAATGATCCAATGTGGTTTGAAAAGGGAGTCACGAATAAATTCATAGCAAAACAATACATTGATCTCTATTATTCTAATGTGTATATATACAACAAGACTATTAATTCTCAAAAGAATAAGAATGAATATCGTATATCGACAGATATAATAATTTACGCTTACAATCTCCTAACGAATTATACAAAAGATCAATTTTCATTAAATTATAGTAATGGTGAAATTGTTACGTACGTGGAAACAAGAAAATTACCATTTCCAAAACCTGTATATGAAGCAGATACATCTGTGTTCGAAAATGGTTGGGATGAAATTAAGAATCTCGGACTATTAGAGTATTTTCTCAGTGGAACCATGAAAGGAATCGGATTGAAATACCTCGAAGAGTTACCAGACGATGCTAAACTTCTAATGATTTCATTGACTTATTACACAGTCAAAAGTCCGAATGAAACCTTAGATGAGTTATATAGCATCTTACTGTCCTATGTAATGCTCGGTATCGTGTTTGAAGACCGACATGATGTCAATATTACCAAAATGGATTATAAAACAGCAATTGTTGTGACTAAAAAGTACTTTGAGTCGAATGAAGCTGAAATAAAATGTATTTCCGATAGCGAATTGATTTATCCATTAACTGAATTCCAGCATTGTCTTGAAGAAATGAATTATTTAAATGCGCTGTGCGGTTATCCCTACAAACCAACTATATACAGTAAAACGTATAACGGTACGTTTGTTTACAAGATATTGCACTCGTTAAAGACAAAGGACCTGGATAGGAAAGATTTCTTAGTAAATACTTTGGGATTACCTACTACTGTTTACGGCTACTTGGTTAAATTTTCTATAATCCATGAACGTCTCATATCTTCTATAGAAAAATAAAATCATATAATTATTACATAGCAAGTTGTGTTTTGAAATCATTTTTAGAATATCAGAAAATCTGATGTCAGGTTGACATATTAAAAAAAAACAAAGTACGCGATAATCAGCAATATAACATGTAATTTATTAGTTTATAGTTTATACCAAAGGTAGTCATCGAACTTAGATTTAATCAGTACTAGTAGTCGTCTAGTAATCAAAATTCGCCCATACTATGGGGTACAAAGTTTTACTTCTCGTTTTAATATATAGATATTATTATAAGTACTTGTTTATATTTTGTAAACGTAAGACTCATCTATAACAAAATTAGATCTATTTTCTAAATTATTTTATTGATTACAATAACACTCATCAATAGTTACTGAACAAAAAATAAATAAAGAAAGATCATCGATTCAGAAACAGAAAAGAAAAAGGTACCACCGATCTTTTGTGTATCTACCTATTTATACATATGATATCACTGTTTACTACAATTTTAATTTAATTTAGTTTTAAGTGCACTAAGATTTTGTTATTATATTACCAACAAATGTTTTCATTTATAGTGCGTAGAAGACAATGAGTATTCAGATTGCTAAACTGTTTGTAAACAATGCCGGATTAAAGAAGTTTACATTCTCAAACATCTTAGTAATTATTTGCTTCTTTAAGTAAATGTCGATAAAATAATGATTAATGAAAGGACCGTTATATTATTCGACTTTCTGATTTTTATTTTGGTTGTCAATATTAATTCGAGCCATCCCTTTTATGAGGTGTTTACCTCGTAAACTATTGACCACTAACTGCAGATTAAACCGCCACTGCACATGAACTGCAGTCAGTAATGATAATCGTATGCTGATTTGTGATATTAATTGTTGTTTTAATGCAATTCATTTCGTAATCAAAAATCTTTCACTTAGATGTTTTCAATTCATTTTTCTACGGTAAATACTGCGTGTAACATATTTAATATTATTTTCATTACATACAAGTAAGAAGGTACCGATTTCAAGACTTAGGTAATTAAGTATCAATTGCTTATATTTTAGTATTATAATATAATTGTGGCATTTTTATTTATATAAAAACCTTTTATTAATAATTTTCTGACACCGTAGCTATTTTTACCCGTGTCAAACAATTGATAAATACACATTTCATAGGTTATTGACTAATTATTGAGTTTTAATATACAATATCATAAAAACAAAGCACAGACTAGACAAATGAAACCTAAAAATACACAAAATTAGAGCTAACATTGTCTTACATAGAAATATATAGACAAACGTATCATATATGTGATATACTGTATATTATAACGTATAGAGTATAGTTATATGATTACAAAAATATACATGTAAGTGGAAGGGTTTTATTTTTTTCCCTTATCGAACTGAAATAGTTTAGA
Source organism: Antheraea yamamai (assembly GCA_036509395.1). Classification (NCBI taxonomy): domain Eukaryota; kingdom Metazoa; phylum Arthropoda; class Insecta; order Lepidoptera; family Saturniidae; genus Antheraea; species Antheraea yamamai. The sequence continues at coordinate 2,853,931 of AP028429.1, read as the reverse complement.
AAATTATCCGACACGAAATACAAAAGGAGTTATTAAGGTATGTATGCTTGGTACACGTATATATTTCAATAACTCTTATAAGTGTGAATATGTAGCATAGGTTAGCTCAGTTAGGTCACGAGTTGCATGAAATAGGCAATAGCCCAAGCCGAGGTGTGCCGTGCACCTTAAGCTAGTTGTCAAAATAAAATCGGCCGAGTGCCTTGAGCGCTTGCCTTAGTAGTCCGGTGAAACTGTTAAGGCCTTGGTGTAAAGGCTGTCAAGAAATATGATTTATTCTCATGGATCGTAAAGTGGTCGAAATTCCATAGATATTTACAAATTTTCATATCCTATATTGTTGTTTGTTTCTTTTACCAAATTATTATGCACTAGAGTTTTTAATTTATTTTTTCCAAATACACGTTACTTATTCGATGGTATTAAAAATACAATTTTTCCAAATTGTTTTATCCGCAAAATTAAAGTTTGACAATATCTGCTAAATAAAAATATCAAAATCAAAATATACTTTATTCAATTTAGGCCCTGAGAAGGCGCTTATGAACGTCAAAGCTACCACCGGTTCGAAAAACAATTGTTAACCCAGTCATTGAGAAGAACCGGCAAGAAACTCGGATCTGGTTTATTTTTATGTTATGTATTTTTACAATCTCATAAACCTTTACACTCGTTATTAGTGGATGCACAGAGAGAGGCGTCATTTCCAGACGTCACAATCGTTCACATATTATCGAAAATCGGTGTACAAAATATATAGACCCATAGGCAATTATCTCTAACTAGCGGGCCCGGCAGACGTTGTCCCGCCCTGATTATAAAAAAAAAACTGGACAAATTATATACCAAAACGTTCCTCGTGCATCACTTTATCCACTGGTGATAATGGTGAACCACATAAAGATCCGTTGAGTAGTTTTTGAGTTTATCGCGAACAGACAGACAGACAGACGCGGTAGGGGACTTTGTTTTATACTATGTAATGAAGTCTGTTCTAGCAGTTGTGCTTTCGGATTGACAGTGTGTCAAACATGTTTCAGTTTGACTTATGATAATGAGAGCACAATTCAGTGCATTGTCATAAAACAAATATAAATATTTCAGTCAAAGTAACGCTTCTAAGGCATTGCCTTATAATTTTTTTATATATCCATGTTTTGGTAGGTGGTAGAGCCATGCTGAAGCTATTATTTGTTTCAGCATGAATGGGTCAGTTCGCCCGGGGTAGTACCTCCCTCTCATAGAAAACCGACATGGAGTAACAGTGCTTGCATTTTTGCGTTTCGTTCGGTCAATGAGAGCGCCGGAGGCCCACCTCCCCTCTCCCCCTCCACTCTACCCTTCTTCAAACAGGCAGATAACGCACTTACTATGGATATATGGACGGTGGTGATCACTTAACATCAGGAGACACACCTGTTCGGTTGCCTCATATAACATAAAAAAATGTAAGAATTAAAATTATGATTAGGCAATGATAGTATAAGTAAACCAGCTTTTTAGTTATATACAATCATTAAATTAAAAAGAAGCCATACGGAAACTATTTGTAATGCTTATTAATTAAGTGTTAAAAATAAAATTTATGTATAGGCCATCGTTAATTTTTTTTAATCCCCAAGTCTGGCTACAATATTGTTTAGATGTCCAAGTTCCTGCTTATTTTCTTGTCTTTATATACAATTGATGCGAGCGCCAATTCCAAGCGCTCGTTTCCAATGTTAAAGACATAAAATTAAAAATACCTATAGAAAAATCCAGTCCACATACGATGTGGTATGTTTATCTGCTAAGGACAAACCATAATACCTATACATCTTTTACATATTATAAAAAAGTAATGCCTGTACTACAGGCTAGGCCTAGTACAGTACTAGCAAATTCAAAGCAAATAATTTTTCATCTGTAAAATAGCAAGTATATAAATGTCAAATGTAAATAGGTGGTTTGTTTCAGAAGCTGTTTATGCTAATCTATACTAATATATAAAGCTGAAGAGTTTGTTTGTTTGTTTGAACGCTATGATCTCAGGAACTACCAGTCCGATTTGAGAAAACCCTTCGGTTTTAGATAGCTCATTTATCGAGAAAGGCTTTAGGCTATATATATCATCACGCAAAGACCAATAGGAACGGAGCACCAATGAAGAATGTTTCGAAATCGGGCACTTTTTTCCTTTTGAGAGATATCGTTAGCGTTAATATTATATACGTTGCCATAGTAACGTGGTAAGTTTCTATCGCAAACATTGTCAAAGTTTATTTTGTTTTCCTATTCAAAATTTGTTATCTATTACGTATTATAAAAATAAAGTTTGTGTATGTACAATTAAAATAACAACTTTTTGATGAATGTATATGGCTACAAATGACCAAAAAATTTTTTTTTTATATTTTGTCTATATTTTTATATTATTATATTTTGTCTGTTTGTTTGTTTGTTCCGGGTAATCTCCAAAACGGCTGGACCTATTTTAACGGGAATTTTACTGGCAGATAGCCGAAATTATAGCGGTTGACATATTGTACTTTATTTGTCCGCGGCTTCGTCCGCATTGCTATTTCCAAAATGGTTGGACCGATTTTCACGGGGTGTTCACTGGTAGATAGCAGTCCTCATAAAAAGTAATTTAGGTTTTTTTTATTCACCTTCGGCCGCAGTGCAATATCCGTAATGCTTGAACTGATTTTCACGGGGCTTTCATTGGCAGATAACTCACCTTATAAGAAGTAACTTAGACTATTTTATTTTGTTACTCAAGACTTCGTCCGCAATATTCTACTATCTCCTAATCAGTTGGACCAACTTGCATGGGACTTTTACGGGCAGATAACTAGCGAGATTGGAAGATGTTGTCCCGCCCCGATAATAAAAAGAAAACCTTGAAAAATTATACTTAAACCTTCCCCATGAATCATTCTATCTACTGGTGAAAACGGCATGAAAATCCGATCTGTAGTTTTTGACTTTATCACGAACAGATAAACAGACAGACCAGAGGACTTTGTTTTTAACCGACTTCGAAAAAGGAGGAGGTTACTATTTCGGTTGCATGTTTTTTTTATGCATGTTAATCGATATTTTCGTCAATTGTGAATCGATTTTAATGATTCTTTTTTTATTTGAATTGGTACACTATGTAGTGATGAACTGCTGCCTGTGCATTCGTCCGTGTGAAATTGATCAAAAATATGTTACAACAGCGTGAGACGTGTGCTTTACTGAACTCCATGAATAAATATATTTGTATGTAATATTAATTATATCATCTTTTTGGTCAATTTGGCGGCCATATTGTTTTAGTTACCGCGTTTGCGTCTACATAACTCAGTGATTATAGCAATCTATAAAAATAACTTAAGTACTATGGGCATATTATATCTATATAATAAAAGATTTAAGACATATTGTTCGATAATGTATAACTTAAAATTTTCATTACTTTCTTATATAGTGTTAGTGAGCACTGACTGTGATATATAGTAGGTTGAAGTTCCAGGTATGTTGTTGATGACAAATACCATCCCATTCGATATACTATTAGTATTCATATATCTAATGTACACGTTACATGTTACAGTAGATGGCGTGCGTGTCGTAGTTACAAATGGTTTTTGTAAAAGCATTTCTGTAATGTACACACCTACTTACAATTTTACATTTCTTTAATACATTTAAAAAAAACGCGTGCGGAGCCGCGGGGCACAGCTAGTATATTATATTATGCTATATTGATCCAATTAAATATTTTGATGACGTTAGGCATTTTTTTAAATCAAAGGAGGCAAATGGACAGCTGTGTCACCGGATGTTAAGTGATTACCACCGTCCATAGACACTAGCAACACCAGGGCAGTCGCAAGTGCCTTTCCAGACTGTGTATGGGGGAGGGAGGAAGGGAAGGAAGAACAGAGGGGAAGGGAAGGGAGGTGGGCGTTCGGCACTCTCACTGACCGAACGAAACGCGAAACGAAATGCAAGCACTGTTACTTCACGACGGTTTTCTGTGAGACTTACTAACGGTACTACCCCGGGCGAGCGGGCCAATTCATACTGAAACCAGTAAAATAGCTTCAGCATGTCTCTGCCCGCTACCAAGCGTGGCTCGACCACCTACTTTAAATTTATCACATATCATTTCAATAAACAATGAACAAGAATAATAACAAGAAAAAAGTTATATAGAAACATTACGTGCCTTTGACTTTGATGAAGTGTATATTAAAACACCATATAATATATCTTATTCGCTTAGACATTTATGGAGGCTCCTTTGTATAAAGACCCGGAGCAAATCGAGGCGAAATGTTTACACATACCTACGGTAGGTATGGTGTTTGGTTATAGTTACGTCGATTCTCGGTAGGTAACAATACTTATACATAATGCACTCTTTGTTCTCAGAACATGTCTGTTTATGTCTTACGAGAAATAGTAACCTACCTACAACGTGTCCGCATTAGATTACAATGAAAAAACTTAATATCAACGAAACAATGCGCGCCCACTGGTTTTGAACCATAGCCATCATAAAAGCTTCCTTCACGTAGATGCAATTAGGCGTACCAAATTTGATTTGATACCAATTTTGATGCAAACGACAAATCTACCTTAGTACTTATACCTACTAATCTACCTATCAACATCCATCTATTATACACACAGATCAAAGATAAAATTGCTAAAATAAGACGAGATTATGATAAAAACAATATTACGAACATATTCTGTTAAAAAGGTAATGTTTGTAATTAGTTTGGTGCAAGTAATCAATGGAATTATTAATGCAGAACTTAAAAAAACCATAGAAAGCCTCATCACCCCCGAGTACTAATATAATTTAACGACTAAAATAATTTAGTGTTCTTTCTAATGCCTTTCGAAACTATGTTTTACAACACGACATCTCTAACACGACCTATTTATATTAATTACTAGCGGGCCCGGCAGACGTTGTCCCGCCCTGATTATGAAAAAATCCTTGACAAAATAAATTATATACTAAAACGTTCCTCATCCATCACTCTATCCACCAGTGAAAACCGCATGACAATCCGTTCGGTAGTTTTTGAGTTTATCGCGAACAGACAGACATACAGACGCGGTAGGGGACTTTGGTTTATACTATGTAATGTTATAAATTTATCGTATTAAATTAACGCGCTATTCAACACCCCTTTCCTCTAAATTCTTGTCTGAGCAAACCCCAAACCAACACATAATATTCGGACGCCCCCATTAACGAGCTACGATCTTCGGATACACCCTTAGTAGTCTTATTGGTTGTGGCCTGGTTCACTATTAAAACTCCAAGTACATAATTGTTCTAATACTAAAATATAATATATAATATACAGTAATATTATAAAGAGGTAAAGTTTGTGAGTTTGTGACGTTGTGGCGTTGTAAGGGATAATCTCAGGAACTACTGGTCCGATTTGAATAATTCTTTCAGTGTTATATAGCTCATTCATCGAGAATGGTTATAGGATACATATCATCACGCTAAGGGTAATAGGATCGGAGCACAGATGAAAAATGTTTCAAAGTCGAGATGTTTTTTTCTTTTTGAGAGCTTCTGCTGTGTGTCAGCGTTAGCCCAGAGTAGTAACTATTACTACGCGGACGAAGTCGCGGGCAGGGGCTATAATCTATATACTAATATTATAAAGAAGTAAAGTTTGTGAGTTTGTTACGTTGTAGGGGGTAATCTCAGGAACTACTAAACCAATTTTGAATATTCTTTTACCAATAGAATGCCACATTATTTGTGAGTGTCATAAGCTATATATCATCACGCTAAGGGCAATAGGAGCGGAGCAACAATGAAAAATGTTTTAAAATCGGGGCTTTTTTTCCTTTTGAGAGCTTCCGCTGCGTCTTAGCCCAAAATAACTATTCCACGCGTACAAAGTCGCGGACAGAAGCTATTAACTAATTATATAATCTATACTAATATTATAAAGAGGTAAAGTTTGTGACGTTGTGACGTTGTAGGAGGTAATCTCAAGAACTACTGAACCGATTTTGAAATTTTTTTACCAATATAAAGCCACGTTATTTATGAGTGTCATAGGCTACATATCATCACGCTAACACTAATAGACGGAGCAACAATGGAAAATGTTTTAAAATCGGGGTATTTTTTCCTTTTGAGAGCTTCCGCTGCGTCTTAACCCAAAATAACTATTAAACGCGTGCGAAGTCGTGGGCTGAAGCTATTAACTAATTATATTATCTATAATCTATAGTAATATTATAAAGAGGTAAAGTTTGTGAGGTTGTAGGGGGTAATATCTGGGGAGTCGGATAAAAATGGTCGAACGAAAACGTTTCTTACGAACGCTGCCTTAATTATGAGATATATATGATTGATTTCTAGAGAAAAGCTGTAGCTTGATAATGCCTATTACCGCCCAACGAAGTGGGCACGGGTCGGCTAGTACTGAAATAAAAATAAAAGAAAAATATCCTAAAGCATGTCGCGTATATTCTATTGTCTGTATAGATTGCTACAAATAAAATTGTTACAGTGATAACGATATTATTAATGTCGAAATCCTCTTTATATACCACAAGTATAAACTTCAATTTCTGAAATATGAACTATTTGAAAAAATATGTTTAATAACACTGTCATAATTTACTATGCTTTAGAAAATTAATATTTGTTTTTCCATCATGTCCTTTTTGAAAAGATTATACAGATAATATTTTTTGTTAAGTAACAATATTTGTCTCTGGCAACTCAGTACCATTAAACGCTGTGAATTCCCGATATATATTTCATGAGCGCCGTGACTGATGCAACAGGTTATAAAAATAGAGTACTGTTGCCAGATTGGGATATTTCCCTCTAGAGTATGGGTAAATAAAAACTTTAGGGTAATTTATTAAGTGAAAATAGTTGAAATAAATGTCTTTTTAGAAGAATACTTGTATGTAGAATTATACAGTCATATTGGTATCAAATCGGACATGAGGTCAGTAGTTTGGGTGTGATAAGATGAGTCTTGATAAAATATTGTTTGATTATTATTAAAATGATACAGCAATGTGCAACCGGTGGGTTACAATCATTTACAAAATTATTCAAAATTAAAGTTGCTTTTAGACTGTACAAAAAATAAGACAAATAAAAAACATTTCATTTACCACATATTTTTTCACTAATATTAATAACTAGGCACTACGTTTTATTGTTCTTTCTATAATAATTTATAATGTATTTGTTTCTCTTTCAATAAACATAGAGTAGTGCACCTCTATGGCTTCCTTCTAATCTTTTTATTCGTCCTTTCTTATAGCAATTCTAGTTCACATATTATAGGCACATTTTTTTCAAAAATATCACGTCATTTCATCTTTAGTGTTTTTATTTTCAATTTATAGGCCTTATCGTTTGACCATGAACTCACCTGATGTTAGATGTCATCGTGGCATGAGATTAGAAATACGCTAAGTTTATAGAATGACTTGTCTGAAGTGCAGAGTAAGTACTTGGTGACCGATTTCCAAGTCGAGAATGGTAACTAGCCAAAATAATAAATTGCAATAGATTTATCACGATATTTCCATTTACTGATCGCTCTGGCTTTTTTTTTATTTTACCACGGCAACATGACGCACTATGCCTGATGGTAAGCACAGTACAATCCAAAAATAATGGCGACCACCGAGTGACACACTATCCATCGGCGGTCGCCGCCGTCATGCTGGCCTGCAAAAAGCTGGATATACACAGGCTAATCCCGAAACGCGATCCACAGAAGCGAATCACTATGACAAGCTTTTTCGCCATATACATGGTGGTTTCGACGCAGTCAGGCTGTAAAACCATACCCCCCCGCTTTCGCCATTGCCTCGTTCGTTATTCAGCAGGGTGCACCACGTGCAGGTGAGGTTGGCTTGGGTTTCTCAAGTCTAATGATGTTATTCGACACCCCTTACACCCCATATCCTGGATCCTTATTTCGTGTCTTTAAAAAAAGAAAGAGAAATATATTATTGGCATTTGTTATATAGCCTGTATATCTAGTAACGATATAGAATTTTAGTAAAACTGGTCAAGCTCATTTTTATTTAATTCCAGAAATACAAACATGCGTGTCCCATTTCTAACGATCTTCTTTTAAATATAATGTTGTATTAAACTATATGTACAAACAGACCTAAAGATTTAGGGGGAATTGTAAATAAGCACCTGGTAACTATTATATAGTTTGACCACTCTTCTGTTCTTTCGTAAGCTTCATTGGTCGTCTAGTGAGTAGTGTGAATTGTGATTAGTTTTCCAAGTTTACCAGCTTGTAGTCTAAGCAAAGAGTATAATAAGTATCATAGGAACTAGGTTTTGTGAACGTAAATTTAAGTCTCTAGTACCTCCATTCTGTACATTAGTTGGTAATTGCAAAAAGACAGGTATGTATATATTATTATTTTAATAGTTTTCCCGATAACGATATGGTATCCTCTACAAAAGAATATTAACGCTAGTTGTAAACATTTAAAAAGTTTTTTATTCCTTTTTTACTAGGTTTTGCCGGCAGCTTCGCTTGCTTATGCTTGCTTCGCTTATAGACCACATGCCAATTTTGTACCACTGTCAATGGTATATACGAAACACATGTCGTTTGGTTTAGTAATTAAGGCGTATAAGAGTAACAAGCAAACAATTTCACATCCTTATTTATAATATTACTTAGGGAGTTACACTTTTCCCACAGTACATGTATTTTTCCTTGCGTAACCATTTCTACAATTCAATCCCAAATTATATTTCAGTATAGTGACCGAGTTTAATAAATAGTTTTTAATTTGAATAAAGCAGAATAATTGTTTTCAAAAGTTTTTAATAGGTATATATTTTTTTATATTTATTTTATATCATAGGAGGCAAACGAACAGGCGGGTCACCTGATGTTAAATGATCACCGCCTTCCATAGACACTGGCAACACCAGGGGAGTCGCACGTGCTTTGCCAGTGTATGTGTTTTGGAGGAATGAGGAAGGGAGAAAGGTGGGGCGAGGGGAGGGGAGGTGGGCCTCCGGCGCTCTCACTGACCGAACGAAACGCAACAATGCAAGCACTGTTACTTCACGTCGGTTCTCTTTGAGAGGATGGTACTACCAATGACGAGCAGACCTAATCATGCTGAAACCAGTAATAGCTTCAGCGTAACCCAACCACCTACAAAATTAAAGGCCATAGGGACCTAAGCATAGTTAATCGGCCCCAGAAAGGTATATAAACGCTACTTAGGGTATACGTAGGTACTAATAAGATATTAGGATCCAAAAGATTGAGATCTCTAATTTAATGGACCTTCGAGTAAAATTCAGAAAAACAATTTTTCTTACGATTGACTAAATGGATTGGTCTCTACTTTTAATATATCTTGGAGGCTACTAATTAGTTTCATAAGATCATTGATTTTTTTTTATTTTTAAATTTTATTTTTATCCATGAAGCAATTTTCGTACAATTATGAAACTATTTCTTTTTAAACCTTATGTATTTACCTACAACACCATAAGTGTTTAAAATGGGTACACTGTAGTTAAAAAAAATAAAAACCACATAATATTACGCAATTCCGTTTTTTTAACGGAAATATATCTCTTTTATATCAGTTTATAATAATATGTCATATTTAAAATTACTACAATTTATTTTCTGTCAAATCTAAAAATGAACGCCATATGGAAAAGAAAGAAAATCGATATTTTTAACCGATTTCGAAAAAGGAGAAGGTTACTATGTTCGGTTTTGTGTTTTTTTTTAATGTATGTTAATCGATATTTACGTCAATTGTAAACCGATTTTAATGAATATTTTTTATTTGAATTGGTTATACTCAGAGGTTGCCCCATATAAATTTGAAGAAAATATTCAACCCTTAAGGGGGTGACATATCGTGTATTTGATTTTCACCCACTTCGTCTCTACGTATTTTCGTCTACTTGGAACCGATTTCAAGAATGTTATTGTACCCAATAGAAACTATGTATATTTATAGATACTAAAAATAAAAAAAATACAAAAAATTAACCGACTTCGATACGAAAAACTAATATGCACTAAAAAGCGAAAATATTGATATTTGCGCTACCTAATAGATTTCTTGTTTTTACATGAACAAGCTAGCTAGTAAGTAGTATAAGTAGCTAGAGATAGCACTGCGGACGCAGGCGTGGTAAACAGCTAGTCTAAATTAGAGTAGCCTATGTCACCCGCTGTAATTTTAGCGCTAGTGAAATTCACGTCAAAATCGGTCCAGCCGTTTCGGAGACTATCTGGAACAAACAGACAGACCGATAAAAACTTCGATCAACAATAACTAGATAAAGGGTCGGTGCGAAAAATACGTCTCGTTAAATAACAGCTCACTTGAAATGTGAGTTTTATTTTGTTTAGTTTGTTTGAAACACAGCCATAAGCACGTTTCACATGCCGCAGTGTATTCAAAAGATGCAAAAATAATACCCGAAAAAGCAATTTAACGGCCGGAGTATCTTACTATCGCTAAATACATGTTGAATCAGTTATATTTTAAGCTTTAAACTAACAAATAATATCAAATTTGGAACAAAATTACCGATTTTATATTGTTGTACAAACGTTTGGCCTAGGCTCTCCAACCACGCACAATAACGGGAAAAAGTACCTTATTAAGTTAAGTGTTAAGTGTTAAGGTTGAATTCACTCTAAGCGTTGTTTATCTTGTCTTTTCATTTGTAAGTGACGGGAGTAATTTATTGCTTTGCTCGTTTTATCGTAAGTATTAGATAATATTTTGAACATTTGTGACTTTATTACTAGGTGTCATGGTTCTAATTAGGTTGAACTTAAAACTGTTTTAAAACTTTTTTCTCCCTTAGTAAACAAATAGCTACACATAAGTATATATTTACGCGGACAGCTTTTAGCTTCAATTTTGTACGTGACCCTTTATCTAGTTATTGTTGATCGAAGGATAAAAATGTTTAAAATTGCATTTTTGTTATCAGTAGCGTATACCTATACTTTCATACCCAATCAGTAAAAAGTTGTTATCATGATGTTATATATAGACACTTCATTTTTATTATACGTGTATAGATACGTAGTAATTATTTTAACATAACGTCAATACAACTAAAGGATAAATAAATGCCCATTTTATATTTATATAATAATATTTTGAATTTGTTTTGTATTATTTTGTTTTACTTACCGCGCTCAATTCTCCACAACTCGGTAACAACATCAACGCATCAGAATATTGCATCGACTTTTCCGAGCGTTATTTTAATTGTTAAATATAAAACATTGCTTACAGATTGAAACAGACTTTTGTATTATGATTTATTAATTCATGCAAATGATTAATGCAAACTTAGCAAACGTTTTAGCGCCATCTATTGATAGTAAAAAAAAACACATTTAATTATCATATTTAATTTAAGTAAAAGCACATGAAAATCAAATAGTTCGAATTAATTATATTTCACTTCGATTAGGGCCACATAGAGTATCGAAACTTTAAATTATTCTTTTCTCTTACCTACTTAATTCTTAAATTCAGATTATAATAATTTTTGACCGAGTGGACCGATTGTAATGAAACAAAAACTGAATGTTTCTCGAGTATATGTTTCATGATTTTATTAAGGTTTTATTGTAAACGTAGTATATTAGCAGTGATGCATGTACAACCAAACAGACAGACAGACAGACATTTCTAAAAATGATTGAAATGTATTTTATTACTAATTCCTCAACACTTTCAATATATTTTTTTCTTATTTAATATGTTGTTATTCTATACATATAATAAAAATGAAGTGTCTGTATGTAATATCAAAATAACACTTTTTTACTGATTGGGTGTGAAAGTATACACGCAACTGATAACAAAAATGCAATTTTTAAAATTTTTGTCGGTGTCTGTTTGTTCTGGGTAATCTCCGAAACGGCTGGACCGATTTTGACCAAAATTTCACTGGCAGATAGCTGAATTTACGGCGCGTTACTTAGGCTACTCTAAATTAGACTAGCTATTAACCGTGGCTTCGTACGCAACGCTATCTCCAAAACGGTTGGACCGATTTTCACGGAATTTTCACCAGCAGATAGCAGACATCATAAAAAGTAATTTAGTCTATTTTAATTTAAACTAGCTGCTAACCGTGGCTTCGCCTGCAGTAATATCTTCAAAACGGTTAGACCAATCTTCACAAAACTTTCATTGACAGATATCTATTCTTATAAAAAATAATTCAAGCTATTTTAGTTCATGCTAGCTGTTAGCCGTGGCTTCGCCCGCAGTGCTATCTCCAAAACGGTTCCACCGATCTGCACAAAACTTTCACTGGCAGATAGCTGACCTTATAAAAACTAATTCAAGCAATTTTAGTTTATACTAGCTGTTAACCGTGGCTTCGCCAGTATTGTTATCTCCAAAACGGTTTGTCATATGTTCACGCTATTTTCACTGGCTGATAGCTGACTTTACAAAAAGTAATTTAGGCAATTAAAGTTTATACTAGCTGTTAACCGTGGCTTCACCCACAGTGCTTTCTCCAAAATAGTAAGACCGATTTTCATGGGACTTTCACTGGTAGATAGCGAACCTTATAAAAAGTAATTTAATTTATTTTTATTTAGACTAGCTGTTAACCGTGGCTTCGCCCGCTGTGCTATTACAAAAACAGTTAGAAACTGATTTTCACGGGACTTTCACTGGTGGTTATTCTATTTTAGACTGGCTGTTACCCGCGAATTTGTCTACATGAAATTTAGCAAGATTTCAACTCATTCTTAATTTTTAATTAGAAAAATAATTAGCAGCTTATTGTTTACAATTCGACATTATAATTATTAATAACTTTAATGATGTAGAGGTCTTCCTAATAAGATCTTAGATTATAAACGTATTACGTAAAGAGTTTCATAATACAATATCTTGCGGAACAAACAAGCGTTTATTTTTTGTTTAGTCACAAAATCTTAATTATAATGGCAATGTATATTAAATGTAAATTTTTATAATAATTATTTAAGTTATTGTTTCATTAGTTCCTTATACCGTGTAAGTGAACACTGAGGTAGTTATATTGTGGGTTAAGGTTCCAAATATGTTGCTGATGACAAACCTCATTTGGCACGCTGTTAGTATCTATATATCTAATGTACACGTTACATGTTACTTTAAGTGGCGTACGTGTCGTACTCACAGTTGCTTTTAAAGAGCATTTCTATAATTGTACATAGTCTCACAATTTTATAATTCTTTAATACGAATAAAAAAACGCGTGCGGAGCTGCGGGTACAGCTAGTCTTTATATATAAATTTCTTCTGTACGTGTATATGTCACTGAACTCCTAAACGGCTAGACCGATTCTGATGAAATTTTGTGTGCGTGTTACAGTGGATCCCAGAATGGTTTAGATTCACAATTGGACCCGGTAGGTGGCGCTGCGGTTGACTTTTAGGATTTTTTTTATTATCAAGGCAGGACTACGTCCGCCGGGCCCGCTAGTTATTTATAAAAGGAAACACGTTCCTCGTGCTAGGTAATAGTTGCTAAGTCAATTAAATAAAAATTCTAAACTTTCTGACCAACAACACGCAGATTAAGCCTGAAACATTAGATGGGAAACCTTATGCGACTCAGCGAACTTTTTATTTATACTTTTTTTTGTTTTTAACGTCCTAAGAAAAAAATAATTAATATTCTAAACCATCTAATAGTCCGTGTGGTCTAAGATAGTACAGTAGTTTAGACACGCTAAATACAGACAGGTATTAGCTGTCAGGTGCTACTCTACCGGAATACATCTGAAGGTATATAGGTAGGTAAGGTAGGATGCGTATAGATTTTCAATTTTGACGATCGTAGCTAACCAGGTCGTCTTAGAAAAAGTCATACCTAGTGGTGCAATGACTTCATCATGATATTTTCTTACACTGAAAGCTCCAGCTAATTCGCCACATTATCATCCGAGCCATCATCCCTTTTTTGGTTAAAGATATTTAACCAAGGGCAAAGTTAAGAATAGACAGTTTAATCTGGAACTGATTAATGGCGTGGATATTCATTCAGTCTGTCACGAAACCCCAGTTTCATTTTGCCAACTAGTGCTTCTTCCTATGTGTTACAGAATATTGTCAGTCGGTCGAGGAAACCAATTAACACTCTGTAAGCCCTGTGACTATTTATCCGAGCAGAGCTTCGCCTTACGATAACTGCGACATGGAAGTGCTTGTAGATCAACGACAGCCTACATTTTTATCTGCCAAACTGTGGAAGTCAAAGCAATTACTATTTACTCAAATTTCCCCAAAATAATGTAGTAAGATTACACAAAAATAATAATAATGATCAAGTTATTGTTATTTTAGTAATACAATAGTTCATATTTATGTAAAATTACGTAGTCAATAACATTGTTCATTTTCGTACTATTCAATTCCCTTTCTGTTGTTTCAGATACTCGGCACAATGAGAATCAAAGCGTTCAGTTATTTCGTAAAAAATGAAGCAAAACCCTACGAACTCCGAGATACTACTGTTATCATAGATGCTCATAATTATTTTTACAATCTGTATGAAGAAAAGCGATTACAGTTTTCATTTGGATGTGAGAGCAATAGATTTGCGAATGTATTAAAAGAACATCTGAACAATTTTAAAAAAGCTAATATAAAGTGCTTTTTCATATTCAAAGGTGGCAGTAAGGATTTAGAAAGATCATTCGAAAAACAAAGGACTTATACACCCGATCCAAAACGTGCCGTTAAAGAATTTGTACTACCTATATTTGCATATAATATCTGTAAGCAGGTTTTAGACGAAATGAATTTTAATTACGTGAACTGTCCCTTGGATGCTAAAGACTATTGTATTACTTATGCAAAAAGAATGTGCTGTCCTTTAATTAGCCAAGATATGGAGTACGCATTATCAACCGTCTCATACATTCCTCATAAAGAAATGGTATTCGACAAACAAACGGATTCGTTCAAATGTTTAAAATTTAATGTAGACATTATATTAAAAAAGTACAGGTTAAATGAAGATAAACTTGTGTTGTTTATTGTACTCACTGATACGAATTGTTTTCCAGAAAACTTTTTTGGTTCGTTCTTCCAACGTAACCATATTCCATCGAATCCTTACGATCGAATAACTTACTTATTCCAATGGTTATCACGTCGACCAAGAGAAGAAGCTTTGCGAAATATTTTCCAGTGTGTGAACTACAATGGTCCTTCTGAAATTGCAAAGAAGATAAAAATAATATGTGACCACCTTAGGCAGAAACAAAAAGGAATACCAAGTAATTTATTCTTATATGATGATCGTACAAGAATCGTAAGAAATGATCCACAGTGGTTTGAAAAGGGAGTCATGAATAAACTCATCGCGAAACAGTACATCAATCTGTATTACTCCAATGTATATATATACAAAAGAACTATTCACTCTCAAAAAAATAAAAATGAGTACCTTATATCAACAGATATAATAATTTACGCTTACAATCTCCTAATGAATTATACAAAAGATAAATTTTCACTAAATTATAGCACTGGTGATATTGTTACGGACGTGGACGCAAGAAAATTACCATTTCCAAAACCTGCATATGAAGCAGCTACTTCTGTATTCGAAAATGGTTGGGATGAAATTAAGAATCTCGGACTATTGAAGCACTTTCTTCTTGGAACTATGAAAGGAATCGAATTGAAATATCTCGAAGAGTTACCAGACGATGCGAAACTTCTAATGATCTCTTTGACTTATTACACAGTCAAAAGTTCAAATGAAACCTTAGACGAGTTATACAGTATTTTACTGTCCTATGTAATGCTCGGTATCGTGTTTGAAGACAGAGATGATGTCAATATTACCAAAACGGATTATAAAACAGCAATTGATGTGACTAAAAAGTACTTTGAGTCGAATGAAGCTGAAATTAAATGTATTTCCGATAGCGAATTGATTTATCCATTGACTGAATTCCAGCATTGTCTTGAAGAAATGAATTATTTAAATGCGCTGTGCGGTTATCCCTACAAACCAACTATATACAGTAAAACGTATAATGGTACGTTTGTTTACAAGATATTGCACTCGTTAAAGACAAAGGACCTGGATAGGGAGGATTTCTTAGTAAATACTTTGGGATTACCTACAACTGTTTATGAGTACCTGCAAAACCTTTCTGTAATTCATGAAAGGCTCATCATTTTCATCGAAGATTAAATATTGATATTGTACGCGTTTAATATATTAATATTGCACGCTTTGAAGACGGAAAATGTCAATTGAGATTTCCTAGTAAATTAGTTGGAATTACCTACTTCTGTTTACGACCACTTGCTTAAATCGACATGAACGTCTCATATCTTCTATAAAAAAGTAAAATCATACGTATTATTGTATCGCAAGTTGTGTTTTGATATGTTATTCATTTTTAGAATGCCAGAAAATCTGTTTTATGCTATATATAATCACTGAAATGACATGTGTTTTAATAACAAATTTATTTAATACCAAATTAGTAAAGGTCATCTAATTTATATTTTACTCAGGTGTTGATCCAGTAATCGACATTCGCCAATACTAAGGGTTTACAAAGTTTTTCCTTCTCGTTTTAATATATACATATATTATCTGTATTTGTTTATGATTTTGTAAACGTAAGAAGCGTAACTTATAAACAATGCCATAGACTCGCCTATGACAAAATTAGATATATTTTCTAAATGATTAATAACACTAAAACAAGTCAATAGCCAATGAAAAAAATAAATAAAGAAAGAACGTCGACTTAGAAACAAGAAGAAGATACTGAACTCTTGTGTATTCACCTACTTTTAGATAGATTATCATTGTTTAATATAGTTTTATTTTAATTTAGTTTTAAGTACACTTCAGATTTTGTAATTGTATGTTAATTACCTACAAATGTTTTCATTTACATTATAGTTGATCATTAATATAGTAGGTACGTAGAAGGCAACGATTCTTTAGATTGCTACTGTTTGTAAACAATGGTGGATTAAAGAATTTAAAGTTCTCATAAATCTTAGTTATTATGCGAATAAGAAGCGATTCTTTAATTCGAGCTATCCCCTTTATGAGGTATTTACTTCGTAAACTATTGACCACTAACTGCAGATTAATCCGTCACTGTACACAGATCTGCAGGCAGTAATGATAATCGTATATATGATAGTAACGTTTTTGTTATTTTTTTGACTGCGTGTGTTACCTGTTTTTGGCATACTATCTTAACGTATTAGGCACAGAATGTAACAATGTTTAAAAATGTATAATATTTGCACGCATGACTTTCACACACGCAGTGTAAGTAAAACTTCTTTGTCATTGCGATTATGAATGACGTCACGTGTAATGCAATTTTTTCACGCCGTAATTAAACTTAATTTAATTACGGCACATATAAATACTTTGGGTAACATTATTTTAATGTCTTATAAGTAAGAAGGTACCTACTGATTTCAAGACTTAGGTAGGTTATCCAGGATATCTTTTATAAGGTTTATGGTAATTATCACAAAATATAACTGGAATTTTTAATTATATAAAAACTTTTTTGTTACTTATTTACTGACAACGTAGTCGATCATACCCATATCAAATGTGATAAATACACATTTTATAGTTCATTGAACAATTATACATTTACAATGTAATATACATTACATTAACATAAAAAAACAAGACCCATATATGAGACATGAAACATACAAAAATACGAAATAATCACAAAATTTTAGTAACCGTGTGTTATGATTTCTGCAGGAATAATATAAAAAGATATGTTAAACATATATGTGACGTATTATATTATACATGCAACATGTAAAATATAGTTATATCATTACAAAAATGGTATTATGACGAAAAATGAAGACAATGGATATTAGACATTAGGTTAATTTAGGCATATAAGAAATTTATTGACACTAGGGCTCGTAATGTCCTTGAAATTCGACCATAATTTGCTGTTTTTAATTTTCTATATTGTTTTTAATAGCCAAAGAGTGCACTTCTATAATCATTGCATATATATATTCATGTTCTTATTCTACGTCAGCTGCAAGCGTGTAGAAATACGTCATAGGCATTAGTTTTGAATTTTTGATTTTTTTATATACATATACATATTCTATAATATAACAATAACATTCCAAATTGTTTTATCTATAAAGGTAAAGCTTGTCATTAACTGTTAAATATAAAGATAACGACAATCGGTCAATAAAGAGAGGATACAAACATACCAAAATGATTTATCTTGATATACATAAACGTTAGTAGCGCAAGAAAGAAAATCGAATAAAATAGTTCGGTGCAGCCGAAAATACTCGGATACATAGGTACGTAATCATAAAGTATTTGTTTTAGCAGCGTAGTATATCTAAGCTTTCCGATTGTTGATGTCTCAAACATGTTTCAGTTAAACTTCTTATGACAATGAGAACACATGCCGAAACCACATTTCGGCACTCTGTCAGAAAACAAATGTTTAATTATCTAAATATTGTTTCAAAGTAATCCTTTTGAAACAATAATGTAAATCATGAGTAGGTACATAAAGGCGTAGATAGGATTATTAAGTATAAAAGGAAGCCATACGTAAGTCAAAATACTGTAAAGCTTTAAGTAAAGTATTAGAAATAAAATTTTATGTTAACATTTGTTTTTAATCCAGAAATCTGGTTATTATTGTTTAGATATCCAAGTTCCTGCTTACTCCCTTCTGTCTTTACATACAGTAGCTTAGGTACTTGTTATGTATGTATTGATGTATATATACAGTGACTGCGCTCACTGTTAGTACTCTGAATAAACGTCAGTGCGTATTCGACTAGCTGCTGTTTTACTCTTGTCGCATCGTACACAACAGTGGCGACGAGGATGGGATATTGTTACAAGTTGAGGATGACTGGGTGAAACGACCGGTGTCATTCGCTTCGCACACGTTAAACTCTACTGAAAAGAATTATTCGCAAATACAAAAGGAAGCAACAGCCATTATATTTGGAGTACGTCGTTTCCATCAATACCTGTATGGTAGATCCGTTCCTTTTATACTTAGAACAGATCATAAGCCATTAATTACTATATTACAGCTGTTAGTTCTCTGAATAAACGTCAGTGCTTATTCAACTAGCTGCTGTTTTACTCGTGTCGCATCATACACAACAGTACTAGTTTATGATACCCGCTAACTTCGTTGGGCATTACAAAAGCCTTTTATTTGACAAAAAAGGGAAGGCTCATCGTTGTTAACTATGTACTTTACGCATCGAAAATAACCTAAGTTCATTATAGTATTTACCAAAGAAAGCTTATTGTTTTATCGGAACAAATGTCAGTAAATAAACTGCTGACCATACTTCCATGGCACAACATTTTTTATGATGATCAGGCAAACAATATTAGAGCTTGTCGATCTCTGATATACCGATATCCATTTATGTAATATACTAGCTTCTGCCCACGACTTCGTCTGCGTGGAATAGTTACTTTAGGCTAACGCTAACAAGTAGCGGAAGCTCTCAAAAAGGGAAAATCCCTGATTTTGAAACTTTCTACATTGTTGCTCCGTTCCTGTTGGTCTTAGCGTGGTTATATATATCCTTCCTCGATAAATGAGCTATCTAAAACCGAAGGGTTTTCTCAAATCGGACTGGTAGTTCCTGAGATCCTAGCGTTCAACCAAACAAACAAACTCTTCAACTTTATATATTAGTATAGATTACTACCCTTCTCTCGTACTTAAATCGAGCCATCATTCAAATAACGTTTGATAGATTAAACCGATTTTAATGAAACAAAAACTAAGTTACTCTCGAAGATATGCTTTATGATTATATTTTATTGAACCCAGTACTTTAGCAGTGATGCGTGTTCATACAAACAGACATATAGACATTTCTAAAAATGATTGAAATGTATTTTATTACTTATTCCTAGACACCTGCAACAATATTTTCACGAAAATCGAAAAAGAAAACAGACACGTTAGATTTCCATTCTTATTATTAAAATCGGCTCAGTGCCTTGGGCGTTCGCCTTGGTAGTCCGGTGAATCTGTTAAGACCCTGCTGGGTCAATAGCGTAATCAGATCGAGAAAAAAAATACATTCTTATTATATACAGTACTAGCTGTTACCCGATGCTTCGCATGCGTTTTTTGATGTATTAAATACATGTAAAATTGTGAGTAGATGTGTAAATTACAGAAATGCTCTTTCAAAAACATTTATAAGTAACTACTGTATATCTTGTATAGTTGTAAGTAACTGTATACTGTAAGTATCTACTGTAACGTGTACATTGGATATGTGAATACTAATTCAGTGAGTCGAATGTGATCTCTACATAGTGTAAAACAAAGTTCTCTGCCACATCTGTATGTCTGTTCGCGATAAGCTCAAAAACTACAGGACGCATTTTCATGCAGTTTTCACCAATATATAAAATGATTCTAGGAAAAGGTTTAGGTATAATTTGTCAAGGTTTTCTTTTTGTTATCAGTTTAAAATAAAATAGTTGATTAGTTATCTGCCTGTAAAAATCTCGTGAAAATCGGTCCAACCTATTTGGAAATAGTATTACAGACGAAGTCTTGGCTAACAAAATAAAATGGTCTAAGTTGCTTCTTATTTTGTGAGTTATCTGCCAAGGAAAGTCCGGTGAAAATCAGTTTAGGCATTTCGGATATTCCACTGCGGCCGAAGGCGAATAAAAAACTAAATTACTTATTATGGCGTTTGCTATCTACCAGTGAACACCCCGTGTAAATCGGTCCAACTATTTTGGAAATAGCAATGCGGAAGTAGTCGCATACAAATAAAATAGATTACCCGGAACAAACAAACAAACAGGCTAAATATAAGAATACCGAGGACATATTTTTTTTTTTTGTTATTTGTTGCCATATCCATTCAACAAAAAGTTGTTATTTTAATTTTACATACACACACTTTATTTTTATAATACGTAATAGATTACAAATAAAAAATTGGAATCAAAACTAACGTAGAATTCCAGTGTGCGCGTTGCGGGAAGCAATATTTAAATAATCAACACACGTCTTTCCAGTATGACTGCTTTATTACGACTCTCTTACATACACTACAGAATAAACTTTTTGAATAGGAACACAAAATAAACTTTGACAATATTTGCGATAGAAACTTACTACGTTACCATGACAACGTACATAATGCTAACATTAAAACACAGCGAAGAATTTTCGGCGGGATTTTGATCTGTCATGTAGTGGATTTTATATTTTATTCATAATCTTGTGTTACTTGACTCTATATTGTGTAAAATTGGTGGTGTTTTATGTAATATGGTTTGTTTATTGTGCATAAGTGAAGTGAATGGAAAATAATACCATGGACCATGAATTCTGAGATGCCACAAAAACTCCATGGAAAGTTCTAACAAGATGGCCACCATTTTGTTAGTTCATTGAAATTATATCAAGAAATTTGTAATATTGATACTCACTTGACAATGGCAAAAATGCCAAAAATGGAATGGATTAAGAACTTGTAATACTATTAACTACTCGACAATGGCAGTAATAATCTAAAAGATTGGTTGCCAAAAATAAAGTTAAAAATAAAACGCAGCGAAATCTCTAAAAAGGAAAAATGCCCGATTTTGAAACATTCTTCATTGGTGCTCTGCTCCTGTTGGTCTTAGCGTGATGATATATAGCCTAAAGCCTTCCTCGGTAAATGAGCTATCAAAAACCGAAAGATTTTTGGAAATCGTACCAGTAGTTCCTGAGATTAACCATACATACAAATTCTTCAGCTTTATATATTAGTATATAGAAAGAAAGAAAGAAAGAAATGTATTTATTGCTGGATAACAACAAGATGAACGCATACATAGCTTATATTATATCCAACAAAGGCACCCCCATTCAGCTAAGTGCTGCAGCACAACTGGGTGTTACTGCAGCGCTGATTTTCAATGGGGGCCCTAAGTAATGTACGGACGTGTAGTCGGTGTTTTGACAATAAATATAACAGAGCTTATAACATGTAAACAGCTAACAACAACAAAAAGTTAACATCGAAAAAAAGATACAGATATTACAAATATTACAAATGTGCCTGTCGCAAAGCTATTCACTACCTTGGTTGCACAATGGCCACCATAAGCCTGAGAAAAAAATAATAATAATAAATACTAATACAAACATAATAAATAACAATACAAGCAAATACGAACATAAGTAAGTTTAAATTGTACATCTAATAAATTGGAACCACTCATAAAATTAAAATTAACGCTATTATTATTATTGATTTTGAACTTGTAACAAACACTGCTGCAATATATGTTTAAAACTTTTCTTATTTTTCCTATATCTACATGGAGGTGGGATATTATTCCAGCAACGAGTTGCTGCATATTTAAAAGAACCCCTGAACGCTGTGGTTCTGTGTATAGGTATCGTTAGGGGATATGACGCAGAACGCGTGTAGGTAGATGTAAGACGTGTTTGCCTCCATGTTAACTTTTCATATGGGTACTTAGGTTTTTTTGTTTTGGTCAAGTCAAAAAGTAGAGTGGCCATGTGTAGCTCCCTACGGGCTGCCATTTTAAGAACATTCGCTTCATTTAAGAACGGCGTGACGTGATGACGAGGGGGAATGTGGAAACAAAACCGAGCGCAAGCGTTCTGTACCCTCTGAATCAATCGATCAGTCCTTGACAATAAACATGGGCCATACACAACATCACAGTAATTTAATCTAGAAAGAACTAAACTTTCAACAAGACTCTTCCTTAATGTAACACTCAGATACTGTCTAAAACGATACAAAACTTTCAGCCTATAAAAACAATTTTTAATTATACTATTGATATGCGCTTCGAAGCGCAGTTCTTAGTCAAAGAGTACTCCCAAATTGCGGGTTATTTCCACCCTTTCAATGTTTTTCCCCAAAATCTTGATCTCGGGATTAGCAGACAATATTGAATTAACTTGCGCCTTACTTCCCAAGACAATGAATTTTGTTTTAGAAGGATTGAGTACCAGAGTGTTACACTCTGACCATGAAATTACCCTGCTAAGCTCTTCATTAATCTTGTGGATTGAAGACCTCAGTGCATCTTGTTTAAATGACATATATAATTGGATATCATCCGCGTACATATGATACTTACAATCAAGCAAGCAGCTAGTAATGTCTGCACTATATATAATGAATCCCCCGTGTTACTGGTTGGGGAGAGGAGGTAGTCGAAGAGCCATCATCTAGTTGTATTTCAACGTATTGCGAGCGATTGGTTAGATAGCTATGAAACCATCTAATCGTATCATGTTCAAATCCATAATAATGCAACTTAGATAATAATAAATTTACATTTATAGTATCAAACGCTCGTGAGTAGTCAAGTAAAAGAAGGATCCCGTGCCTCTAAGATATTGCTCACAACATCTAATAAGGCAGTGGCAGTACCACGGCCTTGTCTAAAGCCTGACTGGAGATCCGGTAGAATATTATTAGTTTCTAGATATTCGGTCATTTGTAGATATACCACCCGCTCCAGTATTTTGGATAAACACGGAAGAATACTTATAGGTCGCAATTCTTTGAAACTTTGAGGATTGCTAATTTTTGGTATCGGCCGAACGATTGCACAACGCCATAAGTCAGGAAATGTGTGCGTACTGATTGATACGTTTATGATGCTGGTTATGGTTGTTAAGGATTGCGGAAGTGTAAGCATTATCCTATCCTTTGATATACCATCAATGCCCTGAGCATTTGTCTTGATGCTCTTTATTATACTGAGAACAGTGTGCTCTTCGACTGTCTTTAATGAGAAACACGACGAACCATAGCGGTTAAACTCGTAAAAAGTCAGCTGTGAAATAGTCACATCTTCATTTCCAGGAACATCTAGGAATGCATTATTTATACCGTCAGGGTCGCACAAATGGTCTGGAAGCACACAAACTTGGCTTGATGGATATACTTGAGATTTTAGATTTTTCCATAAGGCTCGAGAATCATTAAACTTTTCATTAATATACTTATTGAAGTAGGCCTTCTTTTCATTATGTAAGGATTGTACAACCTACCGTTTTAGCTCAAGATAATAGTCTTTGTGGATATCTAGTTTTGTGTGTCTATAACGATCATGAGCTTTGTCGCGTAACCTGCACATCAGTTTTATTGTGGATGTAATCCAAGGAGTAGGTACACTACGAAAATAGTTGTGTTTAAGGGGTGTATGAACATTAAACAGTTGTATTATGTAGGCGCTGAACTTGGATACTATAGTGTTAACGTCTTGAATATTACTAAATATATGCCACGGAATTGACTGCAAGTCGGAATCAAACAAATCCATCACAATATCTTTAAATGGACGATATACCACCATTTTCTTTTGAGGTTTGTCTTTTTTTAACATCAATTGACATGTGATGAAGGAATGATGTCCTAATTCGATTATGTGATCGACAATGAGATCTCTGTAACTGACGTCGGTACAAATAATATCAATGAGTGAAGAGCTATTGTTTACAAAATGCGTTGGTGTAGTCACTATTTGACTAAGTCCACTGTACCCTACAAACTCCATGAGACTTTTGGATCTACTACTATGGGTCTCTAATAGGTTTACATTAAAATCGCCGAGTATAATAACATTATCATAGGGTGCGAGGGTGCTGATACTTTGTGTTACTGCGTCCAGAAACAGATCGAGATCTAACCAGGGTGGACGGTAGGCAGTACCAAAAAAGAGCGTTTTGTTATTCAAATTTAGGGTCATCCATAGTTGCTCGACATCAGACTGTTCGGGATGAGGCCGCACGCGTGCCTTAAAACACGATTTGATATAGAAACCAACTCCTCCTCCGCGCCCACCACGAACAGTCATCGGACGCGGTACATGCTTGAAGCGGTAGCCTGGGACAGTCGGCGCATGTCCTTCTTTTCCCGGTTGCGACCATGTCTCGTTGATCGCCATTATGTCGACTGAGTGATTGTTCATAGCAATTAAAAATTCATCATGGCCAGTTGCCAGTGACCCTGCGTTGAATAAGCCAAACTTTAAATATTTATATTTTAACATGGAAAAATAGTATATTATAATTTAAATAATACTTAATAAACGTATTGAAAACAACGGAAACCATATCAGGATTTAAAACAGCCGTAGATAAATTAGGCAATAGCTGAATACTATAGAGATTGAAAACATCGTAGATTGTATAATATAAAAATTGAATTATGTAACGTTTCGTATAAGTATATATATCATGTAATAAGTGTACTGTATTATATTGTGACAATAAGTACTTGCAAAATGGTTTATGCTTAATGATAGTTACGGATTGACTTAAAAAGTTGAAGTATCTTATTATTTCAATATTAAATGAATCAGACGCAAACCAATACAACACAATAAATCTTATCAACAAAGGACAGTGAGCTAATTCTAGACAGGCAACACTTGTATTGCGATAATAACCATAATTATATAAATAAGTTATAAAATAATAATACTGAATACTACTGTTACTGCTGAGATGTCCTTGAAGAATCATTTCATTCATTTCCGAAAATACACTGTATATCCGCCTCACAACGGATGCGGCAAACAGCATCGCCAGGCTTGCGACGGGCCAGGATCCGACCTCTACTCGTCCATATAAATTTCCATCCGTTACGTTGTCCGGCCTGACGAGCTTGACGAAACAACATCCGATTGATTTTAGTCAAACGCTCATTTACGTAAAACCGCCTTGGTTGACCAGGCAAGTCTAAGTCGGCCGTATTTGCTCCACGGCGCACTCGAGCACCTTGCACAAAAGCGTCACGCAAGTATCGACTCGATATCCGGACAACAATGGGTCGGGGACGGGTTTTGGTTGGTCCAGACGACTGTGTGGCGTTGATATGCCGACCTCCAACTCGACTGACTTCAACAATGTCGCGATCCTCCAGGCTGACTCCTAGTTTAGTAGCGACTATTTTTATAGTATGGGTCAAGTTTTCACCACTACATTCTGGAATATTAGTGATCTCGATGTCGTTAGCGAGAAGTTCCTGATCCCGCTCTTACTTTTATAGATTATTTTGGACAAAAAGTATAGGTACAAATACTGTTAATTACGAATATTAATAGAGACTTTTTTAAACTTTATCGGTGTTATTACAAAAAAAGTTAAATATGTATTGAATACTTGCTTTATAAAAGTTTGGGTATTTACGTATTAAATACGCCGCGCTCGTATTTAATACGTATTTAACGTTTTTTTTTTGTAAGATTGTTGCAAAATCTTCTTTCCTTAGAGTTTCTTCAAGATGTTCTATTTTCCATTTTTATTATTGTAATAATCAAGAAGCATATTATAAAAACTCATCATGTCACATCCAAACTGATCACGTCATGTTAGATTTTATACCAAATATACAACAGTATAATTCTACATATTTCTTGTAAAAATAAATTTCTTCTAATTTATTTCTCGCTTCATAAATTACTCCAAACTTTTTATTTCCCTATACTCTCTAGGGAAATATCTTAATATGGCAACAGTGCTCTATTTTTATACCCTGTTGCATCAGCCATGGCGCTCATGAAATATATTTTGGGAATTCACAGCGTTTGATGACATTGAGTTGCCATAGTCAAATATTGTACGTAACAAATATTATCAGTTTAATATTTTGAAGTACATGAAAAAGTCTATTTATTTTCTAAATATGAACATAAAATTACATTCTTGTCTAAGCAAACGCCAAACTAACACATTATATTGGGAAGCCCCCATTAACGTGTTAAAATATTTGAATACACCCTTATACGGTCTAACTGGTTCTGGCCTCGTTAACTATTAAAACTCCAAGTAAATAATTGATCATAATATACCATAATAAAAGAAAAACTATCCTAATGCATGTCTCGGAGATCCTAAAGTACGTAAAACTTTCTACAAATAAAATTGTTACGAGTTATGATAATGGTCTTAAGAACTATTATCTAACAAAATTATTTCCTACTAGCCGACCCGTGCCCACTTCGTTGGGCGGTAATAGGCATTATCAAGCTACAACTTTTCTCTAGAACTCAATCATATATCTCTCATAGTTAAGGCAGCGTTCGTAAGAAACGTTTTCGTTCGACCATTTTTTAGTAGTTCCTGAGATTACCCCCTACAACGTCACAAACTCACAAACTTTATCTCTTTATAATATTAGTATAGATATGCTACAAGCTTCGATCATTGTTGATCGAAGGCTACAAGTATAATCTTCAATTTTTCAAATATTTACTAACTGAAAAATTAATAGTAAAATAATTAATAAAAACGTAATTTTATGTTCATATTTAGAAAATAAATAGACTTTTTCATGTACTTCAAAATATTAAACTAATAATATTTGTTACGTACAATATTTGACTATGGCAACTCAGTGTCATCAAACGCTGTGAATTCCCAAAATATATTTCATGAGCGCCATGGCTGATGCAACAGGGTATAAAAATAGAGCACTGTTGCCATATTAAGATATTTCCCTAGAGAGTATGGGGAAATAAAAAGTTTGGAGTAATTTATGAAGCGAGAAATAAATTAGAATAAATTTATTTTTACAAGAATTATGTAGAATTATATTGTTGTATATTTGGTATAAAATCTAACATGACGTGATCAGTTTGGATGTGACATGATGAGTTTTTATAATATGCTTCTTGATTATTACAATAATACAAATGGAAAATAGAACATCTTGAAGAAAATCTAAGGAAAGAAGATTTTGCAACAATCTTACAAAAAAACGGTGAATCACCGAAATTTATACTAAATGGATTCAGAACCACATAATACTATAAAAACAGAAATACTTGCGAACTTTTATAAACCTGAGGTCTTGTCACGGCTATCATTATGGGAAAAAAACAAACTAATGTTACTATCGAACAGTAATTCAAGTAACCTTCTAAAAAATTAATTGACCTATTTGAAACAAGACCGCTTTCGATTTAGGTATCTATCTTTATTTTTTTTTGAAGTTATGCTTCTTTAGGCGCGTTATGAAAAAATGATGAGAGTGAAATTTTAAGATGCGCGCGCATCTGTGACACAAAATTAACAGTATGAAGCTGTCTGCTTAACCGCTCACCTGAAGTTAGCTATAGTCAACATTTTGTTTCTTTGTATTTGTTGTTCGTATTTCTTTGTATTAAAAGTTTCAATGTATTAAATACCTTTTTGAAGTTATACTTCTTTAGGCGCGTTATGAAAAAATGATGAGAGTGAAATTTTAAGATGCGCGCGCATCTGTGACACGAAATTAACAGTATGAAGTTGTCTGCTTAACCGCTCACCTGAAGTTAGCTATAGTCAACATTTTGTTTCTTTGTATTTGTTGTTCGTATTTCTTTGTATTAAATTGAATTGAACCTCGATATTAGTCGCGCATGTTGGTACGCTCGTCGTTTTTTTTTTTTTTTTTTTCTACAAACGTAGATTAAGGCGAAAGATAAAATTTTTGAACAGATTGTTATCTTGTTACGCCAAAGAAGTATAACTTCTAACGCGTGTACATAAGTACACACCCACTTTTTTTTTCGCAAAAAACACTGGTAAAGATCTTATTCTCAAATCTTGCCACTTTCAATTTATTTTTTATCCAAAAAACAGATCAATTGCGTTAAAATACCGCACAGCATGAAGTGAGCTAACTTTTCCTTATACTAGTTTTTTTATTAATTGAAAAATAAATCGTTTCCAGGGCTTATTTCACAAAATACCATTTTGGAAAATTTTAAGGGTTTATATCGGAGTTTGAAAAATTGAAAAGAAAAAAATTAATGTGGTAATTGGTTTTATTTTGAGTATGTGGATTTCGGCGATGGCGATAAAGTTTGTTGTTGAGTGACAAATATGTTATGAACATGATTCAGTAATGGTTTGTCACGTGACTTCTAGAATCCAACTGCCCTTTTTTTTTTTTTTTTTTTTTATTTACGTGGGGAAATCCTTTATGGATACGCCACCCTCTCGGGGGAGAGAGTGGGTTATGTCCGACTCGCACGGACTAAAACCCCACGGTGTACCGCCCGCCGTATGGTAGGGGCGGCCAGGGATCGAACCTGCTGTCTTCCTGAGAAACCGCCCCTGCGGCAGCCTGGCGAGTGAACGCCAGGCTTCGTCCTACTATAGAGAGACTACTGGGTACACGACCAGTCGTCTCCCCTCGTCAGCCTCACCTGTGCAGTGAGGAGATGGGTCCCCCGACCCATCTCCTCAGGCTCGGCTCGGTTATGGTAGGGGGTGAGCGTTCCGCCTCCCCCTCCTTCCTGCTCTCCTTTGGCGGAGAGGGCCACTTTGCGGATCTTCCTCGCGGGCCCTCGCCGCCGCCTCCTTCTGCGAGATGACTTCCTCGCAGAAGGAGGCCACAGCAGTCCACCCCTCCTCGCTGCCGAGCATGGCCGAAACCACGCCCGGCAGCGAGAGATCGTCCCCTACCGCCGCAGCCAGGGCGCGGCGCTGATCGTCCCACGCGGCACACTCAGAGAGAGTGTGCTGCGCGGTGTCCGTCTCAGCGCCGCACTCGTGACATGCGGCGGTGGGCTCCCTGCGCGCTATCCGGTGCAGGTACCAGCCGAAGCATCCGTGCCCGGTCAGCACCTGCACCAGACGGTACGTCAGGGAGCCCCAGCCCCTATTCACCCAGCCCGGCAGGACCGGACGGACGGCGTCGATGGTATATCTTCCGTAACGCTCGTCCGCCAGGTCCCGCCCCCACCTCTCTAACTGCTCGCTGCGGGCTCTCGCCCGCAACGCAGCAATCTCCCTGGGAGCCGGAGGTTGTCCTCGGGATTTCCCTGCCGCCGCATAGTTGTATACGGCGGCAAGAACTTCCGCCTCCAGCTCCCAAGGAAGAGAGCCCGCGAGCACCATAGCCGCCGCCGAGGACACCGTTCGGTACCCGCGGATTTCCCTCAACGCCACTGTTCGCTGCGCTTTGCGCAGCACTCGAACGTTCGTGGCGCTGAGGGAGTCCACCCACAACGGTGCCCCGTAGGCGGCCATGGCCCTCACCACCCCTGCATACAGACGGCGGCCGGCCGCGCCCGGCCCTCCCGGGTTCGGGAGAAGGCGGCCGCGCGCCGCCGCCGCCCCTACTATACGCGGTCCGAGCCCCTTGAAGTGGGGCTCGAACCGCCAGCGCCCGTCCAGGGTGAGGCCCAGATATTTCATGCGGGACCCCACCCGGACACGTACGCCACCCACCGTTATGTGGGCCCCAGGAGGTGGCCCCTGCCGAGGCCCGTGAAACAGCAGGGCCTCGGTTTTTTCAAGGGCCACCTTGAGGCCCAGTCGGCGGATGCGCCCGACCACGAAGGTCGTAGCCAACGTGGTCAGGCGCACCAGCTCTGCCCATTCCCTCCCCTGGGCTACGACTAGGGTGTCGTCCGCATAACATATGAGGCGCGTTCCTGATGGGAGCGCGCCGCGGAGCACCCAGTCGTAGCCCAGGTTCCACAATAGTGGCCCCAACACGGAGCCTTGTGGGACTCCGCAAGGAGTCCCACGTCGGACCATCCGCCCTCCGCCGTCTGTGTAGACGACCTCCCTCCCCTCGAGGTACGCCTTCAACAGCCGCCGCAGGTACGGGGGCACTCCGAAAAAGCGGAGCGCCTCCCGTATTACTCCATGCGGCAGGCTGTTGAAGGCGTTGGCGATGTCCAGTGACACCGCCAACAGCCTTTGACCCCGGGAGGTCGCCTGCGCAGAGAGCACCTTCAGGAGGCTCAGGGCGTCCAGAGTTGAACGCCCCGACCGGAAGCCGAACTGCGCGTCAGACAAGTTCGGTCCCACGTCTTCCAGGTGCCGGACGACCCGGGAGGCGATCACTCTCTCGAGCACCTTCCCCGTGTCGTCCAGCAAGACGATGGGCCGGTATGCCGACGCGCAGTCCGGAGAGCGGCCCGCCTTAGGGATAAGGCAGAGCCGCCCCGTCTTCCACGGCTTCGGGAACTGTCCCTCCGCCAGGCAGCGGTCGAACAGCTCCCGAAGCCACCTCCCGAGGTGCCCCATGCAGAGGGCCAACACCCGACCCGGGACCCCGTCCGGCCCAGGTGCCGTCCGTTTGCCGCGGAGGCACTCGACCGCCCTACCCATTTCCTCCTCCGACACCGGGGGAGGTCGGTCGAACACCTCCGCGACAGACGGGAAGCGCGGGGGCATGGGAGGAGGAGGCCGCTCCGGAGGGTCGGGGAACAGCTCTCCCACGACCCTCTCGGCCACCTCTGGCTGGAGAGTCTCCGTCGTCGGGGGCGCTCGGCCCCGGAGTTGCTTCCGGACTATCCGGTATGGGCGCCCCCACGGATCACTCTCCAGCGTCTGAAGGAGCTCCTCCCATGCCGCCGCCTTGGCCCGGCTGATGGCGATCTGCAGAGTCTTCTTCTTCTGCCTGTATTCGCCATACAGCCGGGTCTCTTCCTCGGGGGCCCTGACCCTTCTCCGACGGCTGCGCCCGAACAGCCGCCGGGCCGCAGAGCAGGCCGCCCGAAGCTCGGCGAGCTCGGGCGACCACCAGTACACCGCCCTTTTGTCAGGGCGGTGTACACTCCGCGGCATCGACGCGTCGCATACCTCCGTGAGGGCATCACGGAGGCGGGCAGCGGACGCGTCGATATCTTCGCTGTCCAGAGGGGGCGACGAGGCCCAGGCCTGGACGATGGCCGCCTCTTCCGCCTTCTCCTTGTCGAGGCGGCTCATCACCCAGCGGGGAAACGTCGCGCCCCTCCGGGGGCGGGTGACCGGTTCGTGATAGGAGGTGGAGACCTCGAACCTAATATACCGGTGGTCCGATAGAGTCTCCACCTCCTCTTCGACCCTCCATCCCCGGATACGGCGCGCGACCGACGGGGAGGCGAATGTGACGTCCACAATCGACCCCCCGTTATGCCGCACGCACGTATGGGCGTTCCCCCGGTTGAGGAGGGACAGCTCGTGTTCGGCTGCCCACTCCTCAAGCGCCTGGCCTCTGGGGTCAGTGGTCGCCCCTCCCCACGCCCTAGACTTGGCGTTGAGATCACCAAGCAGGACGACGGGGAGCGGCGCCAGCCGCCTCACGACCGGCCCCAGGGAGTCCATGAAAGACTCGAACTCCACCAGGGGCCGGTTCGGGGAAAAATAAACCCCGAGGATTGCGAATCCTCGTGAGGCGACCGCCACGAACCCAGCGCCCCTCTCCTTAACGGACAGGGGCAAACCTCCCCCGGACAAGACCGCCACGGAGCCATTCGCGTCTCCAGCCCAGTGAGGCTGGTCCGGGACGCGATATGGCTCCGCAACGACGGCCAAGTCAATTTTCCACTCCGCCACCGCCTGTAGGAGAAGATCCTGGGCGGCGGCGCAGTGGTTTAGGTTTCCCTGGAGGTAGCTACTATGGATGCAGTCCATTACTGATCCATAGCAGTTACCTCCGCATGCACCTCCCTAAGGAGGCGTACTTTCCCCTTTACAGGGGGGGGCTTACATTCCCGCCCCCCCATAACATGTTCTGCCGGAATTCCGGCATCCGCGCAAACGCTGCATTTCGGCTTCGCCGCTGTGCAGGTGTTTGCGCGGTGTCCCTCTTCCCCGCAACGGTAGCAGACCGCTCCTCTCGCCACCTCCGACGGGCACATCGGCCGGGTGTGACCCAAGCCCATGCAACGGTAGCACCTTAAAGGTCTACCCTCGAGCAGATGGACTCGGGCCACACTCCAGCCGATTAGAAGGCGGCCTCCCCCGACCAGCTTTCGGGCCGCTTCGAGGGGGAGGCTCACGAACAAAGAGCTGAGCCCCCCCGGTCGTGTGCGAAGCGGACCCGCTTTTATGTCGGTGGGCTTGCACCCACCCGCCTTGGCCACAGCCTCTACAGCCTCCTGTGCCGACACCGATTCGTCGATTCCGACGACTCGGATGTCCGCCCTCTTTGTAGGCCGCACGACCGTGGCCATGCCCTGCAGCGCTGCCCGCACCCCTGTCGCGAGCTTATCAGCCTGCTCTGGGGCCAAGGCGCCCGGGACCTGGAGGATCTTGGCCCCCGTAACGCTAGTCCGCACCCGGAGGCCGGAGATGCCGCATTCGCTGAGTGACACCTCCATCCTCGCCTTAAGGAGGGCGTCCTTGTAGGTCACCCCCCTCTCCTCTGCCTCCGGCTGCAGCGTCACCAGCACTGCGGCTGAGCGAGGGGGAGCGAGCTTGGTCTTCGCCCTCCTTTTCTTTTTTGATTTGGCCCCAGGTGACTTTGGGCCTGCGGCCGGCTTCGGAGCTGCAGTGGTCGTCGCTGCAGCCTCCTTCTTCGTCTTTTTCTTCCCCCGCCGCACCACTGTCGTCCACCCTTCCTCCTCGGGCTCCGGTGGAGCCAGAAGGGAAGATGGACAGGGAGCGGGGCAGGGGATAGGCACCGGCGTATCGCTCGGGGGCGTCCTTGTTTTTATCGCAGCATTTTTTTTATTAGCTGCGGGCCCAGGAGCCGCCCGTCGTCTGTCCGCCTCAAGCTGCGGTCTTACCACCTTCGCTGGGAGGAGGCGGTCTTCGAGGCCCGCCAACCTGGCGTTGAGCATCCCTCCGAATGATGTCTGGAGGGAATGCCCAAGCCTTTCTACGGCCGCCGCGAGGACTTCCTCCCATCCTCTCGGCTGCTGCACTTGAGTGGGCGGACGCGGAGGTGGAGGTGGGGGTGTAGGAGGAGGAGGTGGCATGGCCTTCTTCTCGTTGACACTTCGCCGCCATGAGAGGACCTCCGCCTTCAGTCTCTCTACTTGGCGGCGAAGGCCACGAGTCTCGAGCCTCAGTCTCGTCATCTCCTCTGACTCCTTCCGCGTCGTCAGCGTCTCCACTACGTCCTGGAGAGTCTGTGCCGCTTTCTTCAGCCGCCCCACTATCGGTCCCTTGATGTGTCCGGATTTCTCCGCAACCTCCCAGATCTCGCCGACCTTCTCCTTCGTCAGCTCCCTGATCCGGTCACGGTCCATCTCCTCGGGACCGCGAGGCTCGCAGGGCTCCACCTCCTGGGGGCTCTCCTCTGCCTCTGCGGGGCAGATGCGATCGGAAGGGGCAGGATCATACGACCCGCCCGCCTCCTCCATAGCAGGGAGTCTGGAGTTGGCCGACCGCGCACCCTCTCGAGATCTACCACCTCTCATAGATGAGGCCATCTTTGGCGTCCTAGCTCCCACCGCTACTTCCGAACCCGGGAGTTCATCCTCACGTGGACGCTTGCTGCTCCCTGCAAAGAAGCTCGAAACACACTGAGCATTCACTTCATCCGCCGTATCCATGTCGCATGCTGTTTCAGGGTCCGTTATCCTCGCCTTAGTTGTTGTTTTGGGGTCGTCACGCAAAATTGTGCCCCCCCCAGAAGACGCGGGGCAGCCCGAATCCGAAGACTCGGGGAGGGATTCTCCGCCCGCAGGGCGGGCGGTACCCTCCTGGGGTAGTATATTTTTAAATTTTGCAGCTTCCATAACGTTGTTAGAAGAAAAGTCCGTTATCAGATCCATGTCCGTCGTTTCCAGGTCGTCATCCAAATCGTCCGTCAGGTCGTAAGCCGTTGTCGTTGCCAATGTCGTCGTTAAAGGGTCGTTACACAAAATTGTGCCCCCCCCAGAAAACGAAGGGCTGCCCGAGTCCGAAGACTCGGGGAGGGATTCTCTGCCCGCTGAGCGAGCAGTACCCTCCTGGGGTAGTTCTGTTTTAAATTTTGTGCTTTCCATAGTTGCTAGTTATCAGAGTCCGTAGGCAAAGCGTGGGTCAACAGTTAAGGAAGGTATCAAAGTCCAACGTAGCAAGGGTCGTCAATAAATGGGGGGATCAGAGTCCAGGAATAGAGCAAGAAGTAAACGAGGTAGGAGGAGAACAGAAATCCAGGGAAGAGCAAAAGTCGTCAATTAGAGTAGAAACAGAATCCATATAACAAG
The DNA here is from genome assembly GCA_036509395.1 of Antheraea yamamai. Classification (NCBI taxonomy): domain Eukaryota; kingdom Metazoa; phylum Arthropoda; class Insecta; order Lepidoptera; family Saturniidae; genus Antheraea; species Antheraea yamamai. Next base: position 2,818,923 of record AP028429.1, on the reverse strand, counting down.
CATTTGTCCTCGCGTCAGGTATCAGCCGCCGGTCAGAGGGACCGACGTTGCCCGGGGTGCACCACGTGGAGGTTCCTGACATCGCACCCCAGAATCCAACTGCCCTAACAAATAATTGTCCTTAGTAATATTAGTAAAGCGAATGTGTTTTTTTTGTTAGGCTTTCACGTCTTATCTACTCAACGGATCATCATAAAATTTTGCATATACATTGTTAGGTAGAGTAAAGAACATAGGAGACAAAGGGTACCTTGTCAACCAAACAGCAAACTAGAGTAAAATAATTCGATTCATTAGTGCTGATTCGCAGATAATACGTTACAATAAAAGCTCATGTAATATTCGTTATCATATATGCCGCTAGAACTCAAACTTATACAGATGTATAGCCTACAAGATTTTTCAAAAGTATTTCTAGGAATAATAAATAAAAATGAAATACTTTTCTCAAACGATTGTAATGTAATTTTATGTACAGTTTGTATCATCCATTCCGCTAATACCAGGCTATACAAGTCTTCAATAATATTTTTAAATCTCTTAAAAAGGGAAGAAACTACATTCTTATTCTTTGTTAAACTATTTTAATGATATTTCATATACATACTAGCTGATAGCCGCGACTTCGTCTGCGTCGTTTATTATCTCAATTGGTTTGTTATATCTCATAGGGATTAGGCATCATTTTCGACGAAATGAAATTCTCAGGCAGCTTGACTTTTTATGACACTTTAAAAAATTATTGTTATACTTCAAAATATTTACAAAAAATCTTGACAAGTTACATACTCAAACCTTTGTCGTGAATCACTCTATCTATTATACCGCATGAAAATCCGCTCAGTAGTTTTTGAGTTTATCACGAACAGAGAGTCAGACAGACGCGGCAGAGGACTTTGTTCTATAATATGTAGTGACAGTACATACAAAAAGCCGCAATAGTCTTTAAAGTGAACTGGGTTATCGATAAAGAAAAAAATAGAAAAAAATTCATTTTACATATGAATTTCTTAGACTTTACATTCGACACAAATTATCAACTATATGTTTTGAAATTATAAACAGAGAAAAAAAATTACTACATCAAAATAGTTACAACGTACAGTATGCGGAATTGTAAGTAAAATTATAATACATTGGTGGCAACACAGTATCATGCAACGCCGTGAATTCCTGAAGTAATTCCCTACGTCGTTGTCTTGTATATAAGAGTCATACAAACTCAAATAAGCTTCAATTTAACTGCAGTTCTGTCAGTTCTAACAGTTTTTATACCAGAACTTATTGTTAAATATTTTAAAGTTACGTCTTTCCTTCTGTGAATTAGTTCAGTACTACAAAGGAATAGAAAGGTATGTTATTACATTTACACTTTAACAATTATGACTAATATGTTTTACTATCCACCGACATTTACATCATACGCATAACGATAAAACGCAAATTAACTAGACTTAGTGCAATATTTCATTCGAGTTTTTGATATTTTTATGTATCGGAGCTGCATTAGAAATTCGCATCCCGAAATAATGGCTGACGGGGGGTGAGGCGGCTAACTACCCCTCTAAACCACTCCCTCGCCGCGGAAAGTTATAGTTACTGAGATATTCATGATCAAAGTTTTGAGATTATGTCGCCTCCGAACAATTATTGGTAATTTTGTATATTAAAAACATGGTGATTTTTAAGTTTAAATTCAATAGTTTATACAATACTTGTCTATATATAAGTAGAGCAAAAATGATTGCAACAATACTAAAAATTATAGTAATTTTGCATAAAAAAAAAAAGGTTAAGTTTTCAACTAAAAAAATAATAACTTGTATGAAACTACGTATATCTACGCATTAAAGAATAAGTTATTGATGAAACAGAATAAATCTTGAGAACAAAAAAAAAAAAAAAAAAAAAAAAAAAAAAAATATTTACAATAAACTTCTGTCCTCATATTTCATATTCAAGCTCACAGTGGTTAAAAAATATTTAATATAAAACAACTAGGGGTTTGATATGTATTCGCAATACTAACCTACATAGAGATTTGCTCTGACCAGCTCGCTCGACCGTGTTATGTGTGGAGAGGTTTTTATGATCATAAAATAATGTATATTATATTTTTGAAGTTATACTTCTTTAGGCGCGTTATGAAAAAATGATGAGAGTGAAATTTTAAGATGCGCGCGCATCTTTGACACAAAATTAACAGTATGAAGCTGTCTTCTGCTTAACCGCTCATTAAGTCTCGAAAAAAAAGCTACCAACAAAATAGAAATTGAACCTCGATATTAGTCGCGCATGTTGGTACGCTCGTCGTTTTTTGTTTTTTTTTTTTTTTTTTTTTTCTACAAACGTAGATTAAGGCGAAAGATAAAATTTTTGAACAGATTGTTATCTTGTTACGCCAAAGAAGTATAACTTCTAACGCGTGTACATAAGTACACACACACTTTTTTTTGATGATTTATTGAGCCTGTCGAGTTTTAGATTAAACATAGTAGAAATAAAACAAAAAATACAAGATCTGGAAAAAGTTTCCTTTTAGTCACACAAATAAGTTATATTTGATTTTTTGTTTTTTTTTTCTGAAAAAATAATGAAAAATTATAAAACAACAAAATTATAGTATTATAAACCTTTAAAATGCGCATCTGAAAGAAAAATCACTTCCGTTACACGTAACTTCAAACACATATATAAAAAAACTACATATCTCCGCGGGGCGAGGGGGGGGGTGTCTTTTGAAAGGTGCAACCAACCCCTATAAAAAACTACCGTTAACAACCCCAAATTCGTGATGCGAATTTCTAATGCCAACCCTGGAGGATTGTTAAGCAAGCGGGCAAATTAAGTTACTAAATTCCTTCCCACCATACTGTATTTTCAACACGAAATTTCCTTCATCGAAAACTATTTACATGACATATAGATCGACAACGCGTCCGAACTTTATACCAGTGGGTCATTATTGCACAATATAAGTATATTGTTAGTAGCGCTCGTCAATTCATCTGGATTTGTATATTTCCGAATGATCTTCCTGTAACTCTAATGATTTAAACAGCACACACATAAACAGCTCTCATACGACAACATTAACTTACTCTAACGACTTACAATTAGGCCAATTTTAACAAAATATATTTATTTATAAATTGTAGTGGATATATGTTACACTAATGTATAAGGTATATTGCTGTAAAGTTTCATCATAATCTTTTCAATAGTGTTTGTTTTTGTGTACCTACAAACATTCATCCATTCTAACAAACTATCTCGTTCATATTATTAATAGGAGGGGATAAAGCAAGCGTCTCTATAACTTATTTATATATTCCACTAGAAGCGTAATTTCAAATTGAAAAACTAGTTTACCGAGCTACAACCAATTGTCTAAACTTCAAAGTTCTACCAGTCACGAATACGCACACGTCATGAAATCGGTCATTTAAAAATAAGTGACACCTATTTTTAGTCACCTTTGTCTGCTAATATCTATACATCGCCCCCGGCCCCGAACTCTGTGTGTGCGAAAACGTTATAAGTACATAAAATACTACTCAAAACAAAGTTTCATCCATTTAAAACTAAGATAGGTCTGGCAGCTCTGTGATTTTTTTTTTGTGTTATAAGAGGCAAACGAACAGGTGGGTCACCTGATGTTAAGTGATCACCACCGCCCATAGACACTAACGACACCAGGGGAGTCGCAAGTGCGTTGCCACCCTTTGGGGGGAAGGGGAGGGAGAGGAGGGGAGGTGGGTCTCCGGCGCTCTCACTGACCGAATGAAACTCAACAATGCAAGCACTGTTACTTCACGTCCGTTTTCTATGCGAAGGTGGTACTACCCCGAGCGAGCCGACCCATTAATGCTGAAACCAGTAATAGTTTCAGCGTGGCTCTACCACCTATATAATCTTGGTCTATTAATTTAGATGTATTTTTATTTATTAGCGCAGATGTTATTTTTCCTATTAATAGTATTCTTATAGCAATATTGTGGAAATCGTTTCCCTGTAGAGATAATCTTAATATATATATTTCTTGTGTGCGTGTGTATGTGACTGAACTCCTCCTAAACGACTGGACCGATTTTGATGAAATTTTTTGTGTGTGTTCGTGGAGATTCGAGAATGGTTTAGATTCACAATTGGACCCGGTAGGTGGCGCTGCGGTTGACTTTTAAGATTTTTTTTATTATCAAGGCAGGACAACGTCCGCAGGGACCGCTAGTAATACTGTATAACTGTAGATTAGTATACAGCTGATGCTCTCCGCCATCGCGCACACTCATCTGCCAAATGGAATAGCGCGCATTTCCCCGGTTTTCTGTAACACATTTCCGTCTCTTTACTAAAATCACTCCTACAAATAAAAAAGTGTGTGTGTACTTATGTACACGCGTTAGAAGTTATACTTCTTTGGCGTAACAAGATAACAATCTGTTCAAAAATTTTATCTTTCGCCTTAATCTACGTTTGTAGAAAAAAAAAAAAAAATAAAAAAAAAAATAAACGACGAGCGTACCAACATGCGAGACTAATATCGAGGTTCAATTTCTATTTTGTTGGTAGCTTTTTTTTCGAGACTTAATGAGCGGTTAAGCAGACAGCTTCATACTGTTAATTTTGTGTCACAAAAATTAAAATTTCACTCTCATCATTTTTTCATAACGCGCCTAAAGAAGTATAACTTCAATAATCAGCAACAGAGAGTAAAGATGTTACACATCCAAAAAAAAAATGAATAACGTTCCTACTTAGGTTTATTAGAGTGCTAGCTGTGCCCGCGACTCCGTCCGCGTGGAACGTAATGTAAAAAACAGAGACTATAAAATCTTCTGAACGTATTAAGTCCATTTACTTATCTACCTTTTTCTCGTACTTAAGTCGCGTCGTCATTAAAATTAAAATAACTTTGGATAGAGTGGACCGATTTTAGTGAAACAAAGACGTAAGTTGTTCTCGAGGATATGCTTTATGATTTTATCCTATGAGGTTTTATCGTGAACCTAGTACTTTAGTTGTGATATGTGTTCATACAAACAGACAGACAGACATTTCTAAAAATGATTGAAATGTATTTTATTACTTATTCCTAGACACTTGTAACAATTTCTTTTTCAAAAATCTAAAAAGTACAGACTCGTTAAATTTACATTCTTATTATATGTATTTTCGGCTTATTTTAACAGATTTCTCACATACCAACTGGGTATATGTTTGAGAGCCCTTGAGAGTTTGGATTTACAATTGGATACGGTAGGTGTGGCTGCAATCGGGTTTTTGGTTTATTAAATTTTTGGCGTTTAAAAATACAATTGAAACCGGTAATCACCGATTTGGTGCAGACGAAGTTGCAGAGGTCAGATAGTCTATACTAATATTATAAAGAGGTAAAGTTTGTGACGTTGTAGGGGGTAAACTCAGGAATTACTGGTCCGATTTGAAAAATTATTTTAGTGTTATACAGCTTATTTATTGAGGAAGGTTATAGTTATATACACGCAAACGAAGTCTGGGGCAGAGGCTAGTATTACATAAAGCCAATGCAAGAAAACTTACGTGTATGTGGCAATGCTTATTACATAAACATGTTTCTCTATTTCATCTCCTGATAACGGAGCTAGAAGAAATACTATTGTGGTTCTTATTCTTCTTAATTAAATACAATTGCAATTCATATCATGTAACAAAGTCATGGCTTCGATGGACAAAGGTTTTATTCCCTTTTCAGAGGCTTTGAATAACAGTTTGATTGTAATAATATAGGCATTTCTAACATAATTTATTTCATATTACAAACTTTACTTCAATTTTATTTATTTGTATAGAAGATTAGTTATTAGTTGTACTCTATAAGTGAGATTAATAAAAGGTAAAAGTGTTTGAGAGTTATTATGCTATCCATAAAATTATATTTGGTTGCTAGTTGGCGCTAGCATATAGTTATTTTATATGTTAATGCTATAAACACGCGATTTTGGTATAATATAAACATATTACATTATATGTCTATATAAGTTTATTTTGTTTAACGATTTGGATCATTTTTTTATTCAGATAGGGACAAAGTCGCGAATGAAATAAAAACGTTATTTAACATTAATTATTAATTATCATATGATGCCCTGTTGTATTTTTTTTTGGTATTAGGATTCTAATCAATACCAAAAATCAATTAACTAGTGTACCTTGAAATTTTGTGAAATGGCGTTATATAAAATAATCCGACTACAAATACGTTTAGCTTCCATCCGATAACAACAACGCAATATCCTTGTATGCGAAATTCGGACACCAGTGTTCTTGTAATTTAAAACGGATGAAGTTCGAAAATAACTTGGATATAAGCGGTTCTAATCTAAATCGCCTAACGGGGTGTAACGTCTTCAATTCACAACTGTTGCTCACCCAGAAGAAATTTACACTTCTCAAAATGTATCTATTGTTTTTTAATTTGAGTTATCTCAACATCTTTTTATTATTTCAGATACTCAACACAATGAAAATCAACTGCATCACTCATTTCATTAAAGATGAAGCATCAAGCTACACCCTAAAGGATAGTACTGTCGTGATAGATGCTCAAAACTATTTTTACAACATGTATGAAAAAAGCCGATTACCGTTCTCATTTGGGTGTGAGAGCGACAGATTTGCAAACGTTTTAAAAGAACATCTCAATAATTTTAAGAAAGCTAATGTAAAGTGCCTCTTTGTATTCAAAGGAGGCACTAGCGATTTGGAACATAGTTTTAACAAGACATATTATAGCAATGACCCACAAAAGACCACAGTTAAATTTTTACAACCTACATTTGCATGTAATATTTGCCAGCAGGTACTAGATGAAATGAATTTTGATTACGTGAACTGTCCGCTAGAAGCCAAAGATTACTGTATTACATTGGCAAAAAAGTTTCGTTGTCCCGTAATTAGCTATGATCAAGAATTCCCAATATCAAAAGTTCCATATATCCCATACAAGGATATGCAATTCGACGAACAAAACAACTGCTTCAATTGTGTAAAATTTAATCTTGAAGTAATGTTACGAAAATACGGCTTAAGTGAAGAGAAATTTATACTTTTTCTTGTACTCTCTGATACCGATTGCTTTCCAGAAAACTACTTCGTTCACTTCTTACGGAGCAATCGTATTCCTTTAAATAATTATTATCGAATTGTCAATCTGTTAAAATGGTTGTCACGTTTAACAAGAGAACAGGCTTTGGTAAGCATTTTCAAGTGTTTAAACAATGACGATCAAAATAAATTTACATTGATGATTGAAAAAACATACTTGTACTTAAAAGAGAAACGTGAAGGCATACCGTCTCACTTGTTTTTATACGGTGATCGTACAAGAATCGCAAGGAATGATCCAATGTGGTTTGAAAAGGGAGTCATGAATAAATTCATCGCGAAACCGTACATTAATCTGTATTATTCTAATGTATATATATACAAAGAAACTATTAATTTTCAAGAAAATAAAAATGAGTATCTATTATCAACAGACATAATAATTTACGCTTACAATCTACTTACAAATTACACAAAAGATGAATTTTCACTAAAGTATAGTACTGGTGACATTGTTATGTTCGTGGACACAAGAAAATTACCATTTCCAAAACCTATATATGAAGCAGATACTTCTGTATTCGAAAATGGTTGGGATGAAATTAAGAATCTCGGACTATTGAAGCACTTTCTTCTTGGAACTATGAAAGGAATCGAATTGAAATATCTCGAAGAGTTACCAGACGATGCGAAACTTCTAATGATCTCTTTGACTTATTACACAGTCAAAAGTTCAAATGAAACCTTAGACGAGTTATACAGTATTTTACTGTCCTATGTAATGCTCGGTATCGTGTTTGAAGACAGAGATGATGTCAATATTACCAAAATGGATTACAAAACCGCAATTGATGTTACTAATGACTACTTTGAGTTGAATGAAGCTGAAATAGAATGTATTAACGATATCGAATTGATTTATCCATTATCTGAATTCCAGCATTGTCTTGAAGAAATGAATAATTTAAATGCACTGTGCGGTTATCCCTACAAACCAACTATATACAGTAAAACGTATAATGGTACGTTTGTTTACAAGATATTGCACTCGTTAAAGACAAAGGACCTGGATAGGGAGGATTTCTTAGTAAATATTTTGGGATTACCTACAACTGTTTATGAGTACCTGCAAAACCTTTCAGTAATTCATGAAAGACTCATAATGTTCATCGAAGATTAATATTATAGAAGTAGTAATGCTAATCGTGCTTATCAGCCGCTTGATTGCGTAAAACATTAACCGTGTTATTACAAAAAAGTTAAATACGTATTAAATACTTGGTTTCAAAAAGTTCCTAATAAATGCACCGCGCTCGCCCGAGGCAAGTTCGCGTTATCCTTTCTCACAAGTCTAACCTAACGTAACCAAAGCGAGACAAAAAGCAAGATGGCAAACATTCAGCGACCGCGGTGCATTTAATATGAGACCTTTTTAAAGCCAGGGTTCAATACGTATTTAACTTTTTTTTAATAACACCGTAAGAGATTCACCTTATAGTGTGAACTGACCTATAGTTTTTGAAAAGCACGTGGAATTCAAGACGATCCTGAAATTCAAAGGGCCTATACAAGTTACAGAGATTGTTTGGCGCAGTTTACTCAAGTACCGAAACCCTTACGAATCCCTATTTTGATTTCATCATTTAATGCGTACCAGGTGTATGTAACATGCCAACTTTACCCTATTTTTTCTAACATTTTCCAGTGAAACATATGCCATTTTTTCACTACTGTAACCATTTATTCATTTGTTATGTAAGAAATATTTTTTGCAAAGTGTCTGCTCAATTTTTGTATGATTTTGGTGGTGTGCTATTCTATCTGGACTTTTAGCCAATATCGCCCAATCCGGTTTTTATCGCAAACATAAATTCCACGTAGTTCCACAATCTGTACATAGGTTTAAGTAAATAGAGCTTACAGTTTTAAAATCTGTGGGTAATATTACCTAGCTATTTTTACATTTTGTACCAGCAAAAACATTCACCACTTGCGACGAATTCTCACAAGTTAATGTGTAAACTTGGAACAAATGCAAGACACAGTGGTACCACAAATATTATCTATTTTCCAGTAAAATAATCAGTGATATAAATCTTATGTTAACGAATTTGCGTGTAAATTGCTTTTTGGGCAAAGATACAGTGGTTGGCAAAGTTGCCGCATTTGACGGTATATGTTTTAGCATGAATATATTTTAAACGAATAAGTTGATTTTGTACGAGTCACCCCTCTTCCGGTTAATGTGTCGCTAGATAATGATTGTATACTTTATAAAGAGATTAGGCGTATGGATGTTGGTTAACTGCTATCAACAAACTTTTAACGTTAATGCTCATTATGAAAGAGTTGGTATACCTAGTTTTTCATAGACAAGTTTTTTATTTCTATGCTATACATTTTACTATAATTGTCACATGTATTTTATTATTAAGTCTTATCCTGTAAATTAAAGGTACAAACGAAATTGTTTTACAAAGCTTAATAACAACACACAAACGAAAGGTTAATAAGTGGTTATAAGAGGCTAGCTTTTGCTCGCGGTTTCACACTCGTGCATGTAGATTTAACTTATCCCTCGCGAATAACTTTTTTCCGGGTGAATTAATGTACCCTATTTCCTTTTCTGTACGGTATGCATTTTATAATGACTGGTTGAATAGTTAAGACGCGAAAGCGATACAAACTTGTATTCACTTATATAATGTTACTAAAGAAGTAAAGATATTAAATAATATCATACTGATACTATAACTATGTTGCATTGTACACAAAATTAAGTAAAAACTTTGATAAAATAAACAAAATATTTACGAATACGACAGTATATTTTTAATATTTTTTAAGACTCATAAAACTTTCACATAACGTTTACATATTTAAAAATATTTTTAGACATTTAAGTTGTTTGTTATATTTAGGTATATAAAAAGACATTTATATAATCATTTACATAATTACTTGAAATAAAAAGTATAAATCGGATAAAAATATATAACCATGCATGTTAGATGTAAGCTATAAGTTCAAACATTTATAGGTATATAAACATTGAGATGTATTGATGTATACATGTGTGCAACATATTGAATAAAACATATTTTAAACTTGTATCCTTTCATTTTTTAACCGGTAAGTCTTCAGTAAGTTTGTTTTGAATATTAATGTAATAGAAAATTGTAAATGTGTTTTTTAAAATGCTGATTTAAGCTATAAGTTAAACATTAAAATCATAGATGTATTTACTAATCGAATAAAACATACATACTTAAAACTTCGGTATCCTTATCGTTTTTTAACCAATTAATTTTGACGTCGATGAATATAAACTTAAATCGATGGACGCCGGCTGCAGCCACGAAAAAGACTCATTGTCGCGTTCCGCCTGAGCCGAGCGTGCAAGCGATAGAGAGGCGATCGGCCTAAGCGTTTGACTTGTGACGCATCTATCTCTATAGGTATAGAATAATTCAATTCATAAAAGTATACAACTTTTCATCAATGTTTTCGACGTTATCAAGTAAAATTATAGTCCGTAAACAAACTTTACAGACACCCATTTAAAAAAAATCTTTACATTATTATACAAATATCTTTTACATTACATCGGTTTTGAAATTTTATGAATTAGTCTAATCGAAGTATTGTCCACCGTACTGAGCGAAAACTGCACGTTTTTGCTGTGATTTTAAGTCGTTAATTATCTCTTCATTACTACGATCAATTAACCTTGTAAGCCTGGAGTACATTCTTCCTACATAAATATCACCCAACCTACTCGAATCCACGTTCCTTATACAGTCTAAAACTTGTTTTAAAATTTCGTCAAATCCGAAAGTGATTGCATTCTTAAAAAATTTACATTCAGTTACGATGTATAAGAATTTGTCTAAGTTAGTTTTATTTATGACATCGGTAACGGCGTTCAGTAATATCATTGCTAAGTATCTGAAACCATATATTGACGCTATATCTAATGCTGTTTCTGTGAATACGGTTGGATCGCCTACAAAATCATCATAGGCCTCGGGCGGATAAGGATCTACAGTTTGGTCTAAGAGCTCCTTAAAAATTAATTCTTTCAAATCAAAACTGGATATAGTATTCATTAATACGCTATCTATTTTCAATTTATGATCTAATAGATTCATTAAGTCTCTTGAATCTCTCAACATAATTTTATTTAATATAAATATCCATAATCTCGATTGTTCTTCTTGTGTGGATGTTTTCAACAAATCAGTTATAAATTCTACAGCAAGATATTCGGTGAATGTTAAATGAACAAACTTAGGCACACCATTAATTATATATTCCACAAGTCCCGTTTTCTCTTCTGCATTTTCCATTCTCTTTATTGTGCCTTTTATTTCTTCAATTTCCATCTCTGTGAACAACCCAGACATATCGTCTTTAAATAATGCGTAAAATGCTAATTTCTTGTGTGTATTGGCAAATTCTCTGTGTTCCTTATCGTACATCATTTTCATATCTGGATTATGTATATCTATTTGTCCCTTTTCTTCAAATCGAATTTTTTTCAATTTTGTCTCAAAGAAACGTTCGTAGAAAGCAAAAGTGTTCATGTCTAAATCCCATTTACTTGAGAAATTTTTAGCTTCTGAATAATTTGTTTCATTGATTTCATTTTCAAAATAATCGAGTGCTATGTACATATGGAGCGGGGTTTTTGATAGATTCATAGCTTCATTTATGCCACGCACGTTTGCGAGAAAAGTATAAAATAAGTTATCTAAAGATAAAAACCAACTAGTATTTAGTTTCCATTTCTCTCTGAATATTTGCTTGTCAGCTGTGAGATGTATCCGTTTTATTTCACTTTGAAAGTAGATTATAGCAGCCACATAAATACTACGTAAAATAACGCTACTTACTTTTAGAAGCTGTACTTCTGATCTATCGGTATAATAATTAATACGTCGTTTCATGTATTCGAAAAGATCATTAATATTTAAAAACTGATTGTAAGTGAATTCTTGAATATTGAATTTTTTTTGAAAATATTTCTCTAGAAATATTTTTTGATCATTCTCAGAAAATGGTTCTAGGGTGTATGATTTACCGAATTCGCGCTCCAATGTATATTTTATGTTATTATACGAACGACTGGTGATCCATAGTTTTTGTTTCTCATCTAAAAATGGTTCTATTCTCTCATCTGCATTACAGTTTAATCGAATTGAAAGAGATTTCAATAAGCCGGCTACCTCTGTTTTGTAATGTGGACAGATTTCGTCAAATCCATCAAAAAGTAAGTACGCATCACCTTTGTTATAACAGTAGATAAACATTTTTAGTGCAAAACAATCTAAAACATTTTTTATGTTACAATGCTTCAATTTTAACTGTCCAGTTTCAATTTCAAGGCTATAATCATATTCCTCGCACTGCTGGACTTTGAATCTAGATCTATTTTTTGATAGTGCAGCATCGCATATGAATTTTAGAGCTTCTAATTTTTGTATTTTGATATTGTTCTCTTGCCATCTGTGAAACTCTTTTGTATGTTCAAGGAGATTAATTCTTTCAATCCAAATGAACGGTTTAATTTTTTTTGTAGTAATGGACAAATGTGTTAGTAAAGTCGATTTACCCATACCGGGTGCGGCTAATATAATAACGTTGTCTTTCAATACCTCTAGAGTTTTAACTTTAAATATTTTGTTTTTATGTGTATTTGAGGCGAATGGCATAAACTCACAGGAGGAATGAGATGAACTTGAACCATCTTCTGTACTTGAAGATGAAAAGTATTCCGTTTCCTCATCTCTAATATAAGTTGACACAGAAGTCCAAGTTTTTGCCTGACACAATCTTCTCTCAATATAATAATCTTTGATATCTTCGTAATTTGGTTGTACAAGTGATTTACCAATACTAAGTTTCTCTTTGTTTATTAATTTATTTAAGATATGTGAATTTATCAAAGGCATTGATTCCTCGTTAACTATTTGTTCAAATCTTACTTCTATACCTTGATAAACGACTGGCATTTTTAAAAGTTTGTTTTGACTTTCAAGCGTTAGATCAGTCAAATTACATTTTAAATCTTTAACTTGCATAAATAAACTATCAGTTATGTGTTGCTTTATTTCTTGAATTGAACTTTCACCTGTGACCACTATAACCTTTGTTGCTACAGATTTACTTAGAATATCTAAAAGTTGAATGATATTGGTTTTTGAAATTATTTTATATAATACTATTAATGTTCTGACCTTTAATTTGCTTAGGTCGTTTATAATAATCTCATAGTTGATCGGTGAGAGTAACGATACATAATCTAAATCAAGATACAGGATATTATCAGTGTCTTCATAATATTGAACTAATTTTATACTAGTCAATATAATATTTTCTGTTAATATGAAAGTTAGTTTTAAATCTCCTTCATCCAGACATAAAGAATTTATACAATTTCCGTTAAACTGAATTCCATATTCGTTAATTTTATTAAGGAAAATGTAGTTTATAATATCTAAGAAAGATTTCTCACTAAAGTCATCAAGCAATAAATTAAAATCATACGACTCCTTTGTCAAATAATTTTTATATTCTAACATCCACCATTTTTGGACTTCGTTATGGACTTTCAAAAATATTGCTTCTACGTGATTATCAGAGATTGCTTTAAAGTTTGTTTTATTCTTGTAGATATATCTTTCGATATCGCTTTTAATATGTTTTTCTATTTCATTCTCCTTAGCTTGACAGGTATAAAACCATAAATTGTCCAGAAAATCTTTAACAATCTTTTTGTCACATTCTGCACCATCAAATGACAATTCGGGAAAATTTTCTGTATTTATTTTAAGTCTGAAGGAATCTAAGTCTGTAACATTTTCTTTTAAAATATCAAGAAGTTTTGTAGCATTTTTACCTAAAGTTTTTTCTGATGTATTAAATTTCAAATACTTACTATCATCAAAAACCAACAGATTACCAACAGCACTTCCTAAGCCGCCTTTTGTGTTTAAAAGTCCAGGCTCTAAATAGTTATCTGAATCAATTAAATTTTGATCGATAACAATATTTTTATTTGTAGACTTTGATAGTAAGTTTATAATTTTGCCGCCTAAATATTTTATCCTTTTGTCTGCTTTCCTGTCGTGTACCGCCATATCAACATTGCCAAAGATCGCTGGTAATTTAAAATTACTCCATTGACCTGATCTTAAAGTCTCCACACCAACAATTTCAATAGCTTCATTAATAGTAGTTCGAGTAATTTCTATTTTCGATAAATAATTTGTACCCGTAAATTCATTTTTTATTTTCTCGTCCTTGATTTCAAGTTTATTGTTTTTATCATTATATACTACCACATTTCCAATCACTTTACTGATAGTTTCTGGGGTCGGGTCAAATAGGACAGATGCAAGATTTTTATTGATATTTTCTTGACATTTTCTATAAAACAATGCTTCACTGAATAAGCAATTTTTTAATGATATCAAAAATTCATCGTTAGAACACAAAAACTCAGGACGAATTGAACCCCTACGAAACCCGTCTTCATTTACATCAGTAACACAAATTACACTTTGTGCCAGTAACACATGAAATTTACCTATAATCTCATCGTTCATCATCGATGTAGATTTGCCTTCTCGTACAAATTTAAACAGTCTTTTTCCTAGATATTTTATGCGTTCTAAGACTATAATTTTAGACATTTTTTCAATATCCTTCTCGCTGTAATTATATTGGAATATATCAGACGTTTCTACACTATTCACTAACTCATTGACTGTTGTATCTACCTCGTACATATTGACATTTTTTTTATCACGAAAATCATCTTTGATAGTTGTATATAATAAGAAAGAACATTTTACATCTTCTAACTGACCGCGAAACATTTCATCGTCATTTGTTATATTAAATTTTTGCCTTATTTTCAAGTAGCTATCGAAGTACTTAGGTAAACTAAAATCACCAGTAGCATTCCACAAATCATTTATAGTTATTTTACTCTTTGTCACGTCGTTCTTGTGTTTCGCTTGCAAAAATATAACATTGTCGACACCATTTTGTTTATATCTTAAACATATATCATCCAGCGCACCGATTCCTTCCAAGCTAGATCCTAAATAAAACTGATTAATACCTTTATTTATCACTGCTCGTATATAAAGCAAAGTAAGTAATTTTGTTTCGTATAATTCTCCTTTAATACCAGTAGCACCGGGACGTTTTTTAAACATAAACTTACTGATCAAAGAGCTATCTTTTCCTACTGTCAGATGTTTAGCAATTTGATTTTTAGTTGTATCTATTATTTTTTTATTCGGTGACCTCGTATTATAACTCTGTAATATATCGACGATGTATCTTCCTGTTACGGTTTGAAGCTCTTTGGCAATGTCTAGAGGCGTTTTATCGTCATTGTTTTTGCAATCAATGTTTGCTCCTAGATCTAGGAGAAAACTGACGGCATCTTTGTCTTCTTTTATGACGGAAATGTGCAATGGAGTATTGTTACAATCGTTACCAAATCGTTCATTTACGTTTGCGCCATTATTCAAACATTTTATAATGTTTTTATGTTTCTCTTCTTTGGGTACATTTTCTCGTAGGGCAATGAATAGTCTTGCGTTCTGTATTAATACGTCATCGTGCGAAGACATCGTATTGTTTCTTCTACGGTACAGCCAGTGTTAAATGATGTTAACCTGAAATATAAGATAAACAGTTAGCTAGCAAAGGGATGTAATTTAATGTACGAGACTCATCTGCATTCATTCATTTCATCTTCCGATCGCTTTTTAGTCAACAATTGTTCGCGACAATTTATAGTAGTTTGTGTTGGATAGTAGTGTATATTAATCGTGTGTAGTTTTATAGTGATTTGTACGAATAGTGCATAGCTTTGATAGTAGTTAGATAGTTTTGTCCACAATTAAATATACCTATTGGTGTCTTTTATTTTAAATATAGAATAGTATTACGTTATGATATTATAATTAGAAATAGTTATACGTCATTTGTTTTATAGTTTATGTGGTGTAGTTATAGATATTTATAGTGTTTTGTCTAGAAATAGTTTAAAGTATTATAAGATGTTAGCTGTAAGAATATTTGTAAAATATTTTATTAAATAAAGAGCAAGCGAAGGAAACTCGTTGCGCCCCCGCCCCGTCCTGTATAGTAGGTTTAGCCGAACCCTGACGCTGTGCGCGTGGCTATTAAGTGTTCTGATTGGCGGAGCACCGCCAGCGTCAGGCGAGCGACCCCGGTGCCGTATAGGCAAGGCCCGGAACGTGGACATGCAGGCGCGGGCGGCATAGAGAGCAGTCGTCATAGTAATAGTAACGCGTAATAGAGTAATCGAATAGATAAATAG
Organism: Antheraea yamamai; assembly: GCA_036509395.1. NCBI lineage: Eukaryota > Metazoa > Arthropoda > Insecta > Lepidoptera > Saturniidae > Antheraea > Antheraea yamamai. Next base: position 2,802,470 of record AP028429.1, on the reverse strand, counting down.
TCATCGTTAGTACTAGTAGATAGTGAATAGTAATCTAATAGTCTGTTTTGATCAAGTCGGCATACGAGCACATCCTTCGCTGCTCTACTAGTAACAAGTCTTTTATTGCGAGAAAACCTCAACGTGCTTCAACTTCAACGTCCGGTTTCATCAAGCCATCGCTATAGTTGTGAGTCATTCGGAGGTGGCTCACAACAATCATAAATATATAATTTTGGAGTGTTTGTCCATTGTCCCGGCTAATCTCTGAAATGGCAGAATCGATTTTAACGAGACTTTCATTACCGCCTTTCATTTTATAGGTTGAAATTTAGTTTAAGATATTTCAGTTAAAAATATAGGAGATGGTTAACAAATAATCCATTCTGGGAAGAGTGGGATCAAGGTATCACAGCAATCATGCTCGATCACGTCATCACCAACTCTATTATGATAAATTAGCTGCTCACGACTTCATCCGCGTGAAATTTTAATGCATAAAACAGTTTTTCGCATACTGTGTTTTAAATCTATTCTATCTATACATATTATAAGAATGTAAATATGAAGTGTCTATACTTTTTAGATTTTTGTGAGAAAAACTGTTGTAGGTGTGTAAGACTAAGTAATAAAATACATTTCAATCACTTTAGAAACGTCTGTCTGGTTATTTGAACAAGTATCAGGACTAAAGTACTGCGTTCATTATAAAACCTTAATAATTACCACGAAAATTATAAAGCATATCTTCGAGTAACATTTAATCTTTGTTTCATTAAAATCGGTTCGGTCTATCAAAACTTATTGTAATTTTAATGAGACGCGACTTAAGTACGGAGACGGAAAGAAAAGTAACTAATTAATGAAACTTATTACATTCAGATGACTTTATTAGTCAATGTTTTATATATAAGGTTTCACGCGGACGAAGTCGCGGGCACAGCTAGTATTATACTATAATATCTTCTTTTTTTTCGAACTAACTACGCTATTGACCTAGCAGGGTTTTAACAGCGTTACCGGACTACTAAGGCGAGCACTTAATGCACTCAGCCGATTTTATTTGACTAATAGCTCAAGGGTGCACGGCACACCTTGGCTTGGGCCGTTGCCTCATATGGGGGCGGCGACGGTACTCGGCCGGCTGCTCCCCAACATAGGGGGACCGAGTGCTGGGTGCGGGCGTTACGCGCAGCGCAGCGCATTGTGGCACTGAGGGCAATAAAGGGGTACCGAACCGTGGCCTCCGCGGTGGCCTTTGCGCTCGCCGGCTCTCTGCCCTGGGAGCTGGAGGCGGGAGTTCTTGCCGCCGTGTACGAGTTCACGGCGGCAAAGAAGAGAATTGGGGAGCCTCCAGCCCCCAGGGAGATTGAGACCAAAAGTGGGGCTCGAACCGCCAGCGCCCGTCCAGGGTGAGGCCCAGATATTTCATCTGGGTCCCCACCCTGATCCGGGTACCCTCCACCACTATGTGGGCCCCTGGTGGTGGCCCTCGCCGAGGCCCATGAAAGAGTAGGGCCTAGGTCTTGGAGCTAACCTAAGCTAAGCTAACTATTCATACATATATGAGTTGTTGAAACATATATGTCTACCAAGCATACATACCTCAACAACTCTTATATATATTTCGTATCGGATAATATTCTAAACTATTTCAGTTTGATAAGGGAAAAAAATAAAACCCTTCCACTTGCATGTGTAAGCGTGTATGTGTGCACGTGCGTGGAGGTGATATGTGTAATGTTGTCGCAGTGATGTAAGCTAGCGCACTCAAGGGCTCCACGCCGAGGGAACGGACCTAGGCTTGAGCCGCTGCCTAGAAAGGGGTGTTTTTAAGTTTTTTTTTGTAAGATAAAAAATAAAATGAGATTTCCAATAAAAAGAAAGGGGTTGAAAAAAGTTTTGAAAGAAAGGAGGGGGGGGGAAAAAGGAAGAAAAAAAGGAAAAAAAAAAAAAAAAAAAAAAAAAAAATAAAAAACATACTCTTGCATAAGTATGCAGTTATGATTGTTTACCAAAGATCATGAGTAGAATAATTATCGTAAGGTATCATGATACAGATTACAAAAACTCTGCGAAGCGATGTAATATGTTCCTTCGTAATTGAAAATTATCTTTGTATTGTCTACATCAATTTAGGCAGTCCGTGGTTACAAACTATATAGGTAAGTTATGTATTGTGTGAAATCGTCCCAGGCGTACTAATAGTATTCGATTCATAGCCAGAGATAAATTTTATAATAATATGGTGAAATTGTCTTCAAGATACATGAAGGAAACTTTAGAAGCAAGGCCTAATATTACCCATAAAAGTAACCGCTTACTAGGCAATAAGGTTGACTAAATTGGTTATTAATTATATTTCATGAAGTAAATATTAGTTATTGAAGTGAAACTTCTAATGCGACTTGCAACAAGGTTGCGTTAAACGTTTAACGCTACCATAGAGGGGGTATGAAAGCACTGTTGCGTTAAACGTTCAGCGCTCCTGGGGAGGGGGAATAGAAAGAGACAGAGCGAGAAAAATAATCAAACATTTCGTATCTTACTTTAGTTATCATAATCCCATTGTAAATGTTATAGATTTGGATATTTCTCCAGTCGAAAATGATAATTAAAAGATGCGATCAATTGTGAATTGTAAGCAATGTTAATAAAGTTTGTCTTAAAGAAACAATATGATTTCACTGAAACTCAATTTCTACCCCTTTCTATTTTAATTTCCACATTACGAAGTTTCACTTCTTCCGCGCGGAGGGACTCCACGCACTATTTTTTTTTTCCTGTTTAAAAAGTATATTTTTATCACATTTATTTTCGTTTTTTTAGTACATTATGAATTCTTTTATAAAGCCGGTTTCAACCCTGTTTTTTTTTAACTTTATTTTTGGCAACCAATCTTTTAGATTATTACTGCCATTGTCGAGTAGTTAATAGTATTACAAGTTCTTCTAATCCATTTTCGGCAACCAGTCTTCTAGTAGACCATTACCGCCATTGTCAAGTGAGTATCGATATTACAAGTTTCTTGATATAATTTCAATGAATGCCATTGTCGAGTAGTTAATAGTATTTCAAGTTCTTCTTCTATTCCATTTTGGCAACCAGTCTTCTAGTAGACTATTACTGCCATTGTCAAGTGAGTATCAATATTACAAGTTTCTTGATATAATTTCAAGGAACTAACAAGATGGTGGCCATCTTGTTAGAACCTTCCATGGAATTTTTGTGGCATCTCAGAATTCATGGTCCGTGGCATTATTTTCCATTCACTTCACTTATGCACAATCAACAAACTATATCACATAAAACGCCACCAATTTTACACAATATAGAGTCAAGTAACACAAGATTATGAATAAAAAATAAAATCCACTATATGACAGACCAAGATCCCGCCAAAAACTCCGAAAAAAAAAGTTATGCTACATGCCACAGACACATAAAGATGCGTTTGTGCAGTGTTTAATTGTCTTTTTAATCTGTGTCACGACATCTGTCCTAGTCTCACAAATATCTATAGATTAGGTAACTTATAAATAAATAATAAAATATAATACCTATGCATATAAATTATTTTCTATATTTATTACTTACCCATATAATTGAATTGTATTGAAAAAAAGTGTATAATTCAATTTTTATATTTCATTTTAATGGGATATTTAATGATTTACATTTAAATAGATCAAGATGTATTTTGTGGCAGCAGTAGGATATTTGGTAGTGCGTCGCAATAATGATCTTTCGTCATATAATTCAATCGTCGCAATATCTTTTACCGCATCAAATAATGAAATTTTTACAATCGCTGCCTTTATTGGTTTGATTTTTGAAAATCCCACCAATTTTGTCAACCTTCACATCGACCCACCTCCAGACATGGGGCGTCGTGAGCTTCGCGTGAGCGTATGTTATAACGTCATTAATGACGTTTTCTGCGCGACCAAAACGATAGCGGTCGCCAAGTGGAACGGCTAAGAGTATTTGGGGCGTTGTGAACGTCAAGTGGAACGGCTAAGGGTATTTGGGGCGTTGTGAACGTCAAGTGGAACGGCTAAGGGTATTTGGGGCGTTGTGAACGTCAAGTGGAACGCGTTCCTAGTATTCTGTTACAGTGTTGCAAATGTAGTCACTTTGTCCTTAGAAGTGACGACTTTTGTGTAGTTCTTAGCGACGAAAAATAAGATTTGATGACAAAGATTGTATAATCAACTATTTGACAATTTTTCGACTACAGCTCAAAATGATTTCGTCAGCAGTAATAACTACATTTTTGGTTAATTAAATATCATAATTATATAGCGCCAAGAGTAGTAGTAGTAGATATGTACATATATGCAAAATACAAGTTGTTCTTTTGCAACAAAAAACATTAAACTGCAACATAAACTTGTATTTTATTAGATTGAAGAATTATTTAAGTTATTAAGTGATGAAGATGAATAACTAATATATGTTTCTTAATCTAAATTAAAAAATTCTACTATTTCTAGCAAATTGTGATTGAGACAATAATTTATGCTTATTATAATGATGGTATTATTTAATGAAACATTAGTATTCTATATGTACTATAATTATAATAATTTTCGCCAGTGATATCTTGTGCCACTCCCAGTACAAAATCCTGATCTTGGTAAAATTATTTCTAACGACTTTCTACAAAATAACTTTTGATATCGAGTTTAGGGACTTGAATTGTAGGAGTTGGCAACATTATTCTGTCATTATAGATTTAATGGCGCCATGAAACATTTGCAGCTGTATAGTGTAAAATAACATTTTTACTTATGGAATGCAATTGTATATATTTTTATATGTTATAATATTACAATTACACATTAGATATTAAATGAATAATTTTAAACGTGGTCACAAAAAGTGTACACAGAACTAAAAAATGGAAAGCATAAATTTTGTTGTTGACCAAAAACTTAGCGTTTGCAGTGAATTAAAGCCACCCATGGTGACGGGAAAGGTAATGTCTTATGAGGAAAAATCTGTTGGGTCCACTTCGTTCTTTAAATGCGAAGCGTGCCCGTATATGGCGCTCGCGGAAGACGACATAAAATTTCACTTATTTACAGCACACCCTGACTTGGCAAGAAGCAATGGGCTCGCTGAAAATATCCACATACCTTGCCCCGGTTGCTCTAGCGTATTTGACGCAGAAGAGACCCTCCGAACCCATTTACGGAATCATCATAAAATGGGTATCAAAGATGCGAAAAAGATGATTAAGAGCCTGGTTCAGATCGCGTTGAAAAATGCCAAGTTGAAAAAAGAGAACAAAAGTGACGACACGCTAGCGACAGTTCCTGAACAGCGTATAGGCAATATAAAAATCCCACAAGTTATTGAAATAGGCCCCGACATTGTTAACTCTAATAATGACCTCCCGAAAGGTGTAGCTTTTATATCTGTTGACGAATTAAACAAAATGAGCACGCCAAATTTTGAGAAGGTTGATCCTAAGGAGATTATCCAAGAAGCCAGCATTAATATTGTCTACACTAATGAAGTTTCAACACAGTATATGAATGTATCTGATACCGCATCAGGAAAGGCATGTAACCTCATTCAAGTATCAAATGTCACTCCTGACTTAATATCATCCATACAACCTCGGATGCTGGGCGGTGAGAATTCCAAAACTGCCCAAATGCCAACAGAGATAGAAGTTAACGTACCGCAGATACGTAAACCCGAAGAGATTAATGAGCACATGAATGTGAAAATTGAAAATTCAGATAAAAAAATTGGTATCTTATGTTTAGTAGACGGTTGTCATATACGTTTGAAAGAGGAAAACAATCTCTCTTACCATAGGCAATGTCATCAAAATGGGAAATTGGTGTGTCCAGAGTGTGCAAAGACATGCCCAACCGTTGATGCGTTACACACACATTTATGGAAAATTCATGCTATAGATTTAGAATTACCAACATGTGAAATATGTGGTTTTAAGACATACAAAAAATACAGACTGCATAATATACATATGAAGTGCCATGGAAAAATCAAAGTACATTTTTGTAAGATATTTTTCTTTCAGTATGTACCAATAATATTCATATTTCTTGCTAGGTTAATTTAAATCATTTTTATATTATTGTTTCTAATGAATAAGTAAATTAATACAATTTACAATTAAAATTGCTACTGATTTTAAATCTATTTCTCTTCATATACTTATATTGTGATAGATACTACTATAAAAATGAGCTAACTCCAATCTTAGATCCTAACTAGCTTATGGACGAGACATTGGCCGTGAAGAATAGTTTCTTTGGGCTAGCGCTAACATGCAATAGAAGCTTTCAAAAGGAAAAAAACCCCGATTTTGAAACATTCTTCATTGGTGCTTCGCTCCTATTGGTCTTAGCGTGATATATAGCCTAAAGCCTTCCTCGATAAATGAGCTATCTAACACTGAAAGAATTTTTTAAATCGGATTAGTAGTTCTTGAGACTTGTGCATTCAAGCAAACAAACTCTTCAGCTTTATAATATTAGTATAGACTAGTCTTGACTAATGTTATAAATGTGAATGTTGGTTTGTTATGCATTGACCCCTTAATTACTGAACAGATCATCATTACATTTTAAATACACACATGTCAAGGTTATAAAAAAGGGTTACCTTTCTTCCAGAAAATAATACTGTTCGTAAAGGATAGGTTAAATTTATATTAACACTAGCTGACCTGGCCACGCGTTGCTGTGACTCAGTTATTATATCATTACATATTGATAAGAATTCATAATTGTTCTTGATAATATGACCAATAAACATCACTTAACAAACTACCACGCAGCAGAAGCTCTCAAAAGGAAAAATCCCCAATTTTGAAACATTCTTCATTGGTGCTCTGCTCCTATTGATCGTAGCGTGATTATATATAAATCCTCCTCGATAAATTAGCTCTCTAACACCTGAAGATTTTTTCAAATCTGACTAAGTGAGATCACCCCCCTACAACCTCACAAACTTTACCTCTTTATAATAATATTAGTATAGATGAGGGAAGTGATAAACAAAAGCTGAAATTTCATTTTTTAAATGATGGAATCACTTATAAATATACATATATATCTTTCATTACAGAATTGAAGCAATACCACAATATGTTTTATATAATGAATTATTGCAATAATATTTTTTGTTAAAATCAGGGATTTACAGACTATTTGGAACTAGGCACCACTCTGACAGGCTCTGTGAGTAAAAGGTGGGCGCCTATAAATTAAAACAATTTAATAAATGTATAAGATAATTTAATGAAATTATAAATTTGGTTTGATTAGTTCCAACTGCAAACTCCACAGCACAGCATTGGTACTTTTATTTTTCGCTATTCTGAGGGGCCACACGAACATTGACCAGAATTCCATATGCGGCCCGCAGTATATTCACTCCTGGTCTAAATGTTATGAATACATTGTGCATTACATAATGCATATTGTGACATTGTTCTCTATATTTATTTACAATTTAAATGTTGTTATAATTTTTAAACCTTCAGGTTCAGTGTGCTCAAGATCATTCAAAAATGCAAATCAATTGTCAAAACACAAAATGGTACATAAAAAGGATTTAATACCGGTACAGTGTTCCATTTGTCAAAAAGAGTTCAGTAATGAGAAACGAATGAAAGTGCACGTCGCAGCAGTCCATGACAAAGTAAAACCGTTCAAATGTTCCCACTGTGACTATACTTCGGCAAGGAAAGAGGAACTAAAATTACATTTAAGGTCACATACAGGTAACTTTTATACTTACTTTCAATAATTACCTCATTTAGTTAAGAAACAATCTGGTACTTGTGTATTAAATGCACTGCAGCCGGCTTGCGTTATTTTATTCGTAAGTATAACTTTTTTTTTTACGTGCAGAGAAAATCCTCATGGACTGCCAGGCTCTCAGGGGAAAGCCTGGACTGAGCCGACCACCACCTACGTGCTAATCACGCAGGGGTGGTGCCTTTCGGCGACTTTAACGGCTAAAACTCCACGACAACCTACGCCGCACTATAGGGGTGCCGCGGGGGATCATACAGGCAAGCTCCGCGACACCCCCGGCGGCAGGCGCTTCCCACGCCGTACCCAGCTGAGGCAGCCTGGTTGCAGGACTGCCTTCCAGCCCGCCGAACCCGTGCAATGGGAGTCCAGGCCCCCTGTCCCTTTCTCCCTGGGTTCGGCCGGCAGCGGAAAAGCTAGGCCATCTATAAAAAGATCAAATTTTTCAATGGGCTCAAAAAAATTAAATTTACAGCGAGAAAAACAAGAATTTCATTTTGACTTCAACTTTGAATAACTTTCAAAGGAGTGAATTTAGCTAAAAATGTTAGGAGACGTTTTTTGTAGGAAATTAAATTCCCTTCAAGAATCTCTATTGATTTTTTTCCGGATACTAATTTTTAAGTGAATGACAAAATCCTAAAGTTAAAAATCAAATTCTGAAATCATACCAATTTTCAAGGCGTGGTTATGAGAAAATGGTTCATCTGACAAAAAATTTCAATCAGTCTTTTTTTGTAGACAATTAAATTCTCTTAAAAAAATGTCTCTTAGTCAATTTCATTTACCTCGACGGTTTAGGAGTTATGAGACAAAAACCCGCTCCGGAAAAAAAATCAAAAGTTGCGATGATAGACCTTTTAATATAAATATTAAGGGCTCAAATTCTCACAACATTGTTTTTTTGTCATCCCAAATAATATTTTCGATATACTTAAAAAAAAAAAAAAATATTTGATTTTTTTGGCCCAGTCTACTATACATGTCTATAAATTCATTTCAATCCTATAAAAGAAATTGAATTTATGTTAGTTTTAGCTTATAATTTAGCAAAATATTTAAAATAGGTTGTGGGGGTAGACCAATAAATACTTCCTTGTCTTTAATGACTTGAACCTTATTTTAAAGGAGTTACTTTGGAATAATATCATGTTTAAAATGTCTATCTATTAACTGAAATTGTTTGTCTTCTACAGGTGACAAGCCATACTCATGTAATCAATGCTCATACCGGTCTGCTGATCATAACGCAATGCGTCGGCACAAGAAAATGCATTCGAAAGAGGGTGTCTACAAATGCAAATATTGTCCTTACAGTACTATACAATCAACTGTCTTTGCCTCCCATATGATATCCAAACACCCTAACTTGAACTCAGCAGATCTACATCGATGTCCCTATTGCCCTTTCAAATCTGTAAACAAAGAAAAATATGTAACCCATTTAACGAACCACCCTGATAAAGAAGGTATACAGTTGTTAATCGAAATGACGAAAGGTAAAGCCAATAAACCAAGTTGGACAATACCAAGTGAAGCTGGGAAGAATAATGATGAGCAATCAAATGAAACAAAAAGGGAGGCTGCTAAGACTGTCAATGAGATTCCTATAGAAGTGTACGACTGCGATAGTATATCAGAAAGTCTGCCACAGAATTATTCGAAGACTTACTGTGTGACCTCAACTGGTGACACTCAAACACAGAACTACGACAGTCAAGTACTAGTCACAGATCTTAGTAGAGACGAGAATAAATCTGACTGTCTAATTTCTGAGAATTCCAACGTGACGATGATGGAGAGGCATCAGTATACATCCCAGCATCCCCTCCAACTGACATATGATAGTAACCAGTCGAATCTGCATGGTTTCCTAAACACTACAGTCGAACAAAATATGTTACAAAGCAATAACGTAAATTCCCTCACATCTAACACTATAGGCACTATGGGTAATAATATAATGTGCAACTTCCCCATTAGACTACCACCAGTACCCCAAAATTCACTAAGAAATAACATTATGCTGAAACCAGTCGACAAAATATCTTTAACCACAACAAAAGTCACAGGTCCTATTATAAAACCCACTCAGATATTACCAGTGCCTCTATCCAGTAACTCTCCAGTCAATATATCTATGGATAGTGTACCGAGAAAAAAACCCAAGATATCTGTGAAGAGCAATCTAATTTTGAAGGGTCCAGACCAGGTGAATATGTTCCATTCGCAACAGAAAATGGCGTTCCGTAGGCTGGAAGATAACGAGAGATTCGGTTTGGGTGGACCGGTGACTTTCAATAATTTAATAACTACACAGTTCATGCAGCTGCAACCGCAGCAGTCACTGGATGAATCTTCAGGGGACATGATGCCGTATCCTCAAGAATCTTTGCTCCCTAGCGCCGCTACCACACCTGACACGACCATTGCTGAAGACCCTCAAATATTCTCCTTCAACCAACAAATCAGCGTCAATTCCATGACCATGTTGCCTCCAACTCAAAAGATACAAACAAACGACCCGAGCTACATAAAATTGGAAGCGACTATCAAACAGAACACTCAATCGCCGAGCCTCGAAAGAATGTGCGATGCTAACTTGCTTAACAATCCGGCCATCAGTCGAGAGTACAAAGCTTCCCCACCCCTTGAAGACATTCATAAGAATATGAACGAAATTAAAAACGAAGTTAAATCAGATGCTTTCTACAACATTGCTCTGAACAATTCAACAGCAAATCCTACAATCATAGACCAGTATTTGATGGACAATATCATGGGAGAGCAGTACTCTGGACACATGGATGTACCTAATACAGTTCTACAGGATATATCTGATCAGCAAAGCGACGTCATAGAAATTGATGATAACTCCGATGACAATAAACTCTTGCCTCGTTTCGATATGAATAATTTTCCTCTAGAGTCTTTATATTTGATGCACAACGATTTCCATTTTCTGGACAATGATATACAGTCTAACACGATAGTTAATGAAGTTGCGAATGAAATGAACAGAATGGTACCAGACATGCCGGTAATAAGTCAGAAAGAGAACTTAGAAACGCCGTGCGACAACGCCGGTAGTGATTTCGCTAACTTCATCCAGGGCAAAAAGGATCCCATGATGAATACCTCAGTACGGCAAACGACGAATAAGATAAACGTAAAAAATATAGAATTAATGAAAAATTAAAAGAAAATTGTATGTAAATCGAAAGTCTTGTATGTTATTTCCAAAGATTATAATTTTATTTTTTTATGGTAAACAGCGATGAAATCACGGCTTCGTCTCACTTCTTGATACTTGTAAAGATGCCAGTGTTCCGGCATTTTATCGAAAGGTCCCGGATCTGTATGTACCCCTTTAGCATCTGGACCCATGATGACCAAAACGTTCCCCGAATAGTGTCTTACATAATCTTCAAAAGCTGTTCTGTTATTGAAGTAGCAAAATAATAATGCCACTTTAGGATTATGTAGTTCACTCAGGGTATTCTCATTAAGCTGTGATGATGTGAAGATAAGTTGTATAAAAGTGGGTGGAGCGTATTTACAATGCCACCACGCGCCATCCACCTCAACTCCAGACACTGGAAATCCTAGAAATTATGAAATTAAAGACCAAAATATTACATATATATATATTATACCTCAGTAAACTCATGACACAAATCATATTTATGTAGAGATTTCCTTTTTATTTATTTATTTATTTTATTTTTGGTAACCAATCTTCTAGATTATTACTGAGATTATCGAGTGAGTACTACTATTACAAGTATCTTGCGATAATTTCAATGTTCTAACAAGATGGCGACATTCTTTGTTAGAACTTTCCTGGGAGTTTTTGTGTCATCTCAGCATCCCTGCACCGTGATACTATTTCCGATCCACTTCACTTGTGCACAATAACCAAACTATATTACGTAAAACACCACCAATGCTACATAATGTAGAGCCAAATAACTCAAGATTATGAATAACATATAAAGTCATGACATTCCAAGATCTAGCCAAAAACGCTACATAGAGATTGTTATGTGTTTACTAAGTAAGGAACACTATAGTTGCGTTCATTCTATAGGAAAACATTGGATGGAAATTAATAGAAATGCTCCCTAAATATTGATAAAACGTAGAAATAAAATCAGGCGGATCGATTTGCACAAAAATATAAATCTTATACATGTGTTATAAATTCATTGTGGTAATTAATCGTAATATTACCAAAAAAAAAACGGCGCACAGTAACGAGTAAAAGTAACAGATGTCCCATCATTTTTTTTTAATGCTATAAGCTTGACCATAATTTCATCTGATGTTAAATGACGATATAATCTAAGATGGGAAATATATAAAGATAGGGACTAGTGGTTTGATCGGTGGAATATTATTTCGATGTCCGTAGGTTCGAACCCCGGCATGTACCAACGAATTTCTCGGAATTCCCGTACATTTACTAATTTCAGTTGGTAACACTATCGGCTGACGGTGAAGGAAAACATCGTGAGGAAATTTGAACCTGAGAAATGTTCTTGTAGTACTACTGTATGTGGGAAATGTGTAGTTTGAAATTGCCAATACGTCGTGGGCTGGCGTGGTGATTATGCCCATACCTTCCTTCGAGAAGACGTCTATGGCCCTGCAGTGGGCCTCTTACAGGCTCCTGATGATACGGACTGAGTCTCAAATATAACTGTCACAACACACCAATAGGAGCTTGGAAATAGATTTTCAACTTGAGGGTGGTAGGTAGCCGGGTGGGCTTAAATAAAGTATCATCATCATATTAGTATATCCTCGTTGATAGTCATGTTATTCTGGACCCCTTAAAGTAGCTTTACCAGTCCTTAATACATCGAAAACGGTAATATTTAGCTCAAACAACGTACCTGTGGCTTGGTTTATCATCCATTCAAGTAAACCACTACCGCAACCAATACTTAGAATGCCCTCACATCCTAAATCGGACAGACATTGGGTCAAAAACAAGAAGTTTTCTTCACTAGGATACACCCACAGTAATTTGTTCCTGTCGGGATGGTCGTGGTACTTCGCTACTATTTCTTTCCATTTGTTTTCTTTATATAGTTCTGTGATCACATTTACTATATTATCATCCATCGAATCAGCAAAAAATATTATTTGTTCTATAGAATGATCCTGTAATTGAATTGAGAAAACTTATAATTCATTTAGGGTTGATTATACTATAAAGACAATCGTAAATATCAACGCAGATTTTTGTAGAATAGGTTTCTTTTTGAACTGATTACTGACTTGCTTTTAGAACTGGTTTACTCTTAAAATACTGACGTTGGAAATCATCTTTAGAGTCTAAATTTAATGAAAATGTTTTGATGACATTAAAGGAAAGACAATGCAATCAGATGAATATAGTAGTTGGAATTTTGGCAAGTACAAACAAAACACTGGTTTTATGAGTCAAAACCCGCAAAAAGTATAATAAAATTAAAGTGTCCTAAAGAGTATGGTGATAAACGGCTGTTATAAATTTTGTGACTGAATGACTTGAACAAGTAATATTTGAAAATAAATCATGTATGCTAATGGATTTAGCCATGATATTTACGGTCAGTATGAAGACGGTCATCGTTAACAAATCCTCATGTCTCGACAATAAAGACCAACATAAAATCCTGATACTTTGGGAGAGTATAAATGAAGACACTTACCCCGTATGTTTGTGATGTAATTATCCGTTCAAAATTGACTAAGAAATTAAATTCACATCAGAAAATACCATGAAATAAGGTAATTGCCGAGTTGCATCTAATCGAACTTTTAGACGAAGAAATGCGGATACAGTTCGCAAACGTAACATTGACTATGACCGTGAAGGGTACATTACGCAATTGGGAGTGATTGATTTATTTTCTGGCGTACTGTGTAGTATTTATATCTTAGTATTGTTCGAACTCGATTTCACGCACCTGTAATTCTTATTCAGGTGGATACATTTGGATAGTTTAACAAATTAATTGAAATGACAGTTTTTTTAATTCGTTTTAAGACACAAAAGTGTATGTAGTTTTTAGAATTTGATAATTAAAACCAAATATGATACATTTTTAAATTAATTTGGATAAGAATGGCAAATTGTGCCGTGAGCAAACAATGTTTTATCGAATTCGTCGATTGTGTCCGAAAATACCATAATAGAAGTATTTTTTTTTTATTTCTTCTATTGTCATTTGCACTTATTTTTGCATATTGCCCTTTGCTATCACAATATTGGATGTGATTGTTGCGTTACTTAAGGTCGCTTTTAAATCCCTAAACGTTACTGCAGTTACTTAACATCAGGTGGACTCTACGCCATATTTCTACAGTTGTTAAAAAAATACTGCAACTCTTCAGTCATAAGGTCATTTTTTGTTGAATACAGGTTGATAATGCAGCATCATGTCTCTTTACTTTTACCAATCCTTACATTTTATTATATTATTCCGAAATCAAACTAGGTACATTTTTAATTCTAAAATCCTTTAGAGAAATAAATTAACAATTTAACATAGAATTCGTATGTAATACCACTTTAAAAAAATTAGTTAATATTGTTTGCCCAAAGTAGATATTTCCTTATATGTCACTCCATGCTTCTAAAGATTAGGCACCCCTCAGCAGCGGCTCAAGCCTAGGTCTGTTCCCTCGGCCTGGAGCCCTTGAGTGCGCTGCTCGCGCGATACAGTGACACAAAATCTTACATCACTGCGATAACATTACACATATTACCTCCACACGTGCACGCATACACGCTTACACATACAAGTGGAAGGGTTTTATTTTTTTCCCTTATAAAACAGAAATAGTTTAGAAATTTTCTGATACAAAATACACATAAGAGTTGTTGAGGTATGTATGCCTGGTACACATATATGTTTCAACAACTCATATATGTATGAATAGTTAGCTTAGGTTAGCTCAGATAGGCCGCGAATTGCATGTATCAGGCAACAGCCCAAGCCGAGGTGTGCCGTGCACCCTTGAACTAGTTGTCAAATAATATCGGCTGAGTGCCTTAAGCGCTCGCCTTAGTAGTCCGGTGAAACTGTTAAGAGCCTGTCCAGATGAAGCGTTTTACGCGCGAGTCGACTCGCGCGTACTCGAGATACTAGAGCTACATATATCCCGTCCAGATGGTGCGGCACGTTTCCTAACTTGCGCGTAAAACGCGTGCAATGAGCGAGACTCTCGACTCGCGCGTAGTACGCTCGAGCACCGCGTTCCTCGAGATACACAGGCCCCATTGCTGCGTCCAGTACTTCGCGCAAGTCAGTGGCAAGTCGACATAGTCGTCAGTCGTCTATCGTACGACGTATACGACGTTTCCTAGGGTAGAACGCGCGTAAAACGCGGTATCTGGACGCAATATATTTTGAAGCGCGCGAGTCGACTCGCGCGTAAATCGCTTCATCTGGACAGGCTCTAAGACCTTGCAAGGTTAATAGAGTAGTCAGTTCGAAAAAAAAAGCTTCTAAATAACCATCCATCTTCCACCAATAAATAATTATATAATAACTGCAGTTGGCCAAAAATAAAACATTTATATTAAGAACTTTATTTTATTCTCCAAATGTCCTGTATAGATTACAAACAATTATAAAATATTAGTGAATTACATAAAACCAAATAACAACAAAACAATATATTTCATAGCATGGGTATATTATATTCACCAATAAAATATAAGATATATAATAATAACATGGATGGTGAAATTTTTTTTTAAACATAACATACTACAATCAAGGGTAATGACTGATAGACTCGTACATAGAAAACTTTGTATAGGGTTGCTAGTTTTATGTATAATTTATAATATTAGACTTTAAATGCATTTGTAATATTAGATAACTTCATTAAAGTATATGTATTGCATTTTAGAAACGTAATAAATCAAATTAAATGAATGGAGATAATTTTGTTTCGACTCATTATGCTTGGTAAATTATATAGGCATAGATATATTTGCCAAGGATTAATAAGATAGATATTTTCAAAAGAGCATTTTCGATCGTTAAGTAATAAACATTTATGAATTGGAATCGGTTTCAGCTTTAATAGAATGTTAAAATTTTATTTTTTGTTTGCAGTCAATGAATAAAAAGCATACTTCGTGATCTCTTCTTTAGTACCTGAATATTTCCTGATGAAATATTATTTGCTTTTAAATATTATGTTCGCGAGCGTCTGGTTAGCATGCGAATGATCTTCCCTACAAGGGCCAATGGAGTCAAGTTCCATGTCGCAACTAAAATACATTTGAGCCTAACAAATGGTCACCATAATCGGATCTCTCGCTATTCTAAAATTTGCCTTAGGCGGGCACTGTTTACAAAGTAAATGAACGAACATAAAATATAAATCACAATGTCAAACTTGTCATTTTAGATACATATGACAACAATTATATTTTGATTTCGTCGATTTCTTTCGCAAATAAAACTACAATAAATCCATAAAATATTGTTTATAGGTACTTACGAATTAAAGCCACCGCAACTGAAGTTGGTCCAGTGCACACAATCTACACGTGGGCCATATGATTGATATCTTGCCGTGTATATTAAAAGGTGTACTATTATTATCAATATTCTATATATTACTATCAACTTTCCCGTCTCGGTTCGGTTAGGTTAGGTTAGACTTGCGAAACAAAGACAAGGTTATTGCGGTGGCGTTAATACGTGATTACCTGTTTAATAATTTATACATATGTTTTTCTTAATTTTAAGTAAGTATAAAAGTACAAAATACTTTGCAATATATTAATCCATTTATAATCGTCGAATCTACAAACGACTAAATATGGCAAACGTTCTCAGTTTCAAATACTAAGGGGGCTTCCATAAACCACGTAGAAAACAACAATGTGTGCAGTGAAATTTACACTATAGTTTGTGCAAACAGCACATTTACCAAAGAGTGTGAACTGTGATAATAAGTGGTTGGATAGCATTGACATATAAAAACTCAAGACATAGTCTCGTATAAAAGTAGCACTCAAAACCGGCCGCAAAATCTCCCCAATATACAGACGTGGTTATAGTTATGCGATTAACTTATGATTTTGCAAATTCAACCTTTCCTGAATGATTTAAAGTTGTTTTTATAAGAACGCAAGCGACGCGAGACTATTTGAAGAGACTGCATAATCCAAAATTATGCACTCATTTTTATGTGCCGCCTGTGAGACGTTAAGTGTACATCTTGGGTTTTTATATATCAATGTTGTAGAGGCACAAAAACAAGAAAATATTGCGTTATATAATCCACAAACAAACCTAAGCACTTCATGTGAATCTGAGTTTTGAGAAGTCAATAAATGACGTCACGGTTCCGTAAGCGATAAATGTTAAACAAAATGTTTTTTCTTTACGCAGAAGTAACAAAGATGGTAGAAATAATGCAAGGATCGAGCGTGCCAGCGTGAAAGAGACACCAATGCAAAGTAGTGGTGCAATAAACTGATATGCGAGATGTTGCAACAAAAGTGTTAGAGCTAGTAAATACCGACTTACTGACATACTGACATAGGTGAATTTTTTATCAATCATTATTTATAGCCAGAGAGCTGAGTTATTAAGCGTGTAAAAACAACAGGTAATTATTGTGCAAATTTGTTACCTTTTTTATAGGAAAAAAAATTAAGTATAAAAACTTGATTATTTTTTATATTATTCATTCAACAGCGAGGTTTTCGAACTTCCAAAGTCTTTTTGGAGTGTTCTCAAAAGCAAAAATATGGTACACTTTACTCACAAGACATTTAACAAAAGAAAACAAGTTGTACTTACTTAAGAAACTCTACATGGTAATATAGGATTTATTTCAAGATTTACATAACTTGAAGCGATGCAATAGGAAATAAAAATAATATGTGTCGCTTCGAGTTGACATTTAGGTGACGTTGTGGAAGATTCCAACATAAAAGCACTTCCAGTCGGCATAAAGGACATATTCTTCTGTCTATATTCATTCTGTAAATGTGCTTCCCCAAATGGGATATAGCCTAATGATTTAATATACAAAGTAAGAAGATCCTACGTGTAAACAAATATGATTTAAGTTATACTCTATTAAGAGCATTTTTTTGACGTGATACTGCACGCACGATACAGCATGCTCATTGTAACGTTCCGCCTGAGCCGATCGTGCAAACGTGAGCGCGGAACAAGCGATAGTGAGGCGCGATCGGCCTAAGCGTTCGGCTTGTCATCCATCGCTCTTCCACTCCATCGGCTGATGCGTCCGAGTCGTTATCACGTAAAATTATCGTCCGTAAACCGACTGTACAGACAACCAATTTTTTTTTATATAAACAGAATAAATATGGCTGAATAAGATTTTAAAAGCGCTTTGACAATAACGTAATTAATTTAATATTTCATTAAATTTTTATACTTCATAAGTTTACGAGATAGTAAAGATGTAATTGCAATCTTGACAAGATTTAATGCAATATATATATTATACTTATGCAAATTTGAATTACAAATTATCGTTTTGCACATGCAAACTTTCAAGTTTGCAGTTACGAGCGCAATCTGATTTAATAATGTGCACTATATAGATGCCTTTCAAATACAATTACTGAGTAGTAACAAAGAATTGACCAATCCGGAGTTTATTACCTCCTTTATATAAATGAGATGTAACTCATTATGGAACTCCGGTCAACAGAATGTAATGTATCAACTTAAAATAAATTGAGATCAACGTGTGTAAGAGATCATGATGTTCAGTCGAGTTATATGAGTTAAACGAGATTTCTCACGTTGCACTACAAATCTTTTCTACATATGAAAACGGCGTAGATGACAGATAAATACGTTATGGTACTTTCGTATTAAATACACCGCGCTTGCCGACCGCTGCCGCAGCTGGCTCGCTTTATCTTTTTTCGCAAGTCTAATCCAACCTAACCAAACCGAGATAAAATTGCAAGCAGTCGAAAAAAACCCCTAACCGATTTATTTTTCTTAATTTTCCCGTCTTGGTTTGGTTAGGTTAGGTTGTGAGCGAGAGCCAGAAACTCCCATCGTTCGCTGTGGAAGGCGTAGGTAATGAAGAAGGAGGTGCCTGGCACCACCTAAGACTCCCGCAGCACGCCTTTAGATGACGGACGCGGTCCGTCGCCGCGAAAGAAAGGCCCGAGAAGTTGAAGCACTGCCTTCGCCGCCGCTTCCTAAAAGGGGTATGGGAAGAGAATGCCTAACATCCCTGTCTAACATCTGCAGGGACCCGAGCGCGTGATCAGGGACGCGGAAAAGCTTGCTAATCGTAATTCCACGACCCTGGCTTACAAACACGCCGAGCGGCCAGTGGAGTTTTAGCCAGTAGGAGTCTGGTATAACTTGATCTGCTATAATGTAGGACTTCTCCACTGCTATAAAAACAAAGGTTAGATTTGTGAAACAAAGGCGCACTACGTTTCCGTCAATGCGTAAGTACCATTTTGTATATTAGCAACTTGCTGATTTTTAAGTTAAAACAATACATTTTCGTACCGGTTTGGTTAGGTTGTCCGCCCGGTCCTGCGGGCGTGGATAGATAGGGAGTGGGGCTCCCTGACGTTCCGACTGGTGCAGGTACTCACCGGACACGGTTGTTTCGGGTGGTACCTGCACCGGATCGCACGCAGGGAGCCGACCGCCGCCTGTCACGAGTGCGGCGCTGACGAAGATACCGCGCAGCACACTCTGTCTGAGTGTGCTGCGTGGGGGGAGCAGCGCCGCATTATGGCGGCGGCGGTAGGACCTGACGTCATCTCGCAGAAGGAGGAGGCGGAGAGGGCCCGCGAGGCAGATCCTCAAAGTGGCCCTCTCCGCCAAAGGAGGACAGGCGGCAGGAGGCGGCGATTCGCCCAACTCCTCCCGCCACCGTAGCCGGACCTGAGGGGGTGGGCCGGGGGGCCCATTTCCTCATTGCACAGGTCCGGCGGACGAGGGGGGACAGCCGGTGTGTACCCGGTCTGTCCCTCTATAGGTAGGAGCCCGGCGGTCACCTTCCGCCGGGCGGACCGTGGGGGCGGCTCTACAAGGTTGATTAGCGTGAACGATCCCTTGCCGTCCCCACACAACGGTCTGTCGGTACACCGTGGGGTTTTAGTCCGTGCGAGTCGGACATAACCCACTCTCTCCCCCGGGAGGGTGGGTATCCATAAGGGATTTCCCCACGTTAAAAAAAAAAAAAAAAGGATAAACTTGCGTAAAAAAAACGCGGCCGGCGAGCGCGGTGAATTTAGTACGAAAGTACCTACGTTATTTTGCAACTAATGTGATAAGGGGCGCGTTCCACTAAGCGTTTACAACGCCTAAAATAGTCTTTTAGCCGTTCCACTTGGCGACCACGATCGTTGTGGCACCGCAGCGAAAACGTCATTAATAACGTCACGACGTAACGTCATGTCTGGAGATGGGTCGAAGTGAAGGTCAATCATATATATCACTTCTTGATGAAGTATTCCAGAAATCGAAAATAATAGGACTATATTTGTCAGTAAATTTCAAATTAATACAACGGATGTAAATGTGTATGGCAGTATTCTGGTAGAGCCAAGGATATTTCCAAAAAGTTCTTAGTTGTTTAAAACTTTATGTTTCATTACTTTGCTTACTATTATTTTAATGTTTCAGTTGTAGTAGATATGAGTTATGATGGAACTAATATATCCTTGAAGATAAAGGTCTCTAAATAAAATTAAGATTAGACGAACTTATACAATAGAAAACTTACTACAAGACAGGTAAACTGAAACCTTACAGAGGCAAATTGTTTTTTTTTAAATCCCTGAAGGGAACAGATATTCGGAGAGTTATTAACTGGACATACAGAGAGAGACACTGGCGGACACATAAAGTGAATTTTGACAAGGAGAATAAACCTGCAACGTCATTTTATGTGATACCACCTGAATGGCAACAAGTAACTAAAATTTAGCTCTTTTAACTGTGCCCTTACAAATTATTTTCAAAAATAAACGCTTTAATACAGAGTTGCATCAGTTCATTTTACCCTACAATCATTATCTTTTCTATGGAAATTCATTAAAACTATACTGTGTGTATACAATATAAAAGAATTTTGAATTCATAGTTACTTATAGTCTGTTTTTAATAATATCAAATATATCAAAAGTTAATGAACATTGGTACTCTTGTTACATTAGACGAAATTTATAAAATGTACTCCAAAAACAGTCTCTCGTTCAGTCTCAGCATTCAAATTTTTACACGAGAACTGTAGCGGTATATACTTACCACCATTACAGTGTAGTTATAATACAGTGACAAATGACATTAGTGACCAATTTAAAGATGTAATAGTGGAATTGCTCGTATGGCTATTGCGATGATCGGTATTCATCGATGGTGAATAAACATGCAAATAGCTGGAAAACATCGATGTTTTGACCTAAGGAAAAAAGGTAAAGGGGCATCTTCAAAAAAACTTTTTTCCAATGCTGAACAACTCCTGTACCAACAATAGAACAGACTAAAGGTAAATTCCTGACAAAGTTATTTTTTACAGAGTTTGTCCAAAAAATACTGGGAATGTCATTTTTTTTCTAGTTTCGCATTTTCAATGACAATAGGGAAAGAAAGAGATTGGAAATCGAAAAGAATAAAATGAAAAAAATAAAAAAAAAAAAAAGAAAAAAAAAAGAAAAAAAAAAAAAAAAATATTTAAAAAAAAAAAAAAAAAAAAAAAAAAAAAGAGGAAAAAAAAAACACATTAAACAAATAGAATATACAGTTTTACATGCTACCGAAAACATCGATGTTTTTAGACACATCGATGTTTATCGTGAATCGATACTTTTAAATCCATGTTAACATCGACGTTGTAAATGACTCTACATCACCTTATAAATCGTTTTAAAGGGAAAAATCTTGCATAACTCTATCGCGATATCGTGGTCATGGGCTACGAGATGATCAATATTTTGTTTAGCTTGAAACTATGAGTAATTGCATAATAAGTAAATGTGAAGATGTAGTCTAGTCTAGATGTTCTATACTTATAATAAATACATTACAATTAATGTGATTTAATGAGTAGATTGTGATGATATACATTAACGTTGCTATTAAACTTAAAGCTAATGCAAAAAAATATAGAACTAGTTATTGCCTGTCACATATCTCGTATATTTGAAACTCTTACTACTACTTATTATCGATTTTATAACGTTCACGTCATCTTTTTTATGTAACGGTTATTAAACTGAGAAAACTTGACTTACGGAGACTATTGAAGGAAAAAAATTTAATTATACTTATATCATTACATAGTATAAAATAAAGTCCCCTACCGAGTCTGTTTGTCTGTCTGTTCGCGATAAACTCAAAAACTACTGAACGGATTTTCATGCGGTTTTCACCAGTCGATTAAAAGTGATTCATGAGGAACGTTTTGGTGTATTATTTGTCAAGGATTTATTTTTAATCACGGCGGGACAACGTCTCCCGGGCCCGCTAGTATATATATATTTGTTATTATGTATAACGAGGAGTAACCAGTCACAAAATTATTCAGAAATAATGTAGATTACAAAACAAACTTTAGTGATTGTTATGGCTGTGTGAATATACGAATTACGTATTATATGTTGACGACTTGAATATCAGAACTATTCGAAGAGCAATTTTTACTATTACAATAATTCAATCAATTCAAATAATTTCAAAAATATGAACACTTTGAAAGTAACTAATAACATGTTATCCATAATAACCATTGAAGGGTTTATTCAATTATTAAAAAAGTTCAAATTAATCAAATACTTTAGAATTTGAAATGTCAGGTGTATTTTGTTATCTCTATATGACCGTCAATTTTAGTGCAAAAACTAATTAATACCGTGGACTTTATGTACGACGTATAATTGTTACTATATAAATATATACAGTACTACGATAAAAAACAAAGTTTGTTTGTAGGAAATCATCTCTGAAAGTACTGATCTGATTCTAAAAGTTCATTCACTGATAGAAAAACCCTATTTTGTGTGATGGTTATTTTTTATCGCAATGATCCGTTGGCGGTTCCAATAATGAAATATATGTTTTTATTCCCAAAATACACCTTCCGCTCTACATCCTCTAATCTTGCTTACACACGCACAGTGTTTATTGCTGAGATCTAAATTATTTTCATTTACATACAACTTCTTTTTACATTATTTCACAAAAAAACTGCTTATTTAAATCCATTCCTAATGGGACTTAGCAGTGAACAATCGAAAAGCAAATATTTATATATTAAGTTAATTAGTTTTTTGTCTTACACGAAAATTACATATTTGAAAATATGTTATTTATACCTTATATAATATAATAATAAATTTTAAAATGCGTATGATTTCAAAAATCACTACACAAATTCATTTTATTAAATTTACAAAAATAAAATGAGATCAAATTCATTTCACACACAATTTGGTCCTTCGAGCCGGATGAATATTTAAAAATATATAAAAAATGTGCAATTTTTGCTACCGTTTTTTTTTAAGCGGTAATAAACTATTTATAATTATATAATCTTGCCACATCACATACATCTATCGTCTTGGACGCATCTTCACAATACAGTTAGTAATATTACGAATAATTCTAACACGAATTTCAAAACTCTTTACCAAGAAAATACAATATAAAATATTCCAATATTCATTACACATATAGCTTTACAGTTCGTATATTTTTTTGTTTTATATAATATCTAACTCGGAAAGAACCAACTCTGTCATATTTCTACCCACCTATTATTGAAAAAAATGGTCTTTAGTATATAAAAGTTAATATACCTGCATTATAAATTTTACATTTTTACATACAATTTTAAATGAATGCACAATATTATAATACATCGAGTTATAATAACCCTTCAAAGTTACCTTTCAGTCTGTAGAATATCTGTAACAATATAAATTACTTTTTATACGCTTTGAACACAGTAAGTAGTACAAACATTAGCATTATCTTTTCAGACATATAACATGGTTGAAAAAAGGGATTAAAAGTCAACAAACTATCGATATTTATCGACATCCAGCGGGACCACTAAGATAGAATTTACTCGATTATCCATTATACTTACGCTTATTATGAAACTATCGATAAAAGGAAGCGCTACGAATCGGTCCATTTTAGTTAAGACTCTTTTAAAATAAATATATAGTAGGAAAATGAATGCTCGGCTAGATTTGATTCAGAGATATATCAATAATGTATCAACAGCTAGCAATATAGAAAAGCTTGTAATCGCTATAGGGGTTAATTTCTTTAATTATAAAACGGTCTTTCGGTGAATCCAAGTTTCAGTCACATATTTCTATATATTTTTTTATAATATGCATTAATTATAAGATTTAAAAAAAAATCACTTTTATTTATTCTTAGGAAAAGAAGAAAATTGTTGACAGAAAATTTATGAGTGATGAAAGTGCGGCAGACGAAAGGGGACGAACAACTTTGACAATAAAAATGACATGAAAGCAAATTGAATACATATTTTAATTTTATTTTACAAAAATTATACGCAAAATGGCAAATTAAAAAAAAGTTGTGTGTAACGTATATGCGGGTAGAAGTGAAACGTAATATTCTGATTATTTTTTTAAGAGAAAAAATGAACACACTATGGAGGTGGTATACATTGGTTTTCGGCATTACTCTGTAATATTTTCATATAGGTATATTAACAAAGTCAATAATACGCGACACAGAATATTTTTTTAAAGTGTGTAAGATAGGGTCGCTACGATCCTCCACAGAAAATCTAGTAAGTAGTGCTTGCATTGTTGTTTTGTTGGTAGTGGGAGCGCCGGGGGCCCCCCTCCCCTCCCCTTCCCCTTTCCTCTTCCCTTCTTTCCCCTCCGGGAAGAATGGATATGGGGTGGGAGGGGGGTGGGGGGGGGGGGATAATAAAGGGTAAAAAAAAAAAAAGCCCTACCTATAAGATTTCAACGTTTCTCACTCTCTCTCTCCCTCCCTCTCTTTGTATATATTTCGAGTACATTAAGAATACACTATCTCATTCACTCACAGCCTTAAGCCTATATATACATTTATAGCTATCTCCTTTTCGTTACACTTTTTCCTTTCATAAAATTCAACTCACATCGTCCCAAAAGAAGTCTAACTTCAAAAGATAAAAAAGCAATTCAGACCAAATATTTCCAAAGATCTATATAAAAAGTCCTGAAGATACTTCAATTATTTTTTATAATTGACAAGAAGTTTGAATATAGCAACAGTGACTGAGAAGTTGAGGAGTAATCGGTTAGTATGGTATGGGCATGTCATGAGGCGAGATGAAAATCATGTAACCAGAAAAGTTTTGAGTATGAAGGTGGATGGATATAGAAGTAAAGGAAGATCAAAATAGGTGTGGATGGAATGTGTGAAAAGTGTGAATATTGAGATAACATTTGATAGGCGAGAGTGGAAAGGAAAGTATACTGTGCCGACCTTATCTAGGTGGGATAAGGTTAAGAAAATAATGATATGGACACTCACCAGTTCATATTGAGCTTCATTTTCCGCCTTTTCCAGTGTTCGTCGGGGCTCGCGTCCGTCGACTCCTCGTCCATTTTACCTCCATCCTCGTACATGATCATCTCTATAAGTTTGTTCCTATCCTTCGGCGGCGCCATATCGAGTGTACCGAGGCTGTCCAGCTCGTTCAGCTTAAGTATTTTCTTCTCGTCTATCGGCGGTAGGGGAATGTTCTTCTGGCTAGCCAACGAATTCGCCCGCCTTATTTTATGCACGTACTCGCATTCCGGAGGGCTCGGGGCACGTTCGATCATCGACGGACGTTTCCCAACGATGACGCTCTGCCTCGCGTTATTCGCTACTAATATATAGGATTTATCGATGACCGGCTGAGTGTCACCGTTCTGGTGCTGTTGCTTCTGTACGGGTGACGATGGACGGGGCACTCTAGCATCGCTAGGTTGAGAGAGTGCCAGACGGTCACAATCTACCGCGGCGGCTGTCGTCTCCTTCGTCGAGTGAGTGTTCCTAATGTGACGTTCCAGGTTATCTTTCCTGCGAAACCGACGCGTGCACACTTTGCACCAGAACGGTTTCGAATCTGAAATGTTATATCGATAGCACATCCTTAGAGGTCTTCCGAATGTCACACGTTAAAGTGAAGAGAATTGCCAATTATGACTTGACGCGATAATGCTGTCTGAATATTCGAACACTGCATCGATCAGCGTACAATCCTCGTCAATCTTTTTGGCCGTTCTGAATTTAGCCGTAATTTCGAACTTGCGCATAATATAGTCAAAAATATAATACAAAATAAAGTTACAATATTATTTTAGGAATCTAAAATTAGCATTTATTTATCCTCTTGTCTCTTCCTCTCCTCTTTATTTATCCTTGTAGCTGTTATCTATTAGGAGCGGTAAAAAAGTTTGGTGATGACTGTAATTCCGAATCCTTCCAAATTAACCGGAGCTCTCGGTAAAACTAAACATTCGTAATGAAACCAAATCATGGTGGTAGGACTTTTTATAAGCCCTCCAAACTAGCTACCACTCGCAAGTTGAAAATCTGTCACTAAGCACGTACACGCATGTTCCGGCAGTTCATTTAAATTTAGCGTGGCTTACTACTACCTTAGACCAATTCGTCATTTAGCATCAGGTATGATTGTGATGAAACGCTAAAACCTAACACTATATATTATAAAAAGAATTCCTCTGCCACGTCTGTCTGACTGTTCGCGATAAACAAAAAAAATACTGAACAGATTTTCATGCGGATTTCATCAGTAGATAAGGCGGTCCATGACGAAGGTTTAGGTTTATAAATTATCAAGGGTTTTTTAGTACAGTATAAAAACTTACAGCCTGTAACTGGGAGGTAATATTGTGTGCTGTAATATATGGATAATATATACATTTCGATCGCGATCGACAGTTTGAGCACCCGTGTTCTAGACTATCTAGAGCCATGGCACTTACCGGTATGGACGGCAGTGCGCCGGCTCATGTACTAAACTAAAATCTGGATACTTCTATATCGAAAAAAAATTCTTGAAATCGACTCTGAAAGCACTCGAGGTCGGCATATCGTTCGCGATCGACAGTTTGAGTACCCGTGTTCTAGACTATTCTTTAGCTACGACACTTACCGGTGTGGACGGCAGTGTGCCGGCGCATGTCCTTCGACGAGTGGAACGCCCGCGGGCATCTCGGGCACTGGTGGGTGCGTTTCACCCGCGACGTCGGTTTCGGAACACCACCCGTTCGTACTTCCCCCTCGCATACCTCACAAGCCCCGCACGAGCAGTCAGTCTTTTTCTCTAAACGTGTCGTTACATTTCAAAATGAGCTTACATTGCCTACCACTTATTCGACCCACCCGACACCCTTCAAGACTTTGCACGGGGGCTGAACATAATGTAAATAAAGTCTTGGTAGTCTAGTGTCAAACCCCGATGTCCGCGGATCCGAACCCCGGCATGTACCAACGAATTTTTCGGAACTCACGTACATTTACTAATTGGTAACAATATCGGCTGACGGTGAAGGAAAACGTCGTGAGGAAATCTGAACCTGAGAAATGTTCTTATAGTACCATCGTATGTAGGGAAAACAGAGAACTGTGGATTTTTCACAGTTTAAAATCATCAATAGGTCGTGGGCTGTCGCGGATGATTATGCACATATACCATCCTGAGGGAAGAGGCCTATGACCCTGAAGTGGGTCTTTTACAGGCTGATGCTGAAGAGAACTTAATGTGACGTAAATATATGTCATAAATGTCCAAACAATTTAAACGTCTACGACCCGAT
Organism: Antheraea yamamai; assembly: GCA_036509395.1. NCBI lineage: Eukaryota > Metazoa > Arthropoda > Insecta > Lepidoptera > Saturniidae > Antheraea > Antheraea yamamai. The sequence continues at coordinate 2,774,837 of AP028429.1, read as the reverse complement.
TCATTTATTCACACTTCTCTATCTATTTATTTATCTATTTGATTTTCAGTAAAATAATCTGCTCCTTCAATTCATAGTATCCAAACAATCGAAGAGCTACTGTGCTGCTTTGCGTAATCAGAATCCACGGTGGTTATACACGATAAATATAACAAAAAAATTAAACAGCGCAACATACTGTATCAACCACATTTTACATCTATCAACTATACATCTATTCACGGATTTTATTATAAATACAAGAATCGTGTCAGATTTCGGCATATTTTACTATAGAAAAATGTTTTATTTTAAAATAATCTGATTTTCTCACATTTTATACTACTTTTAGCAGAAAAAAAATACAACGCACTTGTGACTCCCCCAGTGTTGCTAGTGTCTATGGACGGCGGTGATCACTTACCATCGGGTGACCCGTCTGTTCGTTTGCCTCCTATAATATAAAGAAAAAAAAGGACACCCACTAATATAAAAATATTGATGAAATAAAATGTCAAATCACCTGAATGTTTCTGTACGTGCTTCCTATAATTGGATCCGTCGCGGAATCGCCTGCCGCATGTCTCACACTCGTAGGGACGCTCCTCCGTGTGCGTTAGCGCGTGCTTCCGCAGTGACGTCACGTTGTTGAACGCCTTGTTGCATTCGGTGCACACGTGATTCTTCTCTTCTGAAATTGAAAATTCCATTATACAATAGACTGTTGACCGATGATGCGGATCTGCAGTGTTATCATCATCAACAGCCTGTAGAGGCCCACTGCAACGCCATAAGCCCCTTCTCGAAGAAGGTATGGGCATTATCACCACGCCATCCCACGACGTATTGGCGATTTTAAACTCCGAGAAATCCACAGTTTTATCTCAAGTTCAGGTTTCCTCACGATGTTTTCCTTCATCGTCAGCAGATACTGTTATATAGTATATATACTCGTATTCCGAAAAAATCGTTCGTACACGCTGAGGTTCGAACCTGCGGAAATCGGATTGATGTTCCACCGGTCAACACCACGACGGCAAAGTGTACGTCCTATAAATCATGCCATAATGGTAGTTTCCCTTTAAAAGAGAAACGTCATTATTGGGTTATTTGGCGTTTTCACAGTGCCAAAACAAACAGGTACTGAAATTTTAATTTAGTGGGAATGATCAACTTTTCCAAGACCAGTTGGAATTTGATAATAATAAGGGATATAAAGCTTTTTCCTTACATACGTCATTGCTACAAATAACAAAACAAAAATGATCCAACAGCAGAATAACTGACAACAGTTTATAACAACAAATATTGTAAAATAATACAATAGCATAATTCATTATTTTTAATAGTGATTATTGCCATCTATACTCAAGTCTATAGAATTACTTAGAATTATTAATTACTTAGAATACTATCTCTTGTCTCATAGAAGGTCGGAAATAATCGTATTTCTAACTCTCTTTGGGAGTGGATTTTCAAAAATACATTATCAGTTCTTATCCAAGATATATAATAAAATCCTGATAGAAATTTAATGCCACTAAACCTACCTTTTTAAACTGTCTGTAATATGTCAGTTTTAAAGATTTCATTTATATAGGTATATTTGTGGGAAACATACTAATAACTCAGCCTGTACATAAATTAATTATTTTCTTCTTCGAATTACAGTTTTTAATCACTCTCGTTCCTTTATGACACTATCTGCTACACACAGTGCACACTCTGTATCTGCATGACATTGGCGGAATAGTGTATGACTTACACATGTCACCATAAATTAAAGAAGAAGACGAAGAAGTACTTGGATTACTACAGTCACTACATGAGACTGGCTGAATTGTGGATAAGGACCACAGGCGCCAAATAAAAAGAAGTAAATTCGATTGGGATAAGCAGTATGAAGTTATACTTACTGGTGTGCTTTAACTTATGCCTCTGCAATTTGGACATCTGGAAGAAGCTGTCAGGACACATATCGCACCGATATATGCGCTCGTTCCGATGGACGCGCATATGATACTTGTAGTGAGAACGAGATGCAAAACTCTGTTGTGAACAAACATTGTTTTATATTCAGCAGCTTGTCAATACATTTTTAAATAAATAATATAAAAAATAAAGTGAAGTGAAAACTTCTTTAGCTCCATTGTGATTTGAAACTCATTGAAAAGAACAAACATATACATATATAAACATATGGGGCCTTTCAAATCTAATGGGTTGACTTTTTTTTTTATTTCTTCAATTTTGTGATATGATTTAGTATACCTCCAAATAGCTCTTCTGGTAAATGTTGACATGTTTTTTATTACTCTTTATTTTGAAGTTTTTCTGACAAATGATCTCTTTCTTTCATTTTTTTTGTTTTTATACAGCCTTAATAGAAAAAAACAAAGATCTTTAGATTATTTTTTATAAAGATTTTACACATTAAATTGAGTTTTAAACATTAAATGTACCACTTACTTACTTTACTTTACTAGACACTAACTAGTTTTCTAAATTAAAAAAAATATACAATATCTTCATTTCACATGAGGTTATTAAAGTTTGTGTGTAAAGTTTTAAGAAATCACTATTTTAATAAAAAGCACCAGTGTGTTATGTGTGAAATGGGACAAGTGACATGGTAGACATGGGCAGGAGAGGAGAAGTAAATAGATAACATTGTTAGTATATTTTTGCTTACATTTTTTTTTTTGTTTTATCGCCAGGACATAATATATTAAGATAATAAACAATGCCCATAAAGTTGCAGTTATCAGTTAGACTACTACCAGTAAAAAGTCACTGCTAATTTTAGATCAGTTAAATATTTAAATTTTCACCCGCAAATACACTGATCATCATTTTTTTTATCTGCAAATACTGAAATTGTATATGAGTGTTTATTGTATCATTTTTTTAATGTAATACTAGCTTCTCTACGCGACTACGTCCGCGTGGAATAGTTACCCTGTCTTACGCTAACATGCAGAGGAAGCTCTAAAAAGGAAAAACACCCCTATTTTGAAACAATCTTCACTGGTGTTCCACTCTTATTGGTCTTAGAGCCTGTCCAGGTGAGACGTTTTACGCGCGAGTCGACTCGCGCGTAGAAACTCGCGTGTACTCGAGATACTAGAGCTACATATATCCCGTCCAGATGGTGCGGCGCGTTTCCTAACTCGCGCGTAAAACGCGTGCAATGAGCGAGACTCTCGACTCGCGCGTAGCACGCGCGAGCACCGCGCGCCTCGAGATACTCAGGCCCCACTGTTGCGTCCAGTACTACGCGCGAGTCAGTGGCGAGTCGACATAGTCGTCAGTCGTCTATCCGTACGACGTATGCGACGTTTCCTAGAGTAGAAACGCGCGTAAAACGCGGTATCTGGACGCAATATATTTTGAGCGCGCGTAAATCGCTTCATCTGGACAGGCTCTTAGTGTGATGGTAAATAGCCTATAAACTTCCTCGATAAATGAGCTATATAACACTGAAAGAATTTTTCAAATCGGACCATTAGTTCCTGAAATTAACCCCTACAACATCACAAACTTTACCTTTTTACTTACCTACTCTTTATTATCAGTATTAGTATAAATGCTCAGCTCCTATTAGTCTTAGCTTGTCGATATATAGCCTATAACCTTCCTCGATAAATGACTTATCTAACAATGAAAGAATTTATCAAATCGGATCAGTAGTACCCGAGATTAGAGAGTTCAACCCAACAAACTGTCCAGCTTTATAATATTCAATATAGATTTCCTTTGTTCTTATTACTAATACCCACTTTCAATGAAACACACCAAAGGAATTGTGGAGTCCAATGTTAACAATATTGATTTTTTAATTATTTATATAAATGTAATTAATTAAAATATGTCTTATCAGTATTACGCTATTCCTCTGTCAATCAATAAATAAATTATTTCAAATTTTCTGTTAGTGTTTCCTTGTTGTCTTTTCTTTTTTGGAAATAAAATATTACCTTTGGACATTCTGGGCACTGGTAGGGTTTCCTTTGCCCGTTACAATATGCATGGTAGGCAACTTGACTTCTAGCATGGAACTTCTTATCACATAGTGTACATAAGTAATGCCTGCTGTTTCCATCTAAAATGAATAATGAAATGTGTAAACAAATAACAAAATAAGGTACATCTTCGATAGTAAACTGTTATTTTTTTTCTCGAACTGACTACGCTATTGACCTAGCAAGGTCTTAACAGCTTCACCAGACTACCAGTAAACTGTAATGTTTATGCTTATTGTTAGGCCTAGTTACATATTCCATAAGACACTCAGCACAAAGATGGAACTAACTTTTTCTGGCACTTACTTATTAACTTTTAATTGCCATCATTGTTTCACAAGTCTAACTTTACCGAACTGTGACAAAATTGTTTAGACATACTCTAAATTCAGACAGGTTATATGTATTTGTTTTATTGTATGTGGTTATATTATTATTAATATGAATTACCATCAGATAATTTGCAATTTTCTATATTAGCAACTTGACAATTTTTAAGTTAAAACAATGTTGTCTCGGGTAGGTTAGGTTAACCGTGCGAAACAAAGACAGTGAGAGCAGGCGACGACAGCAGCAGTCGACAAGCGCATCTCAGTTGCCCTGGCATTAATAATCAGTACCCTTTTTATTTCTTAACCAAATTTGCTTTTTTAAAATACATTGAGTATGAATATAATGTTATATAAATAACAAAGAATTCAATTACTTTCTTAAAAGCAAATCAAAATCTCAAATCAGCAGATTATATCTGATCACTGCATTTCATAGTGGTCTATGACTTATTACATTGAATAATAAGCTCAAGTCATCTTAAGAGCCACGTTAAAAGATCTTATGACAAAAAAGGTAAATACGTATCAAATACTTGCTTTAAAAGTTTGGGTAGTTTCATATTAAATTCACTGCGTTTGCCAAGCACTGCTGCAGCAAGCTCGCATTATCCTTTTTCTCACATCTTACCTAACCTTAACAAACCGAGATAGAAGAACAAGATGTCAAACGTTCTGCGAGTGCGGTGCATTCAAGATGAAAGTACCCAAACTTTTTTAAAGCATGTTTTCAATATGTATTTAACTTTTTTGTAATAACACAAATAATGTTTTTGCTTATTGCTTGATACCTTATTTAAAATGGAATATAATAATGGTTTACTATAAAGAAAAGTTATCTATAGTTACACCATAACCAGGTCTGAACACTCATAAAAATATTGCAATCCAAAGAAAGAGGGAAAAACATCTGCCATTTTTAGTGTTATTGAATTTTATATATAACTAGCTGTGCTGTGACTCTGTCGTAGGGAAGAGAATTTACCGGTAAAATACACATTTTACTTATTTTACCAAAGTGCAGTTATGCAGATGGTAATTTAGCTGATAATTAACCAAAGTACTTTTTTTGCCTCATGGTGGGGTTAATACGTGATTGAGAATATGTATAGTACAGGCTAATAAGAATTTACCTCATATACACTATAAATATATTAATTAACAAATAAAAAGTTATAAATTATATATAATTATTAAAAATTAATTATTATGTTAATTAATATTGATAATAATAAATTATGAAGCTCTTCAAATACCCAGCTTATGTGTATAATTCTGGCAATATTCCTAATACTTACTTTAGCGACATTAATAAATCATGAGTTTCGTAAAATTTTTGTGCCGCTTGGGTAGTTAATTATCCTTTCAAAATATATTTTACCAGTTAAATAGCCAAATATTTAACTAGCCAGTAATTGGATATTTGTCTGCTCGAAACACTACTCTGTCCCTTGGAACCCAATGTAAAAAACAGTGACTAATAAAATCATCTGAATGTACTAATACCATTTACTTATTTACTTTTCTCTCTACTTATGTCGCATTGTCATTAAAATTACAATAACTTTAGATAAAGTAAATTGATTATAATGAAACTAGGACTATATGTTACATGAGGATATGCTTTATTGTTTTCTAATTGAGGTTTTATCATGAACGCAGTACTTTAACAATGACGCGCGTCCAAACAAACTGACAGAGATTTCTATAAAATGATTGAAGCTACTACCATCTTGGAATCTCTGTCATTTATTAAATCACACAAATTACTAAAGGGCAATAATCTTCACTGACAGTAATAGTTGCTGACAAGCAGTTCTTTCCAATTATATATTCTTTAATTGTTCAGGAAACAGATTCTCCTTTTATGATGTCCTCCCACATTATATTCCCCGTCCCACTAACCTTACGTGTCTTGTCATTATTTATTAAAATTAACAAAATCAAACTTTAATCGAATTAACTACTTCTTAATCGATATGTATCTAAGTCTGCCTATATGCATATTTGTGGGATACATACAATAACTCGGTCTGAACACAAATTAATTATCTTATTTTTCGAATTACATTTTTTAATCAGTCTCCTTCATGTATCACACTATTTGCCACAGACAGCACACACTCTGTATCTACATGACATTGGCGGAATTGTGTATTGCTTACACACAGTGCAATTTATAGCAGAAGAAGACAAGAAGAAATAATTGAAATGTATTTTATTACTTATTCCAAGACACCTGCAACAATTTTGTTTCCTAAACCCTAAAAAGTACAGATACATTAGATTTACATTCTTGTTATATGTATACCAAAGATTTAGGATAAATAAATGAAAATTAACAAAAAAAAATCTACTTTTCTGAAGCTATAAATTATTCGATTTTTCTCCAGTTTATGTTTTTAATTGATGTGCCTCTTTTCGTTATAAGTACAGTGGATACGATAAATATGGTTGTAAAATATATAAAATCAGTTCTCACCTGTTTCAATCTTAATATGTGATGTTTCCAATTTAGTCTTATTTATGCTCATATACTCGAAAGTTTCAATATTTTTTAGTGTTTTCCCTGTCGGCTCTTTGATGGTGTCAGCGTTGTTTTGTACTATCGTCTCGTCTGCCACAGACTCACTATCCTCAGCTGAAAGAACATCATTTGACTCTGGCTCCTTTTGAACTTGCAAACAAGCTAAGCAGCCAGTTTTCTCTTGCAGCAAACAGTCCATACACTTCACATGCCCACATATCTCTGTCACCAGCCGATTATTTGTCAAGTTAACCGGTTTTCTATTACGGCAATTCGCACAAATCAGAGTATTCATTTTCACATAACAACAACATAGGTTATATTAATTTGAAGTTCGTAAACAAATCTTTACAATTCATAATAAAATAATTATCCAAAGAAACGACACCTAATACATTTATAAACAATATCCATCGATATAAATGATTTTTCTATTTGTCATTAATTTTATTTTTGCAAAGCATCTGTAAAATTGCAAGTACGTTTAAAATTTGTAAACAATAATGACACAAATATACTTTTAAATTTCTGACATAAGCGATAAGGAATATAGTTAAATAATAGTTTTTCTTACTTTGAAATTATAGTACATTATAATGTTATTAAAAAATGCTACATTAAAAATAATTACGTATCTTTTTAATTTTGTTCAAATTTATAGTTTGATAAATATATAAATGATAAGGTTTTTGAACAATTTTCTAGCACAGACCAAACGAACAAAATATTTGTCAATTGTCACCCCACTCACAGAAAATCATACCTACTTGTTTTTATTAGATGTCAACATGAATAGGTACAAGTGGGTTCTTGGCGGGATCTTGAAATGTCATGTAGTGGTTTTTTTTATATTTAATTCATAATCTTGTATTATTTGACTCAATATTTTGTAATGATGGTGGCTGTTTATGTAATATAGTTTGGTTATTGCGCACAAGTAAAGTGAGTGGGAAATAATACCACGGAGCATAGTTTCTGACTCGCCACAATAATTCCCTGGAATGGTCTAACAAACGGGCCACCATTTTGTTAATTCATTGAAATGATCGCAAGAAACTTGTAATGTCTTTCCTACTCGGCAATGGCAGTAATAATCTACTAAAAGATTGGCAAGAGTACAAGTATAAAGTTTTTTTTTCGAACTGATTATGCCATTGGCTTGACAGCTTTACTGCTTCACCGAACTGCTAAGACGAGCGCTGTTTATTATATACATCCTGTAGAAACTTTTATATAAGTAAGTAGATGTAGTAAGTTGAGACCTAGTTTTAAGAGATAGTGTTTTGGTTTAGGTTTTAATGGATAAAACGTTCAGGGATAATTTCTGTGTATGTTCAAGAACGCTTTTTTAATTCCTATACCGTCCTTATGGGTCTAAGTAGCGAATAAATGATTAATTTAATATATATATTTAATATATTTTATTATTATTAATATAAGTTTATTACAGTAATTATAATAAACTTTCATTTATCATATGATCAATTCATTTTTTTAATATGATTTAATTTTAAATAAATAAATAGATGATACTCTTCCATGGAAAATAACACCTCTATTTAGCATATTTTTCTTTCTACTGCCGTTTAACATTTATTAGTTTGACAAAAAATCATTATTACACGATTTATATAGATCAAGTAATGTTAAAACACGATTACAAGTACAAATACGAGTACGCGTATAGGGTACTACCCATGATCAAGGTTGATACACCACGTTTACTTAGCACTTTCATTTGTGTCTTTCTTCCTATCTTAACAAACCTAACAAGTAGAATTCGATACGTTTAAGACTAAAAAAAATAATTAAGTGAATGCATATAATATATAAAAAATAAGTATGAAATAAAAAAAATATTTAAACATACATGGTAACTTTCATTCTTTATATGTAATAAATGTTAGAATTTAGATGATCATTTATTATATAGAATACCTATTTATGTTTCTGGTACGACATATACAATCAAGGTAGTTTTTTAATCTGTATTGAGGTGCTCAACTCAGCTTGTCATTTGTCATTTCATTAATTTCATTTCGTACGCCTTGTCGAAACCAAGCGTTTTTTGAATACACAATAAATAGTGAACATAAATAAATTAAAAACCACCTCAAAATGGTAAGCCTATATCGTCGTCAAGTAATATAATATAAACACAAACAAGTCCTGTAACGATAGCATCGATGTAACCTCAAATATTTAATTTGTTTTCAGGACGTTTTTTTAATGATAAGGCGAAAAAAATTAACCATCTTTACTGACGCCAAAGATGCTACGACTGTACTTGAATTGAAGAAAATGATCGAAGGTGAGTACGATAATGGTGATATGTGAATAATTCTATTAATAGTCAGGGTACAATGTCGGGCGGTTAGCAATATTTGAATAGGTTTGAGTGCCGCTAATACTAGTTAAATTTTACGAATTGATTAATCGAGGAACGTATTTCTCTTGCGCGACTGCTACAGATGTTAGTAACATGACATCACTTTATAAAATACTATGTAAGCATTATTTGTTCAATCTGTAAGCTTCTTTGCAATATTATTATTTAGTGTAAACTGTTAACCTTATATGGCAAAGAATGCCTTTTATTCATTTATTTTTAACAGTGTTATAATAATCTTTTTTACTTTATAAGCTTATAAACTTAAAAAAATGACAATCATCAGTTTGTATTTTATAAATATGTTATAGTATTTGTGATTAAGTATAATCGAACCTTATATTATACTAGCTGGTCTCGCGATTTCGTCTACATGGAATAGTTACTTTGGGCTATTACTAACATGCGGCGAAACCTCTCAAAAGGAAAAAAACCCCGATTTTGAAACATTCTTCATTGGTGCTACGTTCCTATTGGTCTTAGTGTGATGATATATAGCTTATAGCCTTCTTCAATAAATGAGCTATCTAACACTGAAATAATTTTTCAAATCGGACCATTAGTTTCGGAGATTAGCGTGTTCAACCAAATCCTCCTCTAGCTTTATAATCTTAATAAATATATTTCTTGTGTGCGTGTGTATGTGACTGAACTCCTCCTAAACGACTGGACCGATTTTGATGAAATTTTGTGTGCGTGTTCGAGTGGATCCGAGAATGGTTTAGATTCACAATTGGACCCGGTAGGTGGCGCTGCGGTCGACTTTTAGGATTTTTTTGTTTTCAAGGCAGGACAACGTCCGCCCGGTCCGCTAGTATTAGTATAAATAAAGATGTGGCCTGATAGTATCAAGTGAAACCTTGAGGTGAACTGGCTCTTAAGTACAGCTGCCGAAACACATATGTAGATGTTTGATCCTATATTTTCAATTTAAACAAGGTAGCTAGCATATCTAAGCAGACAATCGAAAAACAGTATCACTATGTATAATAATTAAAATGTATAGTTGTCCATACTAAAGAATATTTTACTATAAAATTGACTTTTTGCATTTCGTAAAGGTAGGATGAACAATAGACTAAAAGAAGTGGAATGTATCTAGTAATGTGGGTTTCTTTTGATTAAATTAATAGATGAAAATATTTTGTTCACCATGTCTTCTTACAGTTTATCAGACTGTTTCTTCATTGTTCAACATAATGTTTAATTTTCTGTAAATATGTTATGAGTACAGCTCCACAGATGTAGATAATGTTTTATATTTTATTATACTATAGGCTAGTATTTAACCTCAATTTTATTTGCAAATTAATTATGATGTGGATATAAATGCTAACATCATAAAATAGATTAAAAAGGGATAAAATTTAATATGACCATCTAGGTTTTGTAAACTATACAAATAAATAAAATTAAAGTACCTGTAATTTGTCTAAAATGCATTAGTTAGGCTACATATTCCCATAAGGGCTAAACACTAATTATATAGTTTAACAGAGATCTTAAAATCTATATAACAGTCAAGTAGTAGTTATGAAATAAAAAAAACAGAAGACATCCTACAGTTAATCCATATAGATTGTGTAGTTTACCTTAAATAATAAAACCACTTTTACCAAAAAGGTCATTCACAAATCCATCATAAAATAAATAATAAAAAAAATAAAAACTCCCAGTAGTTGCTCACAGGTACGATTTTTAACTTACACAATAAATAAAACGATAGCAAAAACAAAGGTGCGGACCAAGAGTCTGCGGAAAAGAAGAAGAGAAAAAAAAACCACTTTTATGAGAATGTAATTGCAACTACCAGCTAGGTTGAAATATAACCTATATAAATATAACGATACAGATAAGCTATTTATGTAGGAATCACTCAAAAATTACTGGATACCCATAGACACGGTTTACCAACCACTAGTATAGGTGTATGAGGTTACATAAATATTCATCATTTTTACAGGTATTTTAAAGGTGCCTCCAGCTAGTCAAATGCTGTTCAATAAAGACAGCCAGTTGATGGAGGATGAGAAGACACTTGCTGAATATGGATTAACATCTAATATTGCCAAGGCTCAATGTCCTGCACCTATCGGATTGGCTCTACGGTATGATATACTAAAATATATTTCAAATGTCTTTTACTTTAGAAGGTTATTTATTATAGACTATATCATTTTGTTAACGATAGTAAATTCTTGAAATGACCTACTCTCTGTATACCCCTTAAAAAAAATGTGTGGTGAGAGGCCCCTACTCAGAAACTAAATTCTTCGGGTTTTTTATCATCTCGGAATAGAATTGTACATGAGATTTAGATTTTTTATATTTTCATCACACAAGATAGAAAGGTTATGCCCTCTCCCCCCTTCATGGGACTCTGTATATGTAAATTGTATATTTTTTAACAATTTTTCGATGCAAATAATGTAAAATAAGAAAGCGAATTCATAAGTTTCATTTAATATTTTAAGAAACATTTTCATTTATAGCATCTGCCCTGACTTCGTCCGCGTCTAATAGTTACTTTGGGCTAACTCTAACAGAAAGAGGAAAGAATCCCCAATTTTTAAATATTTTTCGTTGGTGCTCCGCTCCTATTGGTCGTAGAGTAGGGATGTATAGGCTTCCTCGATAAATTAGCTAACATTTTTTCAAATCAAACCAGTAGTTCCTGAGATTAGCGCATTCAACGATACAAAGTCTCTAGCTTTATGATATCACTATAGATTGATTACTACCGTAAAACCAGGCAACATTGCCACTTTATTCCGCACAACGATGTTTAAATCGAATTTATTCCACAAAATTATATCAAGACATATAAACAAAATCAACTAAAATCATAGTAAATTTTGTAGAGAATTTAGATATAGTAAAATATTAGTATTATAAGTACAATTTAATACCGAATTGAGCCAAAATATTTTATGGCAAAGTCAACTGTAACATACGGTAACATTGCCGGACCAAAATTTTGGAGAAAATAAACAAAATCACACATAAGAAATAATGAACAAACTTGTACACAGCTAGAAACTCATGATGACTATAGTATTTTTACTGTAGAAACATCCTTTTTGATAAATATGGTAAACTGCAAGACCCGATTTTGATTTTTTCGTACTAAAACTGAAAAAACGTCAGCGTTGTCGTGTAGGACAATTTGTAAATTAGTTTCAATACCTACATAATCTCAAACTTTTTTGTGACAACCCTTGTACTTAACAAAATATGGCAATTTCGACAACACTTTATCATTATACTGGGTTGTTAAATCTGCCAAGATTATTTTCTGAGTATGACTAACTGATATCGAAGTAAATAATGATTTATTCATTAAATCAGATGTAATTAAATAAATTATCAAAAGTTGACTTACCTCTGTAAAGTTTTTCCCATATATTTTTACTAAAGATTCGGAGCACACAGAAATCTGACGCTATCATAGAAAAAAGTAACGGGCATTACCGTCATTTTGTAAATAACTGGGCTGCCGCATGAAAGTAAATGTTGTTACTAAACAAATCAAATTTCATTTAAAGACATCCCTACATAATAAAAAAGTATGGTTTCGGAGTAATAGATATCAATACTTCAGATGTTGGGGTATGGCAAATAGAACATCCGGCGGCAAAGTTGCCAGGTTTTACGGTACTCTTCTCTCCTATTTATGCCGCGTCGTCATTAAAATTGCAATAACTTTTGATAGAGTGGACGGATTTTAATGAAAATAAGACTAAGTTATTCTCGAAAATATGCTTTATCATGTGTGTGTGGTTTTATTGTGAATCCAGTACTTTAGCAGTGATGCGTGTTCATACAAAGAGACAGACATTTCTAAAAATAATTGAAACTTATTTTATTAAGTTATTCCTGCAACATTTTTTTTCACGAAAATTGAAAAGTACAGTCAAGTTAGATTTACATTCTTATTATATGTACAGAAGAAGAAAATTAATGTATGAACACGCATCACTGCTAAAGTATTGGGTTCACAATAAAACCTCTTATAAGAAAATCATAAATAATATCCTCGGGAGTAACTTAGTCTTTGTTTCATTAAAGTCGGCCCACTCTATCAAAAGTTATTGTAATTTTAATGGCGCCGTGACTTAAGTATGAGAGAAAAGTAGATAAGCGAATGGATTAAATACGTTCAGGTGACTTAGTAGTCATTGTTTTGTACATCAGGTTCTTCTACTTGGACGAAGTCGCGGGCACAGCTAGTTTATAAATAAATGTCTGCCTGTTTGTTTGGTCACGCATCACTGCTAAAGTACTGAGTTCACGATTAAAACCTCACCAAGAAAATCATAAAGCATATTCTCAAGTGACATTTAGTCTTGTTTCATTAGAATTGGTTTACTCTATTAAAAGATATTGTAATATTAATGACGACCCGAGTTAAGTACAAGAGAAAACTATGTAAGCATATGCATATTTCTTTCAATAAAAGTCTGGGTATTTTTTAGTAGCATGTCCTGTATAAAGTCATATAAAGAGATAGTATTGTATGCAAATTAATTTTGTAAGCAAAGTATATATATTTTTAAGATAATGAACGAGCCGACGTCTTCCGTACCAGCTATTATATAATATATTTAGTATATTAGTAAAATAATAGAGGTCTGCCTTTGTGTGCCTATCACGCAAAAACTTCATAGATATTTAGTCCTTATCCAAAAAAAAGTTGGTTGTCTGTAAAGTCGGTTTACCGACGATAATTTTGCTGATTAAGAAAATTTGATGAAAAGTTGCATTTTTTTATGAATTTGATTAAATTATTCTCTACATAGATATTATCACGTCAAAAATATCATGGCAGCTTCCTTTACTATAGAATTATTGAAGTTTGAAATCATTAAATTATTTATTACAATTAACAAAATCAAACTTTAATCAGATTGTCTATTTCTTAATCGATATGTATCTAAGTTGGGCTATATCTATATTTGTGAGAAACATACAATAACTCGGTCTGAACACAAATTAATTAACTTCGTATTCGAATTACATTTTTTAATCGGTCTCCTTCGTTTATGACACTATCTGGCACAGACAGCGCACACTCTGTGTCTACATGACATTGGCGGAATTGTGTATTGCTTACACACGGCGCCATAAATTAAAGAAGAAGAAGAAATTGTACTTTTTTGTAAGCATAGTGCCTTAGTGTTTACTGATATTTGTTTCCTTTCCATAAAGAAGTGGGGCAAGTCGTGACATGCTTACGTTCTTTTCTTTGTACATATATTGTCAAGATAAGTAACGGCCCAGACAAAATAGCGGGCACCAGCTAATTACAAAATACAGTGTAAGCCATTTTGGGCATGCAGCTCTTCATATAATATTGTAATCTTCATTTGAAATCACTTTACCTTATACATGGAAGAATGATCTCTAGCTCCTATATTAGCTTACTTAGTTGGAAGAGAATGCCTCGTGATATTAAGTTAACCAGTGTACTAATTAAATAAATATAAAATACTAAGCATTATAGTGCATAACTGTTTGTAAGTGATAAGGTTTTTCACCCTACAAAATAAGTATACAGGGTGGAATTTTTTAATGCCACCTGGAGGAAAAGTACTCTAAACAATAGAGATAGCAAATTTTACTCCAAAGAAACATTTATTTATTTTTGAAAAGAAATAAAACTGCATTCAAAGATTTTCGAAAATTCTCTTGCTTCACCCGTGAATCGAACTAAAATCGATATTAAATGCTAATCATAACATATAAATTATCTAATTGTTATATTTTGTTCTTTCAGAAAGGAAAACGGTGAATTCGAAGCACTTGACTTAACTCCCTACTCTTCACCTCCGGACTTGCCGGATGTGATGAAATCACAAGAGACCAATGGACAAGAACAGGTACCATTCTAATCTATACATATAATAAGAACGTAAATTAAATGTGTCTGTACTTTTCAGTATTTTGTGAAAAAATATATGGTAATTGACTAAGTATAAGAAATGAAATACATTTAAATCATTTTTAGAAATGTATCTCTGTTTGATCGTGCACGCATCACTGCTAAAGTATTACAATTATGGTAAAACTGTCCAGAAAATCATAAAAAATATCTTTGAGTAACATTAGTCTTTGTTTTATTAAAAATTATTACAATTTGAATTAGAACACGAGTTAAATATGAGAGAAGAGTAAGTAAATAGATGTATTTCATTCTCATCCAAAAACCAGGGTATTTTATAATAATAAATAATATTTAATATATAATATTTCACACAAAGAACAATAAACATTAATACAAATGAAGTTCAGTAGTTCATCAATATGTATTTAATAGCCAATAGATGATGTTCAACATATATCATTATTTTCTGAAAGTAATTCAAGATGATCCCCCGCTAAACCAAGTTTCACCTGAAGTCGCATAACAATGTATCTGTGGTCCGGTGAAACTGTAAAGGCCTGTCAGGTCAATAGAGTAGACAGTACGAAAAAAAAACATAATGTTCAATGTCCAATGAAGCTACGGAGGCCTTTGAGAACAATAGCGTATAGTCATTTTGAAAGAAAAAATTATATTGATTGCTGAGCATTGTCTTAATCTTTCTTAGCGTTAGATTTATAATTGTTCCATTACGTTGGCCGGATTAAACTGTGTTTATATTTTTTCATTACTTTTGTGTTCAAAATATTACAACTTATTTAATCTATAACTTTGTAGGACTATACCCAAATTATTTTAAACTATACTTATAATAAAGGAATATAGTGATGAAACCTATATATGGCATGTAGCCTAGTGAAGCTGTTAAGGCCTTACTAGACCAATAGCGTACTGACTACGAGAAAAAAAAATGTATATATGGCACATTTTAACAAAAAAAAAAACTCTGGACTTTAGAATCAAAGAGAACATATTTCTATACTTTTTAAAATTATTTTCTGTCTGTTCTTTGTATGAGCATCACGTAAAAACTAGTGGATAGATTTTGACAAAATTTTGTATATGATTATTATTTCAATATATGATTATTAGGTGTATTTCGAATCATAATTCTCATGTCTCAGTTACGTTTTGAACATTTTTGTCCACCCTTTGGGACGCTTAAGGCCACAAGGCATTTTCTTCCAGCTAACCAGTGGTAGTGTGGAGATAAAAATTATAGTAGATGGTGCGAATATTTTTTTTTATGTTTGTGCGCCGGTGTCTGATATTACTTTGTGTAGGTGTATATGTTTGTAAAGTGTCCTGTGGTACAAGATAAAACTTGTATTTTTAAGGAAAACGATTATTTTGTGTTGTAGTCATTCGGATGCCAACATCTATAAGTTCGGCGTCATAAGGTAAAGATGTAATACGTGTTTATTGTTTCGATTATTGGAAGTTCCTAGAAGACTTACGATACCTACGCACTATGCGGTTAGCCGGAATGTGGCCAGCCATCCGGATGACCGCAATCCAGAATAATATGTATGAGAAAGTAATTTTTATGCGAAGTGCGATGCGGCTGCCGGCCGACCACTCTGGTCGTTCTGAGTACTGGGACCCGATTGACGGCCAGCCGGACGGTTGCTATACATACTATGCGGATAATGCTAGTTTGCAGTTGCCCGCTGTGGACGTTGTACGTGTTCACCGACTCGCGCGCATTTTATTGATAAGAACAGATAATTAATTATAGATTTCGATACAGGAAAATGTATAATTGAGTATATAACGAGAGTAAATATAATAAATAACCGCGACTTCTTCGACATCCACTTTGAAAATTAGTTCAACCGCAGACGACTGTTTCTCAACCGCACTTTCCGGATGCATCGCGGCTATCCGCCACCAGGCTAACCGCAAGCGCAACCGCATCCTGCGATCAGCCAGACGGCTGAGCGCATTCCGGGTAATCGCATAGTGCGTAGGTATCCTGACCTTGAAATACTTTTTTATTTTCGTAAATGTTTTTGTTTATTTTATTTCTATTTCAGATGGATCAGCACTAAACGACTCTGCCATGTGATCAATACGAAACGTATACAAAAAACAACCTTGTATATGTACGGTTTTCTAAAAAAAAAAAAAACACGTTCATACAATTTGAACAAACTCGCTCTCCTGCCCCTACCAACGGTTTGCGGGCGAAGCCTTATGATAATTTTTTTTTGCATATAAAAACATATTTTGTTAATAATTTATCGATGATTTGTGTTCGATTTTAACATATTCTCTTATGTATACAGATTTCTTTGTAGTATTTTGTGATGCTTTGTACAGAAGTGTGTAGCTCGACTTTGTAGCAATATAACTATACGAATTAATGATGTCAAAGATGCAGTTGTCTTTATTTTGTACGTGGCGATTGTAACTGAGCATTTGTCATACATATTACACGTTATTCGTGCCTTGTTTAGGCCACCTGGTCCTTTGTAAAGGCACTCTAAAGGTCCCGTACACATTCGATCCTTCCGTTTAATACAATATAGTTATGTTTATAATTAAAAAAATATCGATTGGCTACAGACGTCGATGTATTTTTTAATTTAAAATAATTGTAATTTTTAATTAAATTATTTTCTTATGGTTATAATTACTTTGAAATTGGTTATTTCTTTGACACGGTAACCCTTATTCCAACTGTGACCTTAAACTCACAACGAATTTTTTTACAAGGCAATAAATTTATTTAAAAAATGTCTACAATTTTCACAAAAAAAACTTGTTTCTTATTTACTATCCGACGAGTCTGCTTCTAATAATACCTAATTAATGGTCCAACCACCAAACTTGTATTTGCAAATTAACCTTATTAAAAAAGTGATGTGGCTTTGTTTATGTTTTTGAAAATGTGATAACAAATATAAAAAAAAAACTACTCAAATCAAACCAAACTGCATCAAGCTTATGGTAAACCTAATGTTAAAGTATTTTTATCAATTTTTTTAGGTTTTGTCGATAGTTAAATGTCACTAAACTTAATCTCTCATCGTGTCTATCTTTATTGTATAATGCTGTCACCAGGTATGTGAAAACAAACTTGAACGTATCTTTTATAACGTTTATCTTACATATCTCCAATATTTCCTAGATTTCCTTTAAGCCGAAGAAAAAAAAATTGTGTACTTGTTTTTCACCTCGGTGTGGCCTCTGCCTATGAGACTATTTTGCCAATGTCAAGTGTGACAAATTCACGTTTTAAACTTAATTAATTTCAAAATATTTGGCTTAATGTCTGTTAGTCAAATGCCACACTCATTCACAAACATTTGCATATTAACATTGCTTTGATGTGGTCCCAAAAACCGATACAAGACGACTAATGCAAATGTTTGTTAAATCATTTGCAAATATGCTAAATACGTGTGCCACACATGTCGACTTTGTAGGTATCGAAATATTTGCTCACATGTCTGGCACCGGTATTACATACATTTGCAATAACATATATCGCAAAGGTTGGTGACAGAATGGACGACGATTTTGTGGACACAATTGCTTTTTAATTAAGTATCTATACTTACGTAGTACAAAGTATATTGTGTCTAACTTCTACTAACAATCGTTGCCTAACAAACAAGTATGGGAGATCATATAAACATTATAACTATGTTCGCTACGACACTTGTCCAAAGAGCAAATGTTTGTTTAATGCAATGCCGACATTTGAAAATTGGTATTTGCGTATTTGCTCATATGTATAGCGTCGGCATTATACCTTTATCAATGATACTTTAGCTCTTTAAACACGTATACACACGTATATATATATTGTATACATTTAAATTAATAGTACTGTATTGTAACTGATAATATAGAATGGTATAATATAGGTAATAGCTAATTTAATAGTACACTATATAGGAGCTTTTTATATCATACGAAATCAGCGTACATACCTCGGGTCGATTCAATTTAAATATTATAAAAAAATATATAGCTGCTAGGTTTTTACTAAGAGTGCTGATTTTAATTTTTTTTTTATAAAATATCTTTTTTCAATACATAATTAAACTAAGATATTCTGTATATTTTGTTTGGGGTTTCGATTCTGATTATCTCGGAAGTACTATTAGGAGCCATCACTAAATTACGTCATAAAAATTTCTTAATTTGTTGTAACGCTTATACAGTGTGGATTTTTGCCTCCTGATTTTAGCCTCCCTCTTCTGATGTGATGTATAATATAATTATTAAATACTATTAAAATTACTGATATTTTAAAAATAAAATAATATGTGAATCAAACTCCTCGATTTTTATTAACGTTGTATATATGTTTAGAGTTTTAATACTTGAGAGTTTTACATGTAACATCACGAATCTTAAGACTCCTTTCTCTCCTTGTCACACACACTGTCGCACTTTGCTAAATTCTCCCACGCCACCCTTTATGTGTGAAGTAATTTATGGATGACTCCTTGCCGTTCTTTTAAAACATTTGTAAAATCATTTTTTTTTTATTAAAATAAACTGTTATTGATTTAATATCTTCTGTTGTCGGAATCATATAAAAAACAAATTTTCGTTTCAAAATTACTAGTATTAATCGATATTGCACATAAAATGCACTATAATAGGATAGCGAATTTGTGTGTTCTTTCGTGAATTCACGATCGAACTAACCACTACTTCGAGTTGAATACCGTAATGCCTTTAGTTTTTTTAATAACTAATACTTCTATCAAGAGGCTCGTGGTAGTGGACCATTAATATTTTCGGACCAGTCGAGTTTGAGATACGATTCACCGCGGACGTGGTTATTTGTTGTTTCTCATAATTCAATTTTACTAAATTAGTCTGGTACTAATAGTGTTCCAGGAGAAGTGTCCTGTACGTGTATATTAAAAATAATTATCCTTTAATGCTACTCCCACATCTGCGAACCGAAGCTTGGACTACTTGATAAAGGCGCAGATTATACGTTGCTCACACCTGTGTCTTTCCAATGATTCGACATTAGAGTCCGCTAAACTCCTTTGATATATGTAAAAATCGCCAGGCCAGTTATTGTGCTGTGTCTATCGTCACGTAGCCCGATAGTTCGTAACGCATAACGATAATGGCTTCCCACATCTGCATTTATGATGACCATAGACAAAACTTCGTGTCGACAAACGCAAGTATGGGAGTAGCTTAACAGTAATTAAGCAATTGAATCTTAAGATCTCAACGTCAGGGAAGTTTTGTACGCAATACAAATGTCAAAGAATGATCTAGATCCGTGGTCGTTAGACTACGACCCGCGTCTTTGTAAACAATTTCAGCAGACACTATAGAAAACAGATTTTTCATTTCTAATTAACGAGATAGAGGTACGCGGGTTGGCCAGAAGAAGTAAAGCGAGTGAGTAGAAACATATGTACATCAAATAAAAACGAATACTATACTGTACTTTTTTAATATACATTATGTATTCAATTCCACTTCCATAATGCTGCTAGCATTGCTAATATAATAATATCTAACTGGGTAGTTAACACCTTTAACCAATAGTTCCAGGACACGATTTTTCTAAGGTAGACTTTATTTTAAATTCAATATATTAAATTAGATGTTTAATTGCTTTGAAATAAACTAATAGTTTGTCAATTCCGACAGGATTTTGTAGGTATACAAATGTATAGGGTAATCGCATTTTGACAGCTTATAAAAAATGTGCAAATTGACTAGTGGTGTCAACTATTCCATGAATGCGGGATCCATAATTATACCTCAAAATGTTGTGTTGCCCGTGGCCAGAAAAGTATGACGACCACTGATCTAGATGGTTCTCTACAAATTATAATATGTAGAATATTATTATTATTTCAAACGAAAAATACAGTAAGGAAGTATATACATTTATCGCCTGTAACTTGTAAATTATTTGAATCTATATTAAAACTGATCGCCAGTTAATTTAACAATAAAAATAACATGTCGCTTCTGCCGTGGCTCTGCACTTAATGCAACAATATTCGTGTGGCAAAAGTTCACCTTCGGCCTACGGTGACGTGCAAAGTCATATGCGTGACGTATTAAAAATCAAAATGGATATAAGAAGAATCGTATAAAGCAGAAGAGATCAATTTGTTACGTGAAAATGGCAGTAATAGTGTTTGAAGAGGAATGGGTTGCCAATAATGAAAAAGAAAGAAAATAAAACAAAATGGACGACACTTGCGTTCTATTTTTTCTTTTTTTTTTAGTAAATATTTATCTGGTGTATGTTCCGTAATATCGGGTATCTTTTATAATTGCTATGAGATTTAAAAAAAAAATATTGTCCGCGCTGTATCGAAATATATTATGTAACTTCCTCCGGCATGTCCTTTACGCTTGACGATTTTTCGCAGACTAAAGTGTACCCAAGTCAAGTGCCGAAAATTCTGCCACACAGCGCGAATATTCACGTTGTCGCAATGAGTGCGGCCCTGGCATTCTTGATGAAGCAAACAAAGAACCCCAAATGGATCAGATTAAATTGTCGATATTTTCCTGTGTTACCACACTATTTTCTGTAAAGTCCCAAAACTCAAGTATTATTACTAATCGCATCAGCTTTGTCAATGAAATAATAAATATCAGTTATATTTTATATTACATTTTTATTATATATTATAATTGTTAAATACTTTCATTTGATAATCTGGTACTACTGTAAATATTGACGATTTGCTCTGGCAACATTCGAAAACCATATTGACTTGTGATCAATAGTATCCAAAAGAGCTTTAATGTATTTTTTTGTACCAGAAACGAACTGATTCCATGATAACCGACTAATGCTTTTGAGTATAAACAAACTAAACTGTATGTAATAAATCTTAGACAAAGAAAATCTAGCGTATTGTAGTATACATGTGAAAGAACCATAACAAGCTAGAAGGAAATAAAGCTGTTTTGATTTTTCTTTTTGGCGTTTTGATTTTAAAACTCACGGAATAAAGAATAGTGAAAAGTGACGCACCACGCCTACTTAGCACTTCCACTCTTCTCTTTCTTCCGTGTTAAACCCTTGCCAAGTTGTGTTAAAAAATTGCTATCACATTTTTTTGTTTTATTAACTTGATGACGATAACTTATGTTGTAGATCGTCGTCGGGTGATAAAATAGGTATACCGACAGTGGCGTAGCTAGGTAACCAAGGACCCTGGGGCAAATTAAAAAATGGGTCCCCACTGCTATGTAAAGTGATTAGGTATTATCAAATAAAAATATGAAATATACAAATACTTTTAAAATGCTAAGCTACTTAAGCTCTTTTTGTCCACTGCAGGGCAGGTAATAAAAATATTAAACAGTAACAACATAAATTACAATTAATACTTGGTGTAGGCTTCGATCGAGATTTCTGGTAAGGATTCGAGGGCCCCCTGAGCTTGAGGGCCCCGGGGCACTGCCCCGCCTAGCCCCTAGGTAGCTACACCATTGTATACCGACCATATTTAAAGAAACGGTGTAAGGCAGTATCGCTACGGTCATGAGACCGAAATGTGTGCAAAGTTGACAATACTTAATTGTAACGGTAAGTATCTAGAGACGCCACATCCTAACTAGTTCATAGTAATATTATACTTAAATTCGGAAATGTGTTTATTACGCTCGCTTTCACGCCTTAAGTACACAGTCGATCACGAAATTTTGCATAAATGTTGTGAAGGGTACACAATACACATTGGGTACCATAATTCACTGTGAAACAAAGTTCTGTTCTGAAGGCATAAGTCAAATCTACATTAACAGGAGCGAAGTCGCAGGCAAAAGCTAGTACAGTAAAAGCTCCTTATTCGCGTTTTCACTGTCCGCGGATTAAAAAAATGCGACCCAATTCCTATATTCGCGGGTAAAGATTTCTTTATTCGCGGATCTAATCGTTACATCAGTACATACATATGTATTTAAAAGGGATTCGGTATCCTTTGTAAACGCGTCGTCAAATGGACTAATAAAAAAGTAAAATAGACCTTATTACAACTATGCTTAAACTATGTTGTTAAATTATATCTCCCCTCTATTGGTTCGGCTTTTCCTTTTTCTGTGATGTGTGTAAAAACTGCCAGCTCAGTTATCGTGCTGCGTCTGTCGTCATGCAGCCTAATAGTTCGTAACGCATAACCATAATGTCTTCCCACATCTGCATTTAGTGTGACCATAGACGAAACTTCATGCCGATACACGCAGGTATGGGAGTAGCTTAATAGTAATGAAGCGATTAAATCTTAAGTTCTCAAGGTCAGGGAAGTTTTGTACGCAATACAAATGTCAAAGAATGATCTAGATCCGTGGTCGTTAAACTGCGGCCCGCGTCATAGAAAACAATTTCCTATACTATAAAAACTGATTTTTCATTTGTAATAAACTAAATAAAGGTACGCGGCATTGCTACACGATGTAAAGCGAGTGAGTGAGAATATATATCTGTATGTCAAATAAAAACTAATAGTATACTATAATTTTTAAATATACGTTATGTATTCAAGCCCACTTCCATAATTAAATGATATGGCCGCTATATTGGTTCGGCTTTTCCTTTGACATAAGCCGCCTTCGCCGCGGTCGGTGATTTTGAGAAAGTAAACAAACAGAATGTTTAAGTAAAGCAACCTTATTACTCTGTGGAATCTAATCCACTCCACCGTAGAACGCTCCACTTGTGGTTATTACATCAAGGGCTAACTGCGACGTATTGCCACCACCACGCTCGGATAATCCGCGCGCCGCCCGCGCACCACCTGTGCGGCGCCGCGGCCGCGGCCGGTCATACCGGACTTCGCGGAGCGCATCATGCATGGCAGACGTATATTCATTTTAATTGCAATCTTTGTAACTTTTATTTTCAATTACAATTCTTTTATAAAAAGTTCAGTGTAGTTTGTATTTCTACTCATTACATGTGGACATCCCCCACAACTCATTGCAAGTATATTGTTAATTGCTGCCATATATTAGACGCTCCGTCTTTTGGTAAGAACCGCTTTGCGTATTTTATTGCTTCATTTTTCTATTCATTACAAAAATTGTGATCGAGTTGTGAGAAAAATTTTCTATACAATCCAATAATACAACTCCTGGTTTACAAAGTGTTGGATTAGTAAGACTCTACTTACTTTGGCAATCAACCCTCTTCGTTAAATATTAAGGGGAGAAACCAGTTTAGACATTTCGAAAAATCGAAACCTAGAACCAATTTTGAAATTTTAGCATTAACTATCATGCAGTACCGAAATATTTTTTTAATTCCTTTTTTTATTAAGTTATAGATGAATGGAATCGATGTTATATGTCTATTGTGTTTATGTTTCATTAAGATGAAAATTATCCTATATTCAAGTAACTTGAACTAATTATAAATTATTTTATGGTTTTACTTTTATTTAGGTAGTTAAGAATTAGAATCACCATATTATATCCTTAAAAGAACTGTCAAGTAGAATAGAAAATACGGGTTTTTCGTCCTAACAAATAAATCGATTGAAGCTAATTTTGATTTGATTCACAGCACGATCAAGCGCTATTATCGATTTCAAGCATGGACTACTATGGCCATGATTTCAAGAGTAAGAATTAAACCTGATTTCGAATAAAATCCGATTCGATTTAAAACTCGAAAGTGTCAAGAGTAAAGCTTTCAGTATATATATGTATTATCTATTATGAATGAGTAAAGCGGCAGATATCACACCAATGGATTGATTCGTTGTTTTGTTTTAATTGTTATTTTTTTCGATTCAAGGGTAATTACTAATTACTTATCTCAAATCATCCTTATACTAGAGATACCACATCTCTAATTGACAGTATTCACACATTGGTTTATTTTTGTAACCTCAAAACATAACATTGATCAGAAACAATGTGAATAAAATCTTTATCAAGTTTAAAGCGAAATTATATTAATTTGTGAATTGACGAATTGTGTGCTCAATTATTTAATAATTTCATAAAATGGGTAAGCGTAAAGGTAAATGTGTGAAAAAGAATCCTGCTAGTAAAGAAGCTTTGGAGCCTGAAAATTTAGTAAAAGCACCACATTCGTTCGTAATTCACCGTGGACAGTGCAGTAAGGATGTAATCGATTTGACGAAGGATTTCAGGAAAATTATGGAGCCGTTTACAGCTTCCCAGCTAAAGGTTTGTTATACTAAAAATGAAATAAATTTCAATTGATGTGTCTTAGTGAACATGTAGTGGATGAAATTCGTCTACAATAAAATTTTCAAGTTTCAATACTGAGGAAAAAACAAACTTCCTACAAAACTTTTTACTGATACCACGAAAATTCTAGATATTGAATTTTTAATTAAAGAAAATAAAATAGAATAAAGAAAATCTCTATTGAAGAACAAAGGTACATTAGGTACTGAATTATATACATAGTTTCTAATACACTACTGTATGCAGTAAACTTTTCAAATGTTCTAAAATTGTTGTACATAATACAGATTTAGATATCAGTACATATTATATCTATTACATCAAGACAATGATAAATGCTAATTTTAGATTCATATAATGATATTTTAACTATATTGTATATTAAACTCTTGAAGATATTATGTACTACAGAGCAGCCAAAAGATTGGTAAAGACTAGTAGTTCATAACAAAAACTCTATCATTACATAAAGTTTACCTGTAATGATTGCAGGCTTTATAATGTAGTATTTCATGCTAATATAGATATACTAGCTGACCCGTGCAACCTCGTCTGCACCAAATCGGTTATTACTTGTTTCAATCGTATTTTTAAACACAAGAAATATTAAAATACTTAAAACCCGATTGCAGTGACACCTGCGGTTTCCACTTCTAAATCAAAACTATCCAGAGACTCACTCAAACATATACCCACATGGTATGAGAGAAATCTTTTTTAAAATAAGGCTAGAACCCGTTTGCAGCATCACCTACTGGGTCCAACTAAGATAAAAATTAACATATATTGCCAATAAATGTCTTCCAAGTACCCCTTGGGTTGCTCCTGTGCCACTCAACTCAGCACCCTTATTTGAATCCTAGATTCACAAACCTGAACCCAACTACTTCAAGACTGAATAAACAAGGACTTAAGATATCACCAGATTATTTGCAATATACATTAGGTACTTAAAATTCATATGATGTGTATCATAAAGTATTTTAATGTCAGATAATTCTACTATTTCATTACCTAGTATAAAACAAAGTCCCCTACCGCGTCTGTCTGTCTGTCTGGCCGCGATAAACTCAAAAACTACTGAAAGGTTTTTCAAGAGGTTTTCACCAGTGGATAAAGTGATTCATAAGGAATGTTTTGGTATATAATCAGGGCGGGACAACGTCTGCCGGGACCGCTAGTAAAATATAATTACTAGTTATAACTCTCAGTTCCATACATGCTTCTTATGTTTTGTTATAATAAATGACAGTAAAATAAATATTGTATAAACATTGTCAAATAGCTTTAGCTCATACTTTCAGATATGTTGTCGTAGTTTTGAATAATTCTCCGGAAGTAACATTTTTTTCTTTTATGAAAGCTGCCTTATGTTCTTTTCTGTACTCATGATGATTGGTTGAGTATGTAAAGAGTGAATGTATAACAAACAAATAAACTCAGATTCACATCTATACATATAATAAGAATATAACTATAACTTGCCTGTATATTTTAGATTTTTGTTAAAAAATTGTCAAAGGTGACTAGGAAATAAGTAATAAAATACATTTCAATCAAAGTCTGTGTGTCTGTCTATCTGTTTGTTTGACTATTGCATCACTGCTCAGATACTGAACTCATGAAACCTTTCCAAGAAAATCATAAACCGTATCTTCAAGTCTTTTTTTTTTATTATAATCGGTTTGGTCTATCAAAAGTTATTGTATTTTGAATGATGACGCGACTTACGTACGAGAGAAATATAGATAAGTAAATGGACTTCATACAATCAGAAGACTTTAATCACTGTTTTTTTACATACGGTTTCATGTGGAAGAAGTTGCGGGCACAGCTAGTCTATAAAGATTACTAAGGATGTGCAAATATCTGGGAGTATGAATTTTGAATGTTACAGAAGTTAATATGTAATTTTATTACTAAGATTGCCAAATTTCATAGTCAATTTTAGCTCAGTGTTAAGTTTGTCAATCTCAAATATAATACAATATTTAGGATGTTTGAATAATGCAACACTATTTTTTTAAAACAAACTGTATTTCAATTTAATTTTGTTACAAAAACACCTTAATATAATTATAATTCTTATATCTCTGCATCATCATCGCAGAAGGAAATGTATCTATCAGTCCTGCCATCGGTGAGCAATCGCAGTACTAATATTTCATTTAAAAATGCAATTCTACATATATCTATGTAAAATATTTTACACATTTCCTATATTTATATGTGAGGAACCTTTTGGGTATAATCTTAAAATTTTATTCCTATTGAATTTGAAAGTTAATCACGTATTAATAATTACTTACAGGAACGTAAAAACAACACAATAAAAGATTTTGTATCCGTCTCTGGCTACCTTCATGTGTCACACATGATGGTTTTTACGGAAACTGAACTCGGGACTTACATGAGGTTGTCTCGGTTACCTCGTGGACCTACTCTTACCTTCCGTATACACAATGTATGTATTGTAAACTTATTCAAATATTAAAAGTTTTCTACCTAAGAGTTATAAAATTAAAAGGGGTAAAGTAGGGCTGACATATCATTTGGTAAATGAAAAGAAAATTAGAATATATTTTTTTATTGTAACAATCATTGACATATAAAAACTCAAGATGCACAGTCTCAAATAAAAGCCGCAAAAACTTCCCTATATACATACCTGGTTATAGTTATACGATAAATTAATGATTTTGCAAATTCAACCTTACCGGAATGATTTAAAGTTGTTTTTACAAGGACGCGAGACTATTTGAAATGACTGCATAATCCAAAATTATGCACACATTTTTGTGTGCTGGCTGTGAGATGTTAAGTGTATCTTGGGTTATGGTATATATTGGTAACAGTAATGGTAATGGTAATCATGGTTAATTTTTACAATCACCTTTGGGTGAATCTACACTGATATATATTTAATAGATATCAGTAAACAGATACTGTGTTTTCACTTATTTATATAATTTTTTACCCCTTCCATATTTTACTGTCTTATATTTTGAGTTACTCAGTAAGGGGATTCCTTACTATTGATAGATTTTAATATTTTCACTGAACTCCTGACTAAAACTCCTGTTAACAAAAATATTAAAGATTTTAAATTTTTCATAATTTTTTTTTATTATTCAGCTATTAATTATATGGTTTTTTTTTCTGAACTATGTTCAGTGCTTATCTTCTTGTTTGTATACAAATATCTCACAACATATTGATAATCTAAAAGTCGGGGTTGTTTTTAGTTCTTAGAGATATAGTAACTAACATTTATAGAAATAGGCATTGTTAGACTAAAATATTCTTCATATTTAAATTTATTGGCCATTATTTAAAACTTTGCCGCCTACTTTAGCTTTTACCTTGGTTGATAAAAGCTTCATATTTACTTGTGTTTTACATTAATAAACATTTCAGTACAGCCTCGCAAGAGATGTCATCTCATCTCTACGGAAGCAGTATGTTATGATGAGAGCATTCCAGAATGCACCATTGATTGTCTTGAATAGCTTCTCGGGTGAAGGCATGCAAATGAAGTTGATGGCGACCATGTTTCAGAACATGTTTCCCACCATAAATATAACAACTGTGAGTAATAATTTAGTTGTAAGAATAACAACTTCTGAATTTCAGGAATTTTCACGGTTTTTCAGTACGAGTTACAACAAAACTATTAAACTTTGGTAAATATAACAGACTTTAAAATTATATTTGTTTTTTTTTTCCAATAAATAGGCTCCCATTTAAAAAAATCAGTTGTCCGTAATCCCCTCGCGCGACGCAGCATGATTTTCAGTACGAAGATCTGAGTAAATTTACAAGTTTCTTAATCAACAAAAAATATCTGTTTATGCTACATATAATCAAGTTTAGAAGAGATAATATCCATTTAAGATTAAGAGAGAATATAGAAGAGATAATATCCAAGTTATATTTACCATATCTGAGAAATTATTATGATTATTTAGTTTTACATAAAATTT
The DNA here is from genome assembly GCA_036509395.1 of Antheraea yamamai. Lineage (NCBI taxonomy): Eukaryota > Metazoa > Arthropoda > Insecta > Lepidoptera > Saturniidae > Antheraea > Antheraea yamamai. The sequence goes on along the minus strand of AP028429.1, from coordinate 2,745,503 downwards.
CACCACTTTATGTATCTTACGTGGTTCTTAATTTGTGTGACATAAGGTCCAACTTAGTTCTATATTTAAATTCGAGTTAGAAAAGAATGTTGAACATGAAGTCAGTCCGCTATCGGGCGCCGTGGCAAGTGGAGGTCTACGTCGCCTCAAAGTAATAATTTTGCTAACTAACTAAGCTAAAAAGCTTAGTTATTTTTTTATGTTATGACTGTAGATGAACTTTAGAAACTGTTACGGAACTCCTTAACGGGTAGACATAGATATGTCGTGTTTGTACTTTTATGTGTTGAAAATAAAAGATTTCACATCAGGATATGTGCAATTCATCTGTTTAGTTAATATAATCCAAACATAAAACAAGCAATGTTAAGTTCTAAACGAAATAGTAAATTGAAACTGCTTCTCCAATATTCATATTAAGTATTAACTTAAAGGTGAAACTGAAGAATATTCGACGCTGTGTGTTAATGAACTATAATCCGTCAACGAAACTAATCGACATGAGACATTACGTCATCAGAGCTACCCCTATAGGACTTAATAAAGGAACAAAAAAGGTACGAGAATTTTGGAATTTTGTTGGCATTATTTATAACTACAATATTTCTTTTGGTAGCTTTTCTTATAAAGATATGCTACATTATACAACTCGAAACTGTCTAGTTTTTATTGGTCTTAATTATAATGTAAACAAAACCTTTTTGACGTTTCTGAAATTACGGGACTAAAAATTTATACCCATTGCGATTAATTTTTCTTATATGTCCATAAAAGATGTAATTCGAAGTTACCAATTGTTTTTGACCCTTTTTATAATCTAATTGAAATTATGAATAGTCTATTTTACAACCGTCATAATGAAGTTTTTTTTTGTTTTAAATATCCCTACTGCTCAGTTATCTCTTTGGTAGTTGTGTTTTTTTTTTCGAACTAACTACGCTATTGACCTGGCAAGGTCTTAACAGCTTCACCGGACTACAGCAGTGATGCCCATATGTTGTCTAATATAACGAAGTACTTAAGTCTTTGACTGTAGCTTGCCAATGAGCAAGATCACGTTAACTGGACCCCCCATTTTCCACTTGATCATAAAAATTAATCCCATGTATTTTTTTTATGAGTTCATACCATGATAAAATGATCCCCCAAAACGATTTTTAAAAATTTCGATTTTAACAATATTTTTTTTTACAATGAAAATTTTAGGTACTTTTAATTAAAAAATGGATTGTAAATCAACCGTTAAAGTTAAATTAATGGGACTTGAAGGATTTATTTTTAAAATGTTTATATTTTGATAAAATATTAATACCTAAAAAATATTTGTTTATTATCATAATGTTAATTAACTTTTAAGTTAACAAATGAAAATTTCAATGACTTCTCGGTGAAAAAATGAAGTATTTTTTTATCGGTTACATGCGTTATTTATTAAAATTTAAGATTTCAGAAAAAAATTTCACTGCTCGCGATTAGTTTAAACAATATGAATTTATTTATCACAGCGCGCCGAGCACCAGGCGCTGTCAGAATACCGCGCCGTCGAGCGTCAGACTACGTTGCAGCTTCGATTAATTATAATTAAAAAATGATTTCATTGCATTGTTTATGACATTTTTACAAGAATAATATATTATCGAATAAATTAACAATATGATAATAAACAAATAATTTTTAGGTATTAATATTTTATCAAAATATAAACATTTTAAAAATAAATCCTTCAGGTCCCATTAATTTAACTTTAACAGTTGATTTACAATCCATTTTTTAATTAAAAGTACCTAAAATTTTCATTGTAAAAAAAATTATTGTTAAAATCGAAATTTTTTAAAATCGTTTTGGGGGATCATTTTATCATGGTATGAACTCATAAAAAAAATACATGGGATTAATTTTTATGATCAAGTGGAAAATGGGGGTCCAGTTGACGTGATCTTGCTCCAATAAATTTGTTGATCATAGACGGGATGTGTATGTAGGAGTTAATGTCTAATTTATATTTTGCAGATTGTCCAAGGAAAGATTCCGAATTTGAATCGTTGCAAAGATATGTCGGAATTCTTTGATAAGTACGTATATCAGTGATTCTATCTACACTAGTAATTTATTCCCAAATTTTATGATAAAGAAGCAGAAATGTGTTACTTAAAATTTGTATAAATTCTTACGAAGTTTGTTGTGTATAGGCTTCTGTAATACTGATGTTGAATAGTAGTAATGTATACTGATGTTATAAAGTTGGAGGGTTTATTTGTTTCTTTGTTTGAACGCACCAATCCCAGGAACTACTGGTCCGATTTGAAACATTCTTTCAGTGTTAGATATCTCATTTAAAGAGAAAGGCTATATATTATCACGCTAAGACCAGTAGGAACGGAGCACCATTGAAGAATGTTTCGTTGAACAGTGAAGACAAACACACTGAAGAATGTATAGACTAGACAGTAAACTATTCCACGTGGACGAAATCGCGCGTAGAAGGTAGTAGTTAATAATAGTGCTGTACCCGATAGATTCGGCACTTATATATATACATATATAACACGTACATTACACACTATAGTAATATTAATTGAAAATGAAGGCATTTTAAGCTAAAACTTAATTTATGTTTAAAATTGAGATTAAAAGTCAAACAGATACATGAATTAAAATTTTTATGACTTTAAATGTGTACATTTTGATAATTTTGTACCAAATAAGTCTTAGGTTTGTGTATAACTTGCTTATTCTGTAGACTGAGAAATATACACCTCATGTTTTTTTAAAGGATAATTGAGAAGGTTAGTAGAGATTTTAATAAGATAATCTCCTTTAAAGGGCTGCTCTGATGTCAGAGAGCGAGTTTGAAGACGATCCCAACTCACAAGTGGTGTTACCTCAGAATCTCGCTTCGAGAGGCGCAGCGGCTGAATCCAAGTCCGCTATCAGATTATTCGAACTTGGGCCTCGAATTACTATGCAACTTATTAAGGTAAGGAATGCAAAAAAATATGAGTATTAAACCTATCGGTAAGCTTTAATGTTGTGAGTAAAAACAATTGGAAACAGTTTTTTTCTATACCATCGACTTTATATCAATTGCTTGAAAATGAACTCCTGGACTGTCTAAAAGAATAATGTTTTAGCTTCGTACAGATGAATATAGGCTTTATGATGGATTAAATAGACAATTGGCAGTATAAGTTTTAAGACAAAACTGTATTTATTACAAAATTTTAAAAACTTAAGCGGTAGCAAGTATTGTAAAATTATAAATAAAAAAAAAACTAGATATTTAAAAGCATGATCCGCCTTTTTGAGAAATTTTAGTAGTAGTATAATTTTAGTAGTTTGGTTTAACACCATTTTAAAAAATCAGCCGAGGGGTTAATGTATCATGACGGATTCATACAAACTCGCAGCCGACGTAATAGAGTTAAATGAAAAAAAAAATATGCAAAGATTATAGTGGTATATATTTTGACAAAAAAAAAATTATCTTCAAAAAACTTAACAAGATAACGAACTATGTCAACAGGTAGAAGACGGATTAATGGATGGCGAAGTTCTCTTCCACGAACTAGTGGAGAAGACAGAAGAAGAGAAAGCATTAATAAAGAAGAAGAGAGAAGAAAAGAGGTAATGCATGATTGATATGCGCATAATATAGATTAACAAAATGAGTTTTTTACAGGATCTTAGTTTATCATGAAGTGGATTTTATATTTTATTCATAATGTTGTGTTATTTGACTTTATATTTTGTAATATTTTTGCCATTTCTACGTAACATAGTTCTGTTATTGTGCATAAGTGAAGTGGGTGGCAAATAATAGTATTAAAGCGCCCTGTAAAGTTCTAACATGGGAACCATCATCTTGTTAGAAATGAAATTATCACAAGACACTTGTAATATTAATGTCTACTCGACAATGGCAGTAATTATTGGAAGATTTTTTGCCAAAAATAAAATGTAATTAATTATATAATAAATATATTATATATTAATATGTGAAGCCAAAACTTTGTACCGCTCTTTAAGCGAATTGCGCGAACGGATGATCTTGAAATTTGGCATAGTTAAAGTTTATATGGAGGAGTTAAGTGCAGAATGCTATTTTTTAATACAAAATGCATTGCAAGCATAATAAATCAATTAAAATATACATTACTCACACTACTGCTTGACTTTTACACAACATATACACACATGTAAATGAAAAAGCCATTTTGACATCCGTCATCCTTCTTACGTTCTAATTACATTTTCAATATTTTTTGACTGACCGACGTTGCGTGCCTTACATGCCCTTTGAAATCTGGTTAAATTGTGGGTTAATTTTATAATAAAATAATATGTAAATTCATAATATACTTTAATAATTGATTGAGAAATCATTTATCTTTAGTAAATTTATGGAACCACTGACATAATTTTTATTCTCTTTGGTCTTATTGAATGTCAAAATTTTTAGGTGACAAGACTGCTTTCACTTCATGTCACTTTGCTTCATGTTGTTATAAGAGTAAAGCAATATTACCAAAGTCAAAGTCAATATTTTAATGTTTAGTATTTTTTTATGGTGAACTCACTTCAAATGATGATTCAATAAAAAAATAAAAATAAGTAAATTCGTTTGCTCATGAAAGTAATCCATGACTTAGATCATTTTTATTTTGGATTCATCATTTGATTCTAATATGTATCCATTTCTTTTCCAAACAATGAGACTACATTTAATTGAAATCACCCAGAAATACCACCCATGGTGTCGTGTAAAATTAATTGAAAGTTGTGTCATGAGTTGTGATAATTTCTTTATTGTCGTATAGTTGTTTGTTTTGTATGTTTACTTACAATTTGAGAGCCTTACCACCTTATGTAACCGCCTGCTTTTGTTTAAAATTTATAATTAATTTCAATTTTCATTTAGACATAGATTTTTTTGTGTTTATATAATTTGAAAAAGAAAAATAACTGAGTAGCCACGAAGAAAACCTTTGATTATAGAATCCCTTAGACACAGGAACCCTAATAAAGTTCAAACTTTAAAAAATCAATTAACTATGGTCGAATGTCGACCACTGGGCGCCCACTAGTATTAATTAATATTACAAAGACCAAGAGATTGTTTGTTTAAAAATGATCTCGGAAATTACAAGTTGCTTTTGCTTCTTATAGCCTATTTATTGAACGATATATAATATCAGGCTGCAACTCTTAGTAGCAGTGTCATTACCGCAAAAAATATATCGGGTACGTGGCTTATCGACGATATAATCGAGCATTACTGTGAAGGCCGAACTTAATTTTATACGGAATTTAAATATGTGTAATTAGTTGACCGTAAATCAAAATTTTTAAAATTAAATGATAATGAAACCGCGATTTACAAGTAATTTGTTAATATACATGAATGTTTGAATGAAACGTTAAAATAGGGCATTTTCTGAAGATGGCGATAAGCATTAATCCATACCTTTAATTCACCAGGAGACAAAAAGAGAAGCGTAAATCACAACAAGAGGAGAATCTTAAACGGAAAAGGAAAGAAAAGGAAGAACTTAAACAGAAGTCTTTGGAGGGGATCAAGAAGAAAAAGGAAATTACTGAAAGTCAAAGGTGAGGTGTTTTGAAATGATTTTGAGTTATTTTATATTATTTATTCTCTATAATGACACAGAAGTTTCCTGATAAAAAAAAAAGACATTTTATAAAAATATGAATCGAGAATTATTAAGAATATCTAATTGATCGATACAAAGTCAGTAAATATATGTATACAAAGATACCTCGCTTTGAAGTTATATTCAATATTTTTGTTTGTTTCATTAGCTCCTTATTAATACTAGCTACTAACTTTTGTTCGCGGTTTCGCTCGCTTTAATATAGACTTGTCCTATCCCTCAAAGACAGTACTTTTTCTTGATGAAAAGTTTCCTAGGTCTTTTGACAACGTGCATGCAGTATTTCATAATGATCCGTTGTATAATTAAAGTAATGAGACTGTAACAAACAAACATTCGCATTTATAATATTGTAAGGATTCCAATAGGTTAATGGAGTTGGCCGATGCGGAGTCTCAAAACAATCAAGAGATGGACATGGAAGACAATGATGCTGATTACTACAGGCAGGAGGTTGGAGCAGAACCTGAAGAAGGTATTGAATTCATATGGTGTTTTTACAGGGACATGTCTTGACGGAGTTATTGGCCGGATCTTGGAATGTCATGTAGTGGATTTTATATTTTATTCATAACTAGCGGGCCCGGCAGACGTTGTCCCGCCCTGATTATAAAAAAATCCTGAACAAATTATATACCAAAACGTTCCTCGTGAATCACTTTATCCACTGATTAAAACCGCATAAAGATCCGTTCAGTAGTTTTTGAGTTTATCGCGAACAGACAGACAGACAGACGCGGTAGGGGACTTTGTTTTATACTATGTAATGATGATATTATGTTATTAGTCTCTATATTTTCTGATATTAGTGGTATTATACGTAATATAGTTTCCTTATTGTGCATAAGGAAAGTGGATGGTAATTCATACCATAGAGGATGGATTCTGACTTGCCACAAAAACCAGAAGGCCACCATATATCGTATCAATTTCCAGTATAATTGGATGAACGGTACAGAAATTGATGTGCTGCAAGGCCATCTACCGCTGTGTTATATTAATGATGTTCACTAAAACTGTTTTGAAGTTCTTTTTTTGTGTTTTTTTAATTATCACAAGATATACAGACATGCTCCATTTGTAATAATTAAAAAATTAAAAAAGAATGATCTCCACTTTGTAGTGAAAATAGTGGAACAGCAAATATATGATTATGGGGGTACGATGTAACTATCATATATATATTTTTAGATTTATTCACGCAAAATCCGGATAGAAAACGTAAAGGAGACGATAACACGGCCCGTGGCTTCAAAAAAATGAGGCTCGATAAGAAGTTAAAGAAGAAGTTCCACAAGAATCAGGATTCGAGTAAACCGCAGAACGATAGAGAAGGGAATAGAAAATTCCAGAAGAGGGATAACGATAAAAGAAAGTTTCAAAATAAGGATACAGGGAAAAAGAATAGAAATGAACAACGGGACAGACAGAAAGGGTTTGGTAAAAATAAAGTTTTTGGAGGGAAAGTTAATAAGTTCAAAGGTGCCAACAAAGGCAGACAAGGGAAGGGGAAAAGTAGAGGGAAAGGCCGGAAATGAATATTAATAAACATTTAAAATATTACATTGGTGTTGTTTTATTATTCAATAGTATTATTTAATTCACTATCAGATATCTGCGACCTTGTCTATGTTGTATATAATTTTTTTTTAATTACCAAAAAAATTTTAGTAATTAAATTTATTTTAATTTTCGGTTTATTTTTTGTCGGTGTCGGTTTATTTTTTTTGGTAATTAAAAAAAATAAACACTTCAATATCTAAACTTCATCAAACATCTAACCAATTTAATAGCTTAACCTAATGAAATAAAAAATATAAATATTTGCGCTATCCCTAATAATATATTTGGCGTCGATGCCAATCCGAATTTGTATAATCTACGTACTGGCTGCGGCCTTTTTGAGAATAGTCAAATCCCCAGATGTAACTCCTCGTCAAAACGAGTCATATGAACCCAAGCACAAATAGCTGTTGTAAACCGCTGAAGAGTTCCATTCCAGTGTCTTTATTTCCAATATCAAATCAGGACTGAGGCACCATATGTTTTATTTTTTATTGCAACTACAGGTTGTGTCAAGTTTTTATTAAAATTAACTTATGGGAAGTGCCTTTGCTCATAAAGCCTTGTTCATCCCTTTATTTTCCACCCTTGGGGTTGGAATACTTTTTTTTTTAAATTTAAATGACACCATCCCCAAGTATTAGTAATTCAAATAACATCATAGAAATCGGTTTAAATTACACGAAAATACATAGACGAGAATGGGTGAATAATAATAAGTGGTATTTCGCCCCATTAGGGGTTGAATATTTTCTTCAAATTTAAATGGGACAACTCTTGAGTATTACCTATTCAAATAAAAAAGAGTCATTAAAATCGGTTCACAATTGACGAAGGTAGCGATTATCATACATTAAAAAAACATACAGCTGAACACAGTAACCTTCTTTTTTTAAATTGGTTAAAATGATTTATGTAAAGAGCAAAAAATACTTTTCTTACAAAATTACTTTTTTAATGTTATCTTGCTTAAATGTTACTTAATTACTTCAAATCTCCTGCGTGTGTGCACCGCATTGCTTGCCCCCTCTTCTCCGTGGCTGATCGCATAGTCCTTAGAAAAATCGTACTTTCATGAAACTTTAATAACCTTGTATGAAATTAATATATCACGAAATTTTTATTCACCAAGTGTCTAAGAAATAAAACTAAAAAAGAATTGATCGACATCTGTACTGTAGCTGTGAGTGTTGCGCGCACAAGGCGTCTATCATTTTTTGTACAGAAAACGGCAAACCAAATTGTATATAATCATTAAATTTTGAAGAGAAAAGATATCGGTTATTAATCATGGTTGTTTCCCAGATTCTAAATATTAAATTTCCTGGCCGACTCTATTTTGCATGTTGCGAATAAAATAAATCGAACTTGTAAACTGGAAATAATTGTATTTAATGGTTTACTTTCTTGTAATGAACTTGACGGGCAAATTATTACCAAGCAAATATAAACTACAATTCAGTTGGTTTTTATTTGTCTTATAGTTTACTAGCGGGCCCGGCAGACGTTGTCCCGCCCTGATTATGAAAAAATCCCTGACAAATTATATCCTAAAACGTTCCTCATTAATCACTCTATCCACCGGCGAAAACCGCATGAAAATCCGTTCGGTAGTTTTTGTGTTTATCGCGAACAGACAGACAGACAGACGCGGTATGGGACTTTGTTTTATACTATGTAATTATTAATCCTTAATTAAACGTATTTAATGACTATATGCAGGTATATCAGTAAATAAAAAATAAAACAACACTATTAAAAAAATCCGCTTTTATTCAGTTTCAATTTTATCGGTAAACATAGAATCATCGACACTAACGTAAACTTATTTTCATTTTATATATGCTTCATCAAAAACGTAATTTGATCAGACATATCGATATCGATGAAAATATAAACGATTAACAACACTGATTAATTTAAGATAACAGTAAAAAAAGTTTTAATGAAACATGAGCATATATTGTTCATTACATAATTATTATACACATATCAGTCAATTTTCATGTATTTTCGCTGGCAATTCTTAAAACTATGAATAGATTATAGGCAATAGTACAACAGTATCCATTGTGGTAAGCTTTTCTTATCGACTTTAAATTCTATCAGTTTAATGTATACATCAACTAGCAGACATGTGGAGTAATTAAACTCAGTTTTACATACAACCTACTAACATTCTGACTAAGTCTCAAGTATAATTATTATCAATTAATAGTATTGATGCTTGCCATTGATGGTGGACTGTGATTCCAGACACCTGTTGAACACAGATCATATGATAGGAACATTCTAGAAGATCAAATATAATATTAAGGTTTGTCCGAATCTGAGAAAGACTAAAAGTGGCTTCATTTCCATGACCCTCTCACACAAGAAGGGACTTTTAACTGTAGATGTAAATCTGGTAAAGAAAATAAGTATACAGTTAAAACTATTGCAATCGTGTAGTTTAAAAAGACAACCAGGGACAGTCTCCTGTACAATTTAGAAAGGTACTTACCGGTTAAATGAGGAAAATGATATCATCTGCCATCATGATTTGGTTATCGTTCATCATGGTCTCGAGGGCGGAATGCAGCTCGCCGGAGTCGAAGGTCTGGTGGGAGTACTTCTCATTGAGGAACTGCGTGATGCGGTCCAGCGCCAGCGAGTTCACCCGCTCCGTTCGGAACAGCTCGTGCAACGCGCTCTTGAACTGACCCAACCTGTTTCACAGCTTAATATATAAAATCCAGTAGACGTCCATCACTTGATGTTTGAGTGTGTCAATAACAGCATCGAAAGAGAGTCGTTGATCAAAGTTAGTCCTTTTATCTAAAATAATTATCTTGATATCTTTATTCGATATAAATTTAAGTTTTAATAAACTATTTTCATTAATATTAATTATTGAGCGATGTGCGAAGTGGGGCAAGCTGTGTGGTGCGCATGCACAGAAGAGAGGAATTAAATTTAAAAAAATTGTTTACAAATAAATTTTACAAGCAAAATATTTTTTTTTTTATTTTTTCTTCCAATTTTTGACGTGAAACTTCATTTGGGACAGTGTGAATTGGATTTTATGAGACAAAAAAATAGATATATAGGTTTCAGACTGTGAGAGAAAGAGTTAGTATATTCTTAATGTATTAGAAATGTACAGGCTGAATGTTTAGACAGTAGCAATATTTATGGAGGATACTCTGCACCCGATTCTCGTTCTAAATCAATTAAAAAACTAGGTGCTTAGTATTTTACCTAATTATCTAGAAAAATACAAAAATTATACGCAATCCTCTACGCGTCTAGGTTAAGGCATAGCATCAATGACGGTCAGGTGACATCACTTTCACTTAAAGCTGAACGTGGGAACGGTATGAACAAAACAAAAGGGTTTATTGCCCGATTTATTATCGAGGGTTATTAACTCCGGGTCACCCCTTGCAGTTTTCGTCACCGGTAATGACCGGTACAACGGCACCTAGGTTTATTACGTTTGTGTTTATATTTTTGAAAGTCTTAACTAAGGTTCTCTTTGTTGTTTATTAGTATTTGTTTTGATATTATTATTTTGTATGTTAAATGTGACCATGAACTATCATCTCCTAGAATACTGTAAGCGACTAACATAACACCTAGTATACAAAGAGAGGAAGAGAGAGAAACGTTGAAATTTATAACACATTTTTTATTAGATCGTGACTATCGCACACTTTTAAAAATCATTCTGTGTTGTGTATTTCTAACATTGTTGATATATATTAAAAGAGTACAAAATAATGCCGAAAACTAATGCTTACCACTTCCATTGTGTATTCATCTCATTCTATTAAAAATTAACCAGAGTACTAAGTTTCACTTCTACCGCGAGTAAACTCACCCTTTTCTTTCTTCAATTTTTTTTATTATATTTATTACCAACTAAGATCACATTATCGTTTAATATAACCGATAGCGATTTTCCTTTAGAATATACGCTATAAACATAGAGATTACAGGACATATTGGAAACAAACCTTTCAGGATCTAAGGTCTTTTGTGATGACCTGGTGGTGCGGTGTGAAGGTCCAGGGTCCTGGGAATGAGCAGCTCGTAGAATGGGCTCAGCCTCCTCATCCGATGAGAACTCATAGGGATCCTGTCTGTCAGTGGCCTGCAAATGTATTAATTCTTTAATTATAAAATAACTAATGCCACTCAGAATTTTTGGCGTAATCTTGGAATGTCATGTAGTTGATTTTATATTTTATTCATAATCTCGTGTTATTCGACTCTATATTTCGTAATATTGGTAGTGTTTTACCTAATATAGTTTAGTTATTTTGCACAAGTGAAGTGCATGGGAAATAATAGCACGGAGCATGAATTCTGACTTGCCACAAAAACTCCACGGACAGTTCTAACAAGCGGGTCACATCTTGTTAGTACACTGAAATGATCGCACGAAACTTGTAATATCACGTAATATGTATATTACAAGAGAATCGTAATAATATTGATCATGAATCATTACATAGTACAAAACAAAGTCCCCTACCGCGTCTGTCTGTCTGTCTGTTCGCGATAATCCCAAAAACTACTGAACGGATCTTTATGCGATTTTCACCAATGGATAAAGTGCTTCACGAGGAACGTTTTGGTATATAATTTGTCCAAGATTTTTTTATAATCAGGGCGGGACAACGTCTGCCGGGCCCGCTAGTAAAATATAAAATCCACTACATGACATTCCAAATAACCGCCAAAAATATGTCTTCGTTTATAAAATTGTTTTTCTATTGAACTTACCGATTTTCTTGATTTCTTGGCACGTGGTCGTGACGACTGCTCGTTTCCAGCGCCCTCGGACTCCGCCCCTTCATCGTCAGAGGAGACGCGCCGTTTCCGACGTTTCTCTTTCGTTAACACCTAACATATATTATTTTATCGATTAAATCAGTACAAAAAAAGTTGACACAGTCTACCAGAGACTGAGGACTGTCAATAGAAGTGAAAACTCAGAACAATGTAACAACTGTGTTCTCTTTTGAACTTCTAAATTAATTATAGTGACTATTAAATTAGTCTGATTTTCACATCTATTGACACACCGAACAAAAATTATATATATGTTTATATAGTTTATTGATTAATCAAACATATGATAGGCTGCACAACCTCAATACAAAATATCAGTTTTTTTTTTACATCAAAGAAGGCAAACGAACAGGCGGTTCATCTGATGTTAAGTGATCACCACCGTCCACAGACACTAGCAACACCAGGGGAGTCGCAAGTGCGTTGTCGACCTGTGTTTGGGAGGAGAGGAGAGGAGAGGGGGAGGGGAGGGGAGGTGGGCCTTCGTCGCTCTTACTGACCAAACGAAACGTAACAATGCGTGCACTGTTACTTGACGTGGGTGTGTCTGTGTGTCGGGTGGTAGTACCGGGGTAGCCATTTATGCTGAAACCAGTAATAGCTTCAGCGTGCCTCTACCACCTACATAAGTATTACATACAGGCCGCTATACTATGCTTCGCTAGTCTGAAGAAACGCAATACGGTCGGTCAAGCTTACTATCATGTAGCTGACGCGAAATCATAACTTTATCTCCTGCCAAAAAAATACCGCTCAACGGGCCTAAAAAAGTTTTCACTTCAAGATGATCGTTTTAATAAGGTAAAAGTAATTGGCATAGAAATTATTGCTATATTTAATCACATTTATACGTTTTTTTTTTACCTATTATAACTATGATAGAAATAATTCAAATCATACGAATAATAAAAATAATGCATATTTACAAATATCATATCACAAATTACCATGACACAAACAATTACCAGTGAAAAATAACAGTGACACGTGATTTATACGATATATTATTAATGAAAAATAACAGTGACCGTGATTTATGCGATATATTACCAATGAAAAATAACAGTGACACGTGATTTTTACGATATATTGTTGTTGATATATGGCAATACAATATTGTTAATCTGTGGAATACATTGTGTCTATACGTTGCAGCTTCTCATTGTACTGGTAAATGTGGTTAGAAAGTAAATTATTTTACACAATCTAAGTGATTTCATTTAATGCGCCCAACAGGTTATGGGCCCAGGCACATTAAACATTGTGTAAAAGTAAGTTTTCAACAATAAATACTGTTTCGTCAAGAAATTACGTATCGGCGGGCGGCCATTTTGTCAAGGCGCACGCGGCGATCGGAAGGAATACTTGCAGAGCAAGGAAGGTTTCGACGATCAGGAAGGAAAAATACCAGGATGGAAGGTAATCAAAATGTTATTAAGCTGGTGGGAGCGAGTAACTGGAACGTATGGAAGTTTCAAACCATGATTTTGTTGAGAGGACAAGGCCTCATGGATGTAGTTGACGGAAGCACAGTAAAACCGGAGACAGGAAAAGTTGAAGCAATTAATGCTTGGGAAACTAAAGATGCAAAGGCACAGACAGTTTTAGTAACAAGAATGACCGAGGAAGTCATGCTTCATATTCTCACGTGTAATAATTCTAGAGAAATGTGGCGGAAATTGGCCAGCGTATATGAACAAAAATCAGAAACAAGTATACATATTATACAACAAAGGTTCTTTCAATATAAATATGAAGACGGTATTGAGATGGCATCCTTCTTATCCAACATTCAACAAATGCAAAATCAACTAAAACAAATGGGTGAAGAGGTATCTGAAAAGTTCATTATCACAAAAGTATTAATGTCATTACCGGAAGAATACAAGTATTTTGTGTCTGCTTGGGAGTCGGCACCAGATGATAAACAGACCTACGAAAACCTGACAGCTAGGCTGATGATAGAGGAAGGAAGACTAAAAGAAAAAGGTGAAATTCAAACGAAGGTTACGTCGGCTTTCATTGTGAAAAATAAGAAAAACATAAAGTGTTATAAGTGTAACAAACTGGGACATTATCAAAATGAGTGCTTAGTTGCAACAGACCGTCCTAACAATCTGAGAAGTAATAAACCTATGTTGTTATCAAATAAAACAAATCAAAAGTGTTATTATTGCAAAAAAGGTGGGCATGTTAAAAGTGACTGCTGGTTCCTGAAAAATAAGAAAAATAGCAATGCATTTGTGGTATTAGGTGATGAGTCTGAATATGGTGGACAATATAAACACTCTAAATGGTTAGTCGACACAGGTGCAAGTGAACATATGTGCTATGACCGAGATCTATTTAAGTCGTACACAAATGTTACACAAAAATCAGTCATTATTGGTGATGGAACAAAATTGAATGTATTAGGCTATGGACAAGTAACAGCACAAATTATGAATGAAGGTGAGTGGATTGATACAACCATTGACAATGTATTGTTTGTACCCAATCTACAAATGAACTTATTATCTGTTAAATGTGTCACTGCAAAAGGTTATGTCATGGTGACAAATGACAATCAATGTAAATTCTTTAAACAAAATAAATGTTGTGCAGTAGCAAATCGTGTCATGGATATGTATATCATGGAAATGCGTTACAAACAAAGTGTTGCAAATGTCAGTAAAGTTACATCTGATCTGAATGAGTGGCATGAGAGGTTCGTGCATCAAAACATTGCACATGTAAAAACAATACTATCTAAAAGCAATGTGCAAGTAAGTGACAATAATTTCACTCAGTGTGATGGCTGTTTAAAAGGAAAAATGCATCGCTTACCTTTCAATACTAGTACAACAGTAACTACAAGGACATGTGAGCTGATTCACGCTGACACATGTGGTCCGATGGAAGTACCATCAGTAGGTGGTTCTAGATATTTTGTTTTATTTAAAGATGACTATTCAAACTACCGATTTGTTTATTTCATAAAAAGGAAAAATGAAGTTAAAGATTGCATACAAGATTTTATTATGAAAGCTGAGAATATTTCAGGTAATAAAATACAAATATTTAGAAGTGACAATGGATTGGAGTTTATGAATAAAGAGGTTAAACAATTATTTGCGAGTCGTGGTATTATACACCAGAATACAGTCCCGTATACTCCTGAACAAAACGGCAAGGCAGAAAGAGAAAATCGTACATTAGTTGAAACGGCCAGAACATTACTCTATTCAAAGAACTTACCTAAAAGATTATGGGCAGAGGCAGTAAATACTGCAGCCTATGTGTTAAATAAAACAGGAAATAGTAGACAAATAGGAAAAACTCCTTATGAAGTTTGGTATAACAAAAGTTTTGACATTCATAGACTAAAGATATTTGGTATGCGAGTATTTGTACATACACCAAAGGAAAAAAGACAGAAATGGGATTCTAAAGGTGACTATGGAATATTTGTTGGTTATGCAAAAGATGTTAAAGGTTACAGAATATACTTTGAAAATAAAAATTCAGTAGAAATCAAACTTGATGTTGTATTTATTCAAGACAAGAAGATATTAAAGGAGTCAGATTTATTACTGAATGTGGAAATTCTTGAAGGTACACAGGAAAAGATAAACAAAAGGTGTATACAGCAAATCAGTGATATAGATACAAGTACATCAAGTGAAGAATCCGATGAGGGAAGTTTATATGAACCATGTAGCAGCGATGATGTGTC
This sequence comes from Antheraea yamamai, assembly GCA_036509395.1. NCBI lineage: Eukaryota > Metazoa > Arthropoda > Insecta > Lepidoptera > Saturniidae > Antheraea > Antheraea yamamai. Next base: position 2,729,714 of record AP028429.1, on the reverse strand, counting down.
TAGTAGCGATGAAGCTAATACAAGCACACTATTGACTCACAAGAAAAGTACTCGTATTAAGAAACCAACTACATACATATGTCTAAACATGTTAACACAAAATGATGAACCGAAAACATACCAGGAGGCAATGAAGAGGAGTGATTCATGTAAGTGGAAGGAAGCAATTAATAGGGAATTAGAGATATTAAGAGAAAATAATACATGGGAATATTGTAATAAATTAACACCAAGTAATGTAATAAGTAGTAAATGGGTTTTTAAAATTAAAAATACTAATAGTGTAAACCAGTATAAAGCCAGATTAGTAGCAAGGGGATTCGAACAAAATGATAGCTTAGATTTAAATGAGATTTATGCGCCAGTAGCTAAATTATCAACTTTTAGATTATTTGTTTGTATTGCAACACAATTAAATTTACCAATTTATCAAATGGATGTAACAGGAGCTTTCTTGTATGGGGATATCAATGAAACAGTGTTTTTAGAATTACCAGAAGGGGCATATGAGGGAAATAAAAGTATTGTAAAATTAAATAAATCTATATATGGTCTCAAAAAATCTCCAAAGTATTGGAATGACAAATTCAATTCTGTATTAATTAAAGGAGGATTTGTGAGGTCTCCATATGATTCATGTTTGTATAGTAAATGTAATAAAGGTGAAAGTATCTATGTCTTATTATATGTTGATGATGTGTTATTGTACGGAACATGTAAAAATCAGGTTAACAATCTTAAGCAATTGTTAAATAAAGAGTTTAAAATGAAAGATTTAGGTTTAATAACTGATTTTATTGGAATTAATGTGAAACAAAATTTAGAAACTAAGGAAACAGTGTTAAGTCAAAAATGTTATTTAGAAAATGTGTTAAAAAGGTTTGGAATGGAAAATTGTAAGACAATGTCTACCCCTATGGATCATAATTTTGATGTAACTACTTTAGAAAATAATGAAGGTGATAAAGAAACTGAACATGTTTGTAGACAAATAATAGGTTGTTTGATGTTCGCTATGTGTAGCACTAGACCAGACTTATCTGTACCACTTTCAATATTGAGTAGATATCAGAACAAAGCAAGTAATGCACTGCTCAAAGCCTTGAAAAGAGTTTTGAGATATGTTAAATACTCTATAGATTATAAATTAATTTACAAGTGTAATAGTAATAATAATATATTATTAGGTTATTGTGATGCTAACTGGGGAGGTGACCTTAAAGATAGAAAATCAACAAGTGGCTATTGTTTTAAGTTTTCAAATTGTTTAATTTCATGGTGTTCAAGAAAACAAAATTGTGTTAGTTTATCTTCATGTGAATCTGAGTATATCGCTATGTGTTTAGCTGCAAGTGAAGCATGTTGGATTGTGAACATATTAAAAGATTTTCAAATTAGAAATATTTGTCCTGTTGAAATTTTTTGTGATAATCAGGCAGCCATAATGATTTCAAGTTCAGATAGTATACAGAGATTGAAGCATATAGACATACAATACCATTTTGTTAAAGAGTTAGTAAAGAAGAAAAGAGTTTGCTATAAGTATATAAAAAGTGAAGAACAAGTAGCTGATATGTTTACAAAACCTCTGAATAGTAATATGTTGTTAAAGTTTACAAATAAGTGTGGATTATGTTAAATGTTAGAATTCAAAGTTTTGTTTAAGTAATATTATATTGAGGGGGGGTGTTGATATATGGCAATACAATATTGTTAATCTGTGGAATACATTGTGTCTATACGTTGCAGCTTCTCATTGTACTGGTAAATGTGGTTAGAAAGTAAATTATTTTACACAATCTAAGTGATTTCATTTAATGCGCCCAACAATTGTGAATGAAAAATAATGACACGTGATTTATGCGACATATTATTGTTAATTCAATGAAGAATAACAGTGATACGTGATTTATCCGATATATAATTGTTAATTGAATGAAGAATAACTGTGATATGTGATGTATGTGATATATAATCGACAAGGAGCCGGTTACCTTTTTGAAGTATGCGAAGTGTACGAGCTGCATGGCGGCGTGAGCATCATCTGTGGTGATATGCGCTGAGAGCCGGCACTTCGCGTGCGCCGTGGACAACCGGATCAGCGTCTCCAGCGTACGCGCCGTCACCGGCTGGGTCTGTTCACACCGAATTATGCTCAATGATATGATCAAAGACCAAGGGATGCTAGTGCCAAGAATATATGGTGGGGACTAACTGATTGTTGTATAATTACATTTTTTTTTTTGGCAACCAATCTTCTAGTATATTATTACTGCCATTGTCGAGTAGGTAATGATAATACAAGTTTCTAGCAATCATTTCAATGAACTAACAAGACGGCGACCGTCTTTTTAGAACTTTCCAGGGAGTTTTTGTGGCAAGTCAGAATCTATACTCCGTGGTATTATTTCCCATCCACTTCACTTGTAAGCAATAACTAAGCTATATTACGTAAAACACCACCAATATTACAAAATATAGAGCCAAATAACTCTGGACGGGGCTTAGAATCAATGACAGAACACATTTCCATAGTTTTAAAATATTTGAGTCTTTAGTACGGGATTCACGTAAAAACTACTAGACAAATTTTGGTATGTTAACAGTTTATACACTGGTATAAAATTTGGGACATGTTTTTCATATATATCACATTCGTATATTATATGTATATCTTACTTATAAGAAAACACAAATGAGATGACATGTATGCAAGAACTACTGGATGGATTATGATGAAATTTGGTATGGTAACACCAGTATAACATATAGAATGTGTTATATACCAGATTCGTTTATATATGTATAATAATTTTAATACACAATACAATCCTATGACTTTTATTAATCATTTTTTATAATTGGAATTTCACACTCTCCCTCTCAACTTCTGTTCGTCTTACCTGGTCACACGTTTTCGTTACGTTCTCCTGACGCGTTCACCAGCTAGCTCCCCAAATCAAGGGTGTGTAAAGAAGTTTTACTTAAAAAAGAAGGTAGTTCTCACCCTAGCCACGTCGCTGTCCATCATATCCTGGTTCCGAAGACGGGCGTACTCGTCAGCGATGACGTCAGAGGCTTCCTGCGTGAGCTTGGGCCTCGTGAGCCGCGCGATGTGGATGAACTTCCTCATGAACTTGGTCGTCAGTATCCGGTCCTTCTTGTCCCTCGTGTTGCCGTGCAGCAGGGGGTCGTACTTCTCGTATATCGACGTATTCGATTCCTGGGGGGAGACATCGAACAGTTCTATTAACAACGTACAGTCCTAGTCAGTCTTATTGGAAATTTAAATACAGTTACGTAGAACACAAATTTAAATACGTATTATAATGATGGTGGTGATTGTTCCAACCGATTTCGATTTCGATTTCACTTTTACCCCTAACTCAGAATCCAGTAATGGAAGTGGTCAGATGCACAGGATATACTGTGCACAAGTGTACACGCAAGACACAGGTGCACATACTCGTCCTTGTTCTCCTGGACCCAGTGGAACGGGGACCGTTACGACCGGAGAAGGACTCAGACAGATGGTACAGTATCACGGTGAGAAAGTTACAAGGGGTCAGTACTATCTCACACTCCCTTAATCGCCTTTTACGATACCCACGGGAAGATATGGAGTGATGCGTATTGTGGGAACACGCACACACATATATTCATAAGGTGTTAGATATAAGAAAGTTACATTGTAATAAACAGTTAGTGGACTCGCGGCTCTCATGCCTATTTGTCATATCCCAGTAAGGAACCCTACAGTATTATAGTATATGTATAACGTCGCGTCAATATATATCCGTGGGAACTATTATTGACCTGCGTCCATGTTATTGACTATATCAGGAAAGTTACTCATGACCTGAAACGCATTTGGTTGAAGTTATCGACCGTTCGTGCGTTTCATTGTTATTGGCTGTTGTTAGCTTGGGCTGAGTGCCTTATAAGGCGACCGACGACGAGATACGGGGGATAATTTGTAGTCCGGTGAAGCTGTACAGACCTTCCCAGATCAATGGCGTAGTCAGTTCGAGAAAAAAAAAGATACGAGGGATTCTCGCTCAGACAGTTGGGCTAGTCACATCTACGGATAATACGTCGTAACTATATGTGTTACATTTCTGTATCGGTTAACGTTTTATTCGATTGTTCTTGGTGGTTTGGTCGTTCAAAGCCTAATCATGACGTCACTATGGATGACGTCATACTTCTACATACTCGTCATTTTATCGTCGCACCGACATATATTTATACGTATAATACGAATGTAAGCCTAACATGGCTGTTATTTTTAGATTTTTATGAAAAATAAAAGGCAGTGTCTAGGAATAAACAATGAAATACATTTAAATCATTTATAGAAATGTCTGTCTGTCTGTCGGATTGTTTGGATACTCATCCCTCCTAAAGTACTGGGTTCAAGATAAAATCATTAAGTATATGCTCGAGTAACATTTAGTCTTTGTTTTATTAAAATTGGACCATTCTCTCAAAAGTTATAATTTGAATGACGGCTGCTCGAGTTAAATACGAGAATAAAGTAGGTAAGTAAATGCAATTCAATCTCTCACAAAAACAGGATATTATATAATGTACAAACTACAAATCATATCTAAGACAAAGTAAACGAAAGCCATTTTTTGCATTATGTTCCACGCGAACGAAATCGCGGACACAGCTAGTTTAATAATTAAATTTTATGTAAGTAAATAATAACAATAAATGGATAATATACTAATAGAATTTCACCTCTACTTCTTCCTGGTCAGGATTCTCTGTTGACAGCATTTCAACTAATGAACCCATTGGTAACACTTCACCGTCTTGTTCTTTGGGATTCCTGAGAAATTAATATGGACCATGTGTTATAAATAATTTATATTTATCCATACATATAATAAAAATCTAACGGGACGAAATCTCTACGATAAATATTTTAAAGAAAAAATACTCTGGTGGGGCTTAGTAGAATCAATGACATAACACATTTCCATAGTTTTTAAATTTTTTGTTTGTCGTTTGTACGGGATTCACGCAAAAACTACTGGACGGATTTTGACGAAATTTAATATAGTAATAGTTTATACACCGGTATAACATATAGTACAGGCTGCAGATTCGATCACCGGCATTTATCAACGAATTGTTCCAGTGAGTGTGCGGAAGCGAATTTTACCCCCAGATAGAGTATTTCCCCAGAATTCCTGCCAATGGTGCGAGAAGAACACCTAGGATTTTTTTATTTATTTCTGTAGACTCGTGGTCCGCGCCTTTATTCTTTTTTCGTTTATTTTCGTTAAAAATCGTTTTAAATATGAGCAACTATTGTTATTACTTTACTTAATTATTATACAACGGATTTTTCATTGCAATTATACACTGAACGGGCTTAGTCAGTACAAATCTGGCACTCCCAGCTATGCTGTTGGTGATGTAGAAATCTAGGATGATATCCGCGCGACAAAAAAACTATATAAAGAGATAAGTCGATACCTGTATCTGTGCATTCTTAGTACGTGTTCGGATATCATGTTGTCGTGGTCCGCGTCTGCCAAATCGAGGATTACGAAAAGCAAGTCAAAACGGGACAGCAGCGAGTCCTGCAATCCTATATTCTCCATAGGCGTCTTATACTGGTCATACTGCAATCAATAGGATTCCTTTTTCACAAAAATGTTACAACGCTATATATAAAAATAAAATATAAGTGTCTATTGTTTAATGAGATTGGTAAATAGAAAGCTTTGGAGTGCTATCACATTGCTATGGCAGCCAAGTAGTAACAATAGAATTGAATAGAGTTAACTCTAAAATCAGTTAAATGGGTTTAACTATGCATTTGCATTGTATGCATTAATTACGTAATTACGATTTTTTAAAAAAAGCGAAGTTTAAAAGAGTTTAATCGTATTGTTGCAAACCTAAAAAATCATGATTAGGCTTGGATTTATGTATATGGCAAAAAAGGCTTTGACACATGTATTAATAAGGAGTTTATAACATGAATACCACCATTACACAAGAGTACGCAGTAAGACATCTAAATAGAAAAAAAAAAACAAAAGACAGATAATAATAGATCAACGTATTACATATACTCTAGGATTTACATACAAGATGTATTATTGCTTATCGGCCAATAGTTAGCTACGTTATTTTTTTTTTGGCAACCATTCTTTCTAATTATTACGTCCATTGTCGAGTAGGTAATATATTGCAAGTTTCTTGTAATAATTTGAATGTTCCAACAAGATGGAGGCTCTCTTATTAGAACTTTTCAAGGAGTTCTTGTGGCATCTCTACTTGCTTCATGGTATTATTTTCCATCCACTTCACTTTTACACAATAAGCAAACTATATTGCGTAAACTACATTGACAGACTAAGATTCCGCCAAGAAGTTCAGCTTAATTTTTTATGGTTAGCTCAAATAATATGCGATTATAACGTTTAGTACTCACTCTCCCATAGACAGGGTTGGCAGCGGCCAATACAGAGCAACGCGCGTTGAGAGTAGCGTGTACTCCCGCCTTGGCGATAGTGACGCGGCCCTGCTCCATCACCTCGTGGATCGCCGTACGGTCGATGTCCGACATCTTGTCAAACTCATCGATGCAGACCACCCCACGATCAGCTAACACCATCGCACCGGCTTCCAATCTAATATACACTAATAAGCTAACCATATGTTCCCTATACACACATCAGATTTGTGCTGTCGCATAATAATAGCGACCCGGAAGTTGAGTGCAGCTGCATTACTGCACCTTGGAGAGGAACCCGCGCGCAAGCGCGTAGGTGAAACGACGTAATGCTCCTGCACTCAACCTCCGGGTCGCTATTATTATGCGACATCATAGATTCATATCAGATCATAGAGATTAAGCATATCCACGCAAAAGCTTCGTCTGTTACCAATAAGCAAATCAATAAACGAGCGGTTACCTTCGCTTCAGCACACCCGCCGCGGCCCCCTTAACAAGATCTCAAGTCTAGATTTGGTTCCCTATAGTGGAACCCTAAAGCACGCTGTTAACGCGACGTATATGAGTTTTACCTAATTTAATATTTTCCTTTATTTTTTCCTCCACTGTCATTGTCATTAGAGTGAACAGGCATCTAGTGGGTAAGCGCGATACATCGTCGGCCTCATCGTCACTTACCATCAGGTGAGATTGTGGCCAAGCGCGTACCTGTTGAACATCAAAAAAAAAAAAAAAAAGAGTAGGAGAACCTGAATATGGTTCTAATGCAGTATCACCACTGGTACATCTATTTCCGCCGCAAATCACTAGTGAGCTCAAGCTCAGTTTAAAGGGTGGTTCATAATATATACTTGTATCAGTAGCATTTCAACTGAAATCTCAGGGTATCACCTTACTACGACAGGTCTTAGCACGGTAGTATTATCTAGGTTACTTACTTATACATAGTTATACAGTACAGTAAAAACTTAACACCAGGTGGACTACATGTCTCTTTCATGCTCCAGAACAAAATAATACAGTGGCAATCTTAAAAGACCTTGCTAATTGTTACTCAATATTAAAATTGCAAATGTAAGATTGTATATTTTGTATACACGTTGTCATGGTGACAGAAAAGGAAGTAAGGTACCTTTTGTATCGAAAAAATAGATTGTTCAAGAAGGAGAAAGCAAATCTACATTAACATGAGCGCAGCCGCAAGCAAAATCTAGTACTAAATAACGTGAAATTATTTTTTACCTGCGGTCTCCAGTTTCAGGGTCGGTGGTTACAGCAGCTGTTAGACCAACACCTGAGGAGCCTCGCCCTGTGGTTGTGATGGCTCGAGGCGCTGTTTGTACAACGTATCGGAGTAATTGCGATTTTGCTACTGATGGATCCCCGATCAGCAGAATATTGATGTCACTGTTTATGAAAAGTATTTCCTTGAGTGTATTTCTTTAGTATAAGAAGTTATTGACTTCAGTCTGTGTCATGTGTGAAAAAAACCTTGTATGACTAAAGAACCTACCATCAAAAATTGTCCTATTATTGATTTTTTATGTATTTTGAAACACATCCTAAGCTTATTATAGAATATGTGCGTAATGACTTTAGCAAGGGAATTCACATTACATCTAAAACTAGCGACCCAATCTAGCTTTGCGCAGGTGTAATGTACTGATGTGGTTAGAAAACAGTCTAATCGATTTAAATCCATATTTTTATATACAGTTCACCAAAGTAATACAAGCTATGTAAGAATCTTCACACAAACAACTATTTTTATTTTCATGTAATTTTAAAACCATACTATCTTCTAAGATATTCCTTAAAATTATTGCCAAGTACAGTTTTGATTGACACTAAATGCCCAATATCACTAAAGTATTTAATTGCATAAGGATGAATACTATAACTTTATAAATGGGATCGCAAATAACCAATTATTTTTTAATAATACATAAAAAGTAAAAAATAAAAATATAATGGGTTATCCTTAAGAGATCGACATATACCACCATGGACTTTTCTGTAGACATTTTTCAGATGTACAATTCTATACATTACGACTTCATTAGAATATGTAGACTTTTATCTACTTTATATAAATGTATTGTACATACAATCTTCCGGAAAAAGAATCTCTAAACATTAGTGAAAGTACACATAAACAGATATGAAAAGAGACTTCATTTTATAATTGTTATGCTTCTTAAACCCTGGAATGGACACCATACTCATTCAGACAGATCTATTTCTAATCTGTCTGTCAAAATTATTAATAATATTGTTACTTATTGATCTTATTATCTATGGTCAATAATTCCTATTTTAAAAAATACAGTCTACCTTCACTGTATAATATAAAACGATAAAAACAACCTACCCTCTAAGTCTAGTGCCATTTGGTAATATTTTCTCGATTCCTCCAAGTAACAAACATAGAATTGCTTTCTTTATATAATCATGTCCGTGTATGGAAGGTGCTAGAGACTTGCTGAGCAGTTCAAACACATCAGTGTTGTTTCGTTTCACAAGATTTTTGCACAGTTTTACGTCATCTAGAGTAACAGACGGCATCATATCTTTGTTTATTTGTGTTACATTATTTGCTATGAGGATTGTTCTGAAATATGGAAGCGATTTTTTTTCTAGTTCATAAACGACGTGCACTGAGGAACAGAATACGTTTTAGGTAGCCAACCATTGTTTTAGGAAAAAACTGGCAGGCACAACTTTGTTTGTGTTATATATCATCTTAACAATAAATTTTATATTCAGAGAAAAAAAACATTGAAAGTAAATATATATTTTGCTTAATATTTTATGTAACCTTTTGTACTGCTAATAAAAATTATACTGTCCTTAAAGTTTTATCACTTTATACTAAGCGAGGGCGTCAAGATAATTTTTATTTTAGATAATAAAGTGTCTAAGTAATAAAATAAAAATGATTGAATTATCTCAAGTAGTTTTGCATGATGCATGCACAACAGCAGACCTTCTACTATTTTATTGATATAAAAGAAAATAAATACAAAATATATATAAGGGATATATTTTTGCACTTTTCAATACAATGCTACAATATACGTAGTTCTGATATGGGTCCAGCAATTAATCACAATCTTTATAAGTTAGTCGGAACTATAATCACACCTCTTTTACTAAAATAAAAGTAATAATCTAAAATCTAAAGTACTACACTTCAATTTTTCAGTAATAAAACAAAGGAAACTCAGAAAAAAAGGGGACCAAGAGCCTGCAGAAAAATATAATCTAAAGTTACCTGAATGTGCCAGCAGTGAAACTACCCTGCTTATTAGGCAGACATCTGTAATTACCGACTATTTGGACCCTGTCACCTGGTTTGCACTTATCCACAAGATCATCATCACATATGATATCCACACTCCGAGGGAGCTGGCCCGCGGGTGCTCTCTCTGGCATCTCCTGAACTGTTAGAGTTTGGTGATCTTTATAACGGGAAAGACCATATTCAGTCTCTAAAGTATTGCCTTCATCATCCTGTTGGTAACAAATTATAAAGCATAAAATAACAAAAAAAAAGGGATTGTGTTTCTAACAGGACAAGTACAATGTTAATTTATTTATGAAAACCAAATCAGAAAACAAACCAGTCATGAAGAACCATCAAGAAGAACCGGCATGTAACTCGATCCGGTTTATCTTTTGATAATACAGTCAAAACTGTTTATGGCGACATCTTTAGAACGTACCAGTTATACTGACCCAGAACAAAGGTCCCAGCTAAATGTAGTATCTTAAAAACAACACCGGTTGTTACAACTATCGATTTTTACGACTAAATAAGTAGAAATAAGACTAAATAGTCTCTACAATGTCGTTATAACAGATTTTGACTGTATATATTTTTACAAATGTTTTGTTAGATTCGTTTTTAGTGACTGCACAGAGAGGGGCGCCATTTCTAGATGTCACTATCGTTCACATATTGATCTACCCTATAATAAGCCTTTAGAAGTTAAACCCTTGCATAGTGCTTGAAGTCACTATCTGGCAAATTAGTAATGTCCTGTGGGACTTTGTTATAATACCTAACACTATTCTCTTAAAAACGTTTTTTCGGCCTTAGTTAGCTTAAAACATGGAATGTCCAATTTGTTGATGTTTCTTGTATTTAAATGTATTGGGAGGACAGAGTTAAAACACCCTTGATATCATTGTGTCCTTACCTTTGTAGGGTAAACAGCAGTAGTGGGGAATGCTTCGAAGGATGTCAAATCTGTGTACTTCCTCTCCATGACTTTCTTAGTTGCAGGGCAATAATGAACACTTCTTACCACTTTTGGTCTTACAAGTGACACCCTAGTCACTATACCTTCCACACATATGAGATTACCCAAATATCTTAAACAAAATCAACAGGACTGGACTAAATTTATGAATGTCAAAAGTTATAATATTTCCACTACATCTGTTTATGCCACAAAGCAGTTGTGCTACAGTACTACTGCAGTATTCCTGTCTAATTGAAATAAATAATGTCACATAACTACCTAGCCAAGACTTGGTATATCCGTAAACCCTTTTTAAGAAGTGCACTTTATTTTTCAGATACAAATGAGAATTCTTATAAGACTAACTTAGAAAACTAAATAGAACACTACGTTTATGCAGATTATGTTTATGCAGACCAGATGACCCCCATTTACGCTTATAGTAGTTTTTTTTTAATATTATAGGGGGCAAACGAACAGGCGGGTCACCTGATAGTAAGTGATCACCGCCGTCCATTGACACTAGCAACACCAGGGGAGTCGCAAGTGCGTTGCCGACCTGTGTTTCGGAGGAGAGGGGAGGTGGGCATCCGGCGCTCTCACTTACATGAATGAAACCCAACAATGCAAGCACATTTACTTCACGTCGGTTTTCTGTGACAGGGTAGTAGTACCTCGAAAGAGCCGTCCCATTCATGCAGAAACCAGTAATGGCTTCAGTGTGGTTCTATCACCTATATGCTTAGTTATGCTTAATAGTAATTTCTTATCTTAGTTTAGACGGCTATGGTTTCATGCCCTGTACCAGTCTGCATAACTAACTAGCCATTATATTTTTTAAACAAACACATACATTAACTAACATAAGAAAAACTCATACTACTATATCCCAAAGGAGACCTTCTCTAACAAATCATCAAAAAAAGCTAGTCTAGTAATTGTCCTATTATATTTATAGTATATTTACTAGTTTGAGCTAAATCCTTGTAAAATAAGACATCTATAATATTAAATATCTGGAAACTAACTATGGATTAAAAAATTATAACAAACATAAGTTCTAATTAGTTTCTAACAAGTTCTAAAATCATAATCACCAAGTTGCAGCCCTAATGACAATGATGACACGAGGACCTTTTGAAAAGTCTGAAGATCATAAACACAGCTTTGGACTTAAGCTATTCAAAATCAAATACCAAAAATTACTTTTTTCAATTTAGGCCCTAAGAAGGCACTTATGAACATCAAAACTACCATCGGTTCGGAAAACAACCCAGTCATCGAGAAGAACCGGCAAGAAACTCGATAAATCCTCTCTCTGTCCTAGCCCAGGATTTCAAACTCCTATATACATTTATATCAGACATTGTGTTTCATAGTATTCTGTGATGTTTAGTTCTAGTTATGTTCAAATAAACAAAAACAATACAAGCTGCTTTATCATAGTTCATTTTTTTTTAATTGTAGCTCGGCAAAGTGACTGTACTGTGCCTGATGGTAAGCACAGTACAATCCAAAAACAATGGCGACCACCGAAAGACATACTATCTATCGCTGGTCGCCGCTGTCATGCCGGCCTGAAAGCGACCCAGTCAGGGACAACTCCCCCCCCCCTTTTGCTGGATATACACCGGCTGATCCCGGAACGCGACACGCCCAAACGTGTCACTATGGCGGGTGTTCCACCTGGTGTACAGTGGTTGCGATCCAGTCGGGTACAGACACCCTACCACCCCGCAAAGATATCAAGGTAGTCAAAACAAATTGTAATGCTATATTTATTATATTTTCAGAATTTTATAAATAAACCAGTGTCATATAGTCTATATACATAAATCTTAATGTTCCATTATCTGTTGCTAACCCACTTCTATAGCATTTTTATAATAAAAGCGAAATAATTGTGAAATGATATATGAATGTCTGTAAAAGTTTATATACTACTTTCACTACTGTACAATAGGTGGCACAACAGTTGTTTCATTTGAAGAATAGATATGCCCACGACTCCATCCGCTGGAACCTAATGTAAAAAACAGTGACTACTAAAATCATCTGAATGACTTAAATCCATTTACTTATCTACTTTTCCCTCATACTTGAGTTGCGTCTTCAATAATATTACAATAACTTTTGATAGAGTGAACAAATTTTAATAAAACCAAGACTAAATGTTACTAGAGGATATGCTTTAAGATTTTATTGATGAGGTTTTATTGTGAATGTAGCACTTTAGCAGTAATGCATGCTCAAACAAACAGACAGACATACATTTCTAAAAATGATTGAAATGTATTTTATTACACACAAAAGTACACACACACATTACATTTACATTCTTATTATATGTGTAGATAATGAGAATTAATGCACAGGCAATAATTAACAATCACTAATCTAATATACACATACCTTGAAGTTAAACTTCTTGGTGTGACATGCTTATTACCAAAACTCCCTGAAAATGCAACAAAAAACTCCTCCTGCTCTTTATAGTATGTTACATCTACAGAAGAGACATACTCTTTTAAGGCCTTTTGAAATGCTATTTGTTCTTCAAATGCATTCTCAAGGAGACTCTTTGCTCGTTCAGGTTTCTTCCGTCTTAGATCATTTATATTTACAACCAACCTCTTTGATTTGTCGTCTATCATTTGTTTTACTTTTTCCATGTAGATACCTTGGTCTTCCTGAGAAACATAAGCATTGAACAAAAAGTAAATTTATATTACTATAGTTATGCAGTTATAGTTTTATGCAGATATTTTCCAAAATGGTTTTTTTTTTCATTTCATATTTTATAACCCATAGTAACTCTTATAAGAACATTACAAAATATTAGTGTAATAATTTCATAAACACATTATATGTATATATTTTGTTTGAAATAAAAAAAAAAACATCTAAAACTAAGGTTATTGTAGCTCATACTGTACCCCATCGTCAAGAAACTCCAAATACTCTCTTTGTAGATCTCTTAGACGTTGATCAAAATCTCCGTCTTCCATTTTCCAATTTTAAATCTATATAATCTTCAGACACGAGAATATATAATAAACATAAACTATTTGATACAAAAGTAAAACTGTTAAGTTTGACATATCAGTTTGGCGCCAAAAGCTAGTGCTGCCCACGATAGCATACATTTCATACGTAGCAGCTATTTTCCATACAAAAAATTATCTATCATATGGGAATACAAATGGAAAACGCTTAGTACATAATATAATAGATACATAATTTTACTTCGATATATTATAGATTTTTACTGTATTTTATTAGAAAGAAAGAAGAAAGAAATGTATTTATTGCTGGATATCAACAAGATGAACATATACATAGCTTATATTATATCCAACAAAGTCATCCCCATTCATCTAAGTGCTGCAGCACAACTGGGTGTTACTGCAGCGCTGATTTTCAATGGGGGCCCTAAGTAATGTATCAAAGTATGTATGTATCAAAAGAAACCTTTAATGTAATATATAAAATATAGCAGGTTTTATAAATCACCTATGAAATAATAGTGATATAAACCAACATTTCATTGCGCTATAAATATATTGAAATACATATTTCAATCTTTGATAGCCAATTAATATTTGTATTTTAATCTTTAAAGATGGCTCAGATAAGATAGTGGCTGCCTTTTTAGAAATATGGTACTGGGTATTCTAAAATCGAACTGTTTTACTCTGCAACGACAAAACCGTTTTCACGTCTCGAATTCGTTTTATAAATAAAATCAAAAACGTTATAATGTAAACCACTGATTAAAAATTCGGTTTCATACAACAGCTTTTTTATTCTAGTTTTCTTCTATTTTTTGTATTTGTGGTTTACTTGTCACAAGATACAATGCTGCTTAATATAGTGTAACAAGACCGGTTTGATTCGAAATGATCTCGTGTGATATGTAATATTTGTTTTAGTTACATGTAGCTTGTGATTAATGATTTTTATATGTTATACTAATATTAGTTATTACATATGTTATACTCATAAACAGTAATGCGTGAAATGGTCCGTTATCACGTTCAATAATCACTATATTAACGATGCGACGCAACACGACGGCATGGCACGACATGTGCAATTTTCATGTCACAACATGCATACAAAAATAAAATATTTTTTATTACCTATCACTTTGTAATTCATTTTCGTGGTTATATTAGTCTTTTTAGTTGTTGATTCCTATTATAATACTTTTTCTATACTCTTTGGTTGTTGAATTCTCGGCATTGACTTTGATGACAGTTGTCTTTGATTTGTTGAATTGTATATGAATGCTTGGGTATCGTTATAAGTTCAAAAATTACAAGGATTAAAACTATCTACAAAATAGTAAAACAATCTAATGGCAAAAAATTATATATATTTTGACTAGTCTCTGGGACAGTGTATTTCACACACGTTACTCTAAAACATAATAAAATGTCGGACAACAATACAAATTCTAACCAATCTCCTCCACAAAACAACACTGAGAGTGAACG
The DNA here is from genome assembly GCA_036509395.1 of Antheraea yamamai. NCBI lineage: Eukaryota > Metazoa > Arthropoda > Insecta > Lepidoptera > Saturniidae > Antheraea > Antheraea yamamai. The sequence continues at coordinate 2,714,487 of AP028429.1, read as the reverse complement.
ACGTAAGCTAAAAATTCTTGCATTTCATGGCTATAGACAGAATGGAGCCTTATTTCGCGCGAAAATCGGTTCATTCCGTAAAGCTGTTGGGAAATTTGCTCAGCTTACGTTCATATCTGCTCCACATAAAGTTGTCAATGAAGATGGTGGTGGAGACGAAGGTAATACAACTTTCATAGTTACAAAATACTCTTTTGTTTAAAATCTGATCTTAAATGATGGAAATTATAAAAAGCTAGAAAGGAAGTTGGGGCTGCATTAGAAATTCGCATCCTGAAATAAGGGCTAAAGGGGGGTGAGAGGGGAGGGGGCTGACTACCCCTCTAAACCCCTCCCCCGCCGCGGAAAGTTATAGTTACTGAGATATTCATGATCAAAGTTTTGAGATTATGTTGCCTCCGAACATTCATTGGTAATTTTGTATATTAACAACATGGTGATTTTTAAGTTTAAATTTAACAGTTTGTACAATACTATGTCTATATATAAAGTAGAGCAAAAAATTATTGCAAGAAAAATGTAAATTATGTGGAAAAAAATAAATTTGAAGTATTTAAAACTCTTGTAACAGTACTAAAAATTATAGTAATTTTGCATAAAAAAAGGTTGTATGAAACTATGTGTATCTAGGTATTAAGGAATAAATTATTGATGGAAAAGCATAAATGGAACATTAGGGCCTCGGTCTTATCAAGGGCCACCTCGAGGCCCAGCCTTCTGATGCGCCCGACCACGAGGGTCACGGCCTCCATGGCCAGGCGCAGCAGCTCTTTTATTTCTCCCCCGTGGGCTACGACTAGGGTGTCATCCGCGTAGCAAATAAGGCGCGCTCCCTTCTGGAGCGCGCCGCGGAGCACCCAGTCGTAGCCCATGTTCCACAGAAGCGGGCCCAAGCCGTCCCCTGTGGAACCCCCCACGCTGTATTGCGTCGGACCATCTGGCCTCTGGCATCCACAAAGGCGACCTCTCTACCCTCCAGGTACGCCTCCAACAGCCGCCGCAGGTACGGTGGCACTCCGAAAAAGCGGAGCGCCTCCCGTATGACACCATGCGGCAGACTGTTGAAGGCGTTGGCGATGTCCAAGGACACCGCCAATATTCTATCGCCTTGAGAGGTCGCCTCCGTGGAGACCCGCTCCAGAAGGGTCAGGGCATCCAACGTGGAACGCTCTGACCGGAAGCCGAACTGCGCGTCCGACAAGTTCGGCCCCACTTCCTCAAGATGCCGGGCGACCTGGGAGGCAACGATCCTCTCCAGTGCCTTTCCGGTGTCATCCAGCAAAACTAGGGGCCGGTACGCGGACAAGCAGTCCGGGGGCGGCCTTCCTTTCCTATGAGGAACATACACATCAAACAGCTCCCGAAGCCACCCTCCCAGATGGTCCAACGGATGGTACTGTACTACATCAACTCTATACAGTTCAATTGATTATAAAAATTGGTATGAAATCCAAACAAAGCGAAATTTTATTCCATATACATTTGGATATTGCTCAACTGTATGTTACAATAAATAATAATAAAAGTGTGTGGAGCTGTCTATTAAACTTGGTTTACTATAGTTTTTTTTTAATTATATAAACACTTCCAGATGCCCGGTCATGGTGGTTCAATGCTGAAGATAATACATTCAGTGGAAAGTGCCTTGGTGGGCCGGCAATAGGTTTTGAAGAGACATTGAGACTTGTAGAAAAGATTGTCAAAGATCATGGACCATTTGATGGATTCATGGGGTTCTCACAGGGTGCCTGCCTTGTAGGACTGTTGGCTGCCATGCAGCAAAAAGGATGTAAGTGTCACAGAATAATTTATTAAAAACCTTGTGATGCCCTCCATCCTTAGGTTTAATCCTGTACTAATCTGACAATTACATTCCATTCAATGGTTCAATACTTTTGAAGTAATGAATTTGTAAATGCCACATTATATTGCAGTATATTGTATACACAAATTAAAAAAAATCTAACTCTATGTACCAAGTTCATGGTGATGGTGGTAGAACCAGTGTAATGACCGAAGAATATATTGCAGTATGTATTTTAGTCTGAAATGTGTTTTGGAAAACATACATTAGTATACAAGGTGTTGCAATTCAATCATTTATAGTAATAATCATTTATGTTGGTCTCAAACTGTTGTTCTTTTGAGATTCGTTATTCATAGTCATAGGCCCCAGTGACCACTTAAATTGAGGTTTACAGAATTGCGTGTTTGCTGTTTTATTAAATAAATAAAAAAACTAAATAAATATTTTTTTTGTTTCAGATTTACCATACTCATTCAAATTTGCAATATTCGCATCTGGCTTCCGATCAGGCAGTTTAGTTCACAAAGGATTCTATGATGAAGAAATTACATTACCTTCCTTACATGTGTATGGTGAAAGTGATTCAATAATTCCTAAAGGTAGCTTATTGATATAATATTTATGAGTAATTAATCAGCTTTAGAAGAAATAATGAACTACATTTTATACATCTTTTTTGTTACAGAAATGAGTGAGTCATTAATCAATTTATTTATAAAGTCTGTGGTGGCAGAACATTCTGGAGGCCATTATGTTGCTTGTTCAGGTGCCATCAAGGACGCCTATCAAGATTTCTTACATGATAGACACCAGGAACTTATAGAACAGGATAATAAGGAAGATAATATGGATTCATAATAAAGAAATTTTTAGATATGTAATTTGTTTTTACCGACATGGTTTATTGCTGTGTTGTGGTGCAATGTTATAGTGCTTAAAATAACACTTGTAAATATATGTTTTATTGAGATACATAATTTAGTCTTTTATTTTGGTTTATTATGTCGAACTGTGCCTACATCAATACAATCACTAAATAAAATATTTCTATAAATCAAAACACTAAATAAATGCAATTGATTGATTTATTTGAGAATTTACGTTCCGTTGGTATATATGCAAAATAAGGTTTATGCAATTTTTTATAAGCGATTATTATTGTTTAATCATCCATATTTATATAATCTCTGGATATGCCCTAGTCTATGAAAAATGACATATGAGTTTTGAGGTTAGGTACAGATTTCAAAAGTAAAGTTTGAATGTTTGCTGTTTATATTTATTTGAATAACACTTTATAAAATGTGGCGGCGGTATTTAATGTGGTTTGCCCATGAACATATCGATTTCCGTCAATCCGTAAGCATCACGTTTATTTTTGTTAGTTGTAAATGTTTGTCTAATAATTCTTAACCATTATAAGCTTTCCTAATGTTATGCATTTAAATTCATTGTTTTGCAAAAAATATACATGTGTTTTCTCCTTTTAGGAAATAGATAGTATCCTCACAATGTTCAAAATACCGATGAAATTTATCGAAAAACCTTGCACGGAAAAACCATATTGGATAGTGGAGCTGCCTTCTGAGGATTGTATTAAAAAAATAGCGTCACGATCAGTACTGGTAAAAAATTGCATAGAACTTTGGTCCAGAGCTAAGACCGAAGCACAGTTGCATATAAACTTGAGAAATTCTTTAAAGAACACATGCGGGCAATGGTTTAAAGAGAATTCGTCAAATAATATTGGTGATAATCATTTATGCCCTAAGGAATTAATTGAATCGTGTTGTGGATCCAAGAAGTCTTTCAAAGTGGAAGTGGAAACGTTTTGCAAACATTATTCTATGAAAGAGAAAGTTGACAAGATTGAAGTAAGATTTGTAATTAATACCTTTTTTTTTCTTTTACATTTCTCCGATGTCACCAATCACTTATAAGTTTATAACAACCAGTGGTCTATCAATAGGGTGGAAAGACAGGTAAAACACTAGGAGACTGATTCAAGAGACCCAGAAGCGTTATTATTACTTGATAACTCTAAAATACAAACTTAAAACTTTCTCAAATTGTACCAATTTTAATCCTATGGGATTACTGATGATGATGAGTTAATTTTAACTAAATAAAATATCATAATTGGAAACTATCATTGCTTAAGCTAAACCTTATATGTTTGAGATGAAAGGCTTATCTTAAAAGAAATAACTTGATGGACGATCTAAAATCTCTCATCAATGCTTAATATTCTCCTAATGATTTTTAAGGGTAGGGTAGGTTATAAATTCAGTTGTATCTATTTTTTGTTTGTTACCTCAGAAATTCCTAATTTATAGATGGATTTGGAAAATTCTTTTTTGATTGAAAAGGGAATATTCCCAAATGGGGTTTGCTTTGAACTTTGGATTTTGAAGAAATACCAGAGAACTGTCCCAAATTATATAGCAAATGAATAGTATTTTAGATATTGCTAAGTTTATGACAATCCTCGAATAGGTGCTTCAAGAATGATTAGGTCTCGAATTGGGAATATTAAGTATAACTAGTGGAACACAAGCTATGGTCAAATAAGTTCTATTAATTTTTTTTGAAATCTGTTTTATTATTTATTAGATAGAAATAGTTTTTTTCTCGAACTGACTACGCTATTGACCTAGCAAGGTCTTAACAGCTTCACCGGACTACTAAGGCAAGCAATTAAGACACTCAGCCAATTTTTGTTTGGCAACTAGCTCAAGGGTGCACAGCACACCTCGGAGATAGAAATAGTGTATATCTTTTAATAAATCATGTACCATTTCAGGGTTTCAATTACTTACCACTGGAAGGTCCAGTGAAATTAAAAAATCCTGATATAACATTATCATATTTGGAGTATTATGGTGCTGATCCTAATAATGTTCCAGAGAAACCACATGATGTATTTTTTGGACGTTTAGTATGTACAATATAGTTTTTATAATTCTTAGATAAAATTTTTTATATTTGATCTCCCCTGATATTATCTATACTAATATTATAAAGAGGTAAAGTTTGTGAGTTTGTGACGTTGTGGCGTTGTAGGGGGTAATCTCAGGAACTACTGGTCCGATTTGAATAATTCATTCAGTGTTATATAGCTCATTCATCAAGAATGGTTATAGGCCATATATTATCACGCTAAGGCCAATAGGAGCGGAGCGTAGATGAAAAATGTTTCAAAATCGAGATGTTTTTTTCTTTTTGAGAGCTTCTGCTGTGTGTCAGCGTTAGCCCAGAGTAGTAACTATTACTACGCGGACGAAGTCGCGGGCAGGGGCTATAATCTATATACTAATATTATAAAGAAGTAAAGTTTGTGAGTTTGTTACGTTGTAGGGGGTAATCTCAGGAACTACTGGTCCGATTTGAATAATTCATTCAGTGTTATATAGCTCATTCATCAAGAATGGTTATAGGCTATATATTATCACGCCAAGCCCAATAGGAGCGGAGCGTAGATGAAAAATGTTTCAAAATCGAGATGTTTTTTCTTTTTGAGAGCTTCTGCTGTGTGTCAGCATTAGCCCAGAGTAGTAACTATTACTACGCGAACGAAGTCGCGGACAGGGGCTATAATCTATATACTAATATTATAAAGAATGTAAAGTTTGTGAGTTTGTTACGTTGTAGGGGGTAATCTCAGGAACTACTAAACCGATTTTGAATATTCTTTTACCAATAGAATGCCACATTATTTGTGAGTGTCATAAGCTATATATCATCACGCTAAGGGCAATAGGAGCGGAGCAACAATGAAAAATGTTTTAAAATCGGGGCTTTTTTCCTTTTGAGAGCTTCCGCTGCGTCTTAGCCCAAAATAACTATTCAACGCGTACGAAGTCGCGGGCAGAAGCTATTAACTAATTATATAATCTATACTAATATTATAAAGAGGTAAAGTTTGTGACGTTGTGAGTTTGTGGGTTTGTGAGTTTGTGGCGTAGTAAGGTGTAATCTCAGGAACTACTGGTCCGATTTGAATAATTCTTTCATTATATAGCTCATTCATCGAGAATGGTTATAGGCTATATATCATCACGCTAAGGCCAATAGGAGCGGAGCACAGATGAAAAATGTTTCAAAATCGAGATGTTTTTTCTTTTTGAGAGCTTCTGCTGTGCGTCAGCGTTAGCCCAGAGTAGTAACTATTACTACGCGGACGAAGTCGCGGGCAGGGGTTAGTGTTACTATAATTTCCCAATCATCAATTTATTTTATAAGTTACACAATTTTGAGGAAAATTATTCTTTATTTAACTTGCATAAGAAAAAGATTTTTAAATGAGTAATTTCATTATCTATATCTATTCTAAGCGCCTTATTAGGGCCTAAACTGAATAAAGTATTTTTGATTTGATTCATTACCTTAAAATTTTTAAAATAAAAGTATTGCAATAGTAGCTGGTTTTTGGGTTGAAATAAATAAACATTCTATTTGATTATTATGATGCCTGAATCTTGTGTTAGTGTCCATTATTTATCAATTTGACTTTTAAATTTAGCATCAATTTTATTACGATCCATAAATTAATTCAGCACAAAAAATTTCCCTTTAATTTACAGCATTTCCCATTTAGTTAATACTAGCAACTTTTTTCATGATAATTACAATAAAACTTAATAATGATAAAATATAGCCAGTCGCTCAGGTATAATGTAGTTACCTATAAGTGAAAGAATTACTAGAATTGGTTCGATAGTTCCTAAAATATATCTGTCCATTTTTTAATTTTCATTATAAATATTATAATTTTTTTTGTATAATTTTTTCTCTTTTTTTATTATTATTGATTCTGCTTGTAATATGAACCCTAACATGAAAACATTTTGTATTTTGGAGTCGAAATACGCTAGTCAATATAAGTAAAGTGATGGTATTTATTTTTGTACAGGTAGCAGATGGGCAGCGAGACCTCATTCATAGGCATTCATTAAAAAAACGCCAGTTCATAGGAAATACAAGCATGGATGCGCAGCTCTCGTTGATCATGTCGAATCAGGCTCGCGTGTCTGCTGGTGACATTATCCTTGACCCCTTTGTAGGGTCTGGATCGTTATTTGTCGCCGCAGCGCATTTTGGTGGTAATTAAAATTTAATAGATTAAAGTAGAATAATCAATTATAGTTGTCGACAATCTTTTTGGCTGCTCTGAATATAGCCTTAAGTTTTGGCTTGCGCATTATATAGTCAAGAGTTTAATAGAGAACATTTATCCTTATACTGTCCCGAGGTGATGCATATAATACATATTTATACTTTAATTTGTGTTCTGTGTATGTACCTATATTCAGAGCGATCAAAAAGATTGTTGAGTACAGGACATATAAAACTTTATTGTGGTAAGTATTTTGAGATATATATTAGAAAACTTGAGATAGTATAGGAAAATACTATAATTACAAGATATATATTATGTAGGATTCTCTAATACAAAACTTTAACTAATTTCAAGGTTCTGTTATCTGAGCTTTAAAATATTTTGCAATAATCACACCATGTTTTTGTTCAGGTTTTGTTCTTTGCCAATAAAATAGTTGAGATATTCTGGAATACGCATTACTAAACAGTTAAAATACAATGTTTTGTAAATGCCATAGTAGACAGAAATAAAAAAAAAATCAAGTGTCATAGAGATATAGTTTTGTCACCTAATGAAGGCAAAGGCCCATGCATTATACAGCCAAATGTACTTACTATACTCGGATTTTCATTGCGTAATCTTTATTTCCAGCTTACGTGTGGGGTTCAGATATCGACTTCATGATGCTCCATGCTAGAACTAGGCCGTCACGCGTCGGACAAAAGGTAACAATGTATGTATTACAAGGGAACTGGTTAATAGTGTTGTCTATGTTTTACCTTATAATAGTGCTACGCTATGATGGCCGTTTTGACAAATTACAGTAGTGACGTGAGATGTCAATTTGTGAAGTGAAGTAGAATGAAATAAACATCGACGTTTTAATAATAAGTTATTATGTTTTTTACTTTAATTAAGTTTAAAAAATGCATTACTTCAATATATGTCATTTTATTTTAAAAAATGTACGTAATTGAGTTATATGGAAATTATCATAGTGCATTATACTGTTACTCCATCTGCATTGTAATAATTATTATTCCACTACGTATTTTCTCAAAAGAAAATTAACTACGAACTTTTTAATTGCCTATTTAAACGTTATTCTGTAAGAAATTATGATATTTTCTACAACGACTAAATAGTAGTATAATCACACTACTTTTAGAATTGATTTAAAGCTCTTCATTTATTTTAAAAACAGATTGAAGTTTAACGTTTAAACATGGATAAATTTTAAGGGCATTTTCTCACAAAATTGAATTTTTGAATAAAGGTGCGATATCTTTTCTTACCTTCGGATATTTGCTACCTTTCAATTTTTAAGCAAGTATTTATAAGCTATTTGGTTATGAGACATTCAAGTGTTTCGTAAGCAGAATTTTTGTAATTTCTGACCGCCTTCTCCCCCGGGTCAGTAAAACTGCCGCGCAGTTCATAAACGCAGTAAAGAATATGTGAACGGTTTCGAAAAAAATGAGGTATATATAATATACTAGCGGGCCGGGCGGACGTTGTCCTGCCTTGATAATAAAAAAAAATCTAAAATTCAACCGTAGCGCCACCTACCGGGTCCAATTGTGAATCTAAATCTCGTAACCACTGGAACACGCACACAAAATTTCATCAAAATCAGTCCAGCCGTTTAGGAGAAGTTCAGTGACATAAACGCGTACAGAAGAAATTTATATATAAAGATAAATATTTGCGTAACGAATTGCAGGTAACCACAAATAAAATTTTAAGTTCTACCGCATTTTTTTTAAACCGTTCACATGTTCTTTACTGCGTTTATGAATAATGCGACAGAAAAGTAAGCAATGCTCTTACCGTCCCTCCCAATACGTAAATATATATATATATATATATATATATATATATATATATATATAAGTATGTATTTAAATCTGTTTTGATTAAATAAATAAATATTGCTGACGTAATCACTACTCAGACTCCCCCATCCCCTATGTCATCAAAAATAAGCAAGCAATCCCCCAGTGATTGCGTAATAATTGAATGGTACTATAGTATATAAGATCATCGTATTATTATGTCCTGTTATCGGAAAATAATCTCAGATACGCACAAACGAGGAGAGTATACGGAGTAACATGAAGCAATATGGGACCGCGTCGAAGTACCTCGACGTTGTCGTCAGCGACTTCTCCCTACCGCTATGGAAGGATGGAATCAAGTTTGATGCCATTATTACTGACCGTAAGTCCTTTATTTAGTAATCATTTCAACTTTCTAGAGAAATTTCTAGAGGTCATAAGTTCTAAATGCTTGTCCTGTCCTGTGTACGTAATTTAATTTATTAAATGTATGACATAATTCGTATTATTGCAAAAAAAGATAGAAACGCGTTGAACACTTGCCTAAAAGAGTTTGGTTACAAAAGAGTGCCTTACCCTTGTTTGCATTGTTTAAATTTAAATATTGTCTGACACTTGACTAGTTTATTTATTAGTTTTATATTTATCGTTATCGTTATCGTTCCCCAGCTCCGTACGGTGTTCGAGAGCCTATAGAGAAAGTTGGCATCGTGAGAGAGAACTATACCCTTACAGAAGCGCATCTCGTCAATCACGTACCTTCAAAGGTGGAGTACGAATTGCCCCACATTTATAGCGACTTGTTGAACTTTGCCGCAAGGCATCTCGAAATTGGGAAACGATTGGTCTGCTGGTACCCTTTAGTCAGGTAAGCATTTTTTATACTACATAAAAAAAAATTAAATAATTTTCAGCGGAGTTAGGTAATCATAAACAAATCTATACTAATATTAGATACTAGCCCCTGCCCGCGACTTCGTCCGCGTAGTAATAGTTACTACTCTGGGCTAACGCTGACACGCAGCAGAAGCTATCAAAAAGAAAAAAACATCTCGGTTTTGAAACATTTTTCATCTGTGCTCCGCTCCTATTGGCCTTAGCGTGAATATATCATGGTATAGAATGGTTCTCGACGAATGAGCTATATAACACTGAAAGAATTATTCAAATCGGACCAATAGTTTCTGAGATTACCCCCTACAACGCCACAACGTCACAAACTCACAAACTTTACCTCTTTATAATATTATTATAAGATGAAGAAGTAAAGTTTGTGAGTTTGTAACGTTGTACGGGGTACTCTGGATCTACTAAACCGATTTTGAAAATTCTTTTACCAGTAGAAAGCCACGTTATTTGTGAGTGTCATAGGCTATATATTGACCCGAAAAATGTAAAAGTTTTTTTTGTGGAAGTCGCATTTGCAAAGTAAGTCGTAGAATAAACGGTTGAACGAAAACGTTTCTTACGAACGCTGCCTTAACGATGAGAGATATATGATTGAGTTCTAGAGAAAAGTTGTAGAGCTTGATAATGCCTACAAAAAAGTCAGCGACAGCATATGTCTAACTTCAAGGTTTTTTTATTATCAGGGCGGGACAACGTCCGCCCGTGCCGGCTAGTTACGTATAAAACAAGATTGTAGTGTAGGGGGTCGTTGACCCGCCTGAATCGTGCGGAATGGTTGATCATTGTCATAGGCATTCACTGTTTTTTTTAATGGCCCAGAAAACTGACTACGGTGTAGTTATATACTTAGAAAAGAACAATATACAAAAATAATGCGATGTTTACGCTCTTCTAAAGATAGAAGCATGCACATAAGATCACGGCAAGTACATTTGGCGATACAAAAACTAAATAAATTAATCCATCAGTAAAATAAGATCTCAGGAATTACATTATTTAAGTGTTTCAAGATTATTTTTAATAGAGGTAACAGATTCTGAAAATACATCAAACTCTGTGCAAACAGTGTTACAAAAAGAGGGCATACTGTTCAGACCTTCTTACTCCCAATATCCAGTTCGAGTCATAACCCCAGGTGAACTATTCATTCTCGCTTAATGTACTTTCTGACTTATATTAGTATGGTAATGGTAATTTGTCCACCATTAAAGGTTATAGTATAATGTTAGATAACCTATAATGTTCCTCAATAAATAGTCTAGAATATTTTAAATTCTTTTCTTTACTTTAATATTAGTGTAGACGATGAGACGCGATGACAACACAGACGTGGGTGAGACATCATTACATAGTATAAAATAAAGTCCCTTACCGCGTCTGTCTGTCTGTCCGCGATAAACTCAAAAACTACTGAACGGATTTTCATGCGGTTTTCACCAGTGGATAAAGTGATTCATGAGGAACGTTTTGGTATATAATTTGTCAAGGATTTATTTTTAATCAGGGCGGGACAACGTCTGTCGGGCCTACTAGTATGTAATAATTATGAACTATATTGATTATATTTAAAGTGCTTTACGAAAACTGAAACACACATAATGAAAAAGCAAATATTTTTTGTCGATCTCTTCGACTTTGGTTTAAATTCAACCAAAAGAGATTTAAAAAAAAATTCAATCGAAATTTGTCAGTTTTCTACTTCAATTTGTCACTTTTTTATACGGGTCATATTCTACTCGTAGAGAGGAGTATGAAGCAGACCGTTTGCCCTCGCACCCGTGTCTCAGGCTGGTGGGTAACTCGGAACAAGTCCTCACCAAACTCACATCGAGACGGCTACTCACATACGAGAAAGTACACGATGATGTGCCCAACATGCCCGTCGATCCCAACAGTGGGTCCCATAATTTTAGGTAAAAAATATAATGAATTCAGTTGTTACATTTCAAAATCAACTAAATCCAATTATAGCCGTTCCTAATATTATGCGTTATTTTTTAAATTTTATACATGTTAAGAATGAAGATAATATTAAAAAAAATACTAAAAACCTTATGAACGGTAAAATTTGAAGTTAGTTCTCAGTGTATAAAAACTGGTAATCTTAAAGAAATTAAACATGTTATATGAACAATTGAAATTGGATTTAGTTCTTTTTGAAATGTAACAACACAATTATTTTTTTATACTTTCTGGGTTCAAAGATTTGACCGCGTTCTCATCTGATGTTAAATAACAATGTGGGCTAAGATGGTAAACCTAGAGGGAGCTCTCAAGTGCTGCTGCTGGAACCCAGCGACAGATTCTTGGCGTCAGTCTTTCAACTTGAGAGTGGGAGCTAGCCAGGCGAGCTTGAAATACTATGGTATCAGTTCTATGTTCTATGAATTCAGTTTCAAGGATTTGAATCTATGTCGATTGACGCTCTATCTCAACACGTTATGCACTAAGCCGTCGTCGCTTCTATATTTTTCTTTTTATTTTATTTAAGGACTTTTAGTATTTTAGGTATGTCAGTCCCATCATAACTACCTATATATCCTAAAAATTAAAAAATATAAATCTAAAATAAAAACACAGCATTTTGGGAGAGCCCGAAATCGGTTCCCTATTATGCCCTAATGAAATTATTGTAATTATTTCCATTATTATTTTATGACGTCCATAACTTGTAATAATAATTTTGTTATAAACATTTTGTATTAAATTTATCAATATATTATTTAAGTCGACACAATGTTACTGATCATGTAATGAGGTATACTATTGACCAAACATTTTGTACTAACATTCTACTATTGACTAGCTACTAGATTCTAATTGGTTTAGTTGATAACCAATCCTAGCAATACTTGATTACTATTGGTTATCTACTTTTGGATGCCTTGATTGGCGCTATACAACGATGTATTCTTGCTTGAATTGATAGACTGTTCTCATCTTTGTAGATACTTTCTATTCAGAGTGTTGTATTAATGTGTTTACTCTTTAAGTTATTAATTTTGTACTCTTGATATTTAATTTATTTCATTTCATATCATCACTTCGTTTATAACATAAAAAACAGTTTTTTTGAGTAATCTGTAATTTAAAAGTTTGAGAACCGCCGTTAATAAGCTGTAAGCTCAGTATGTAAGATTATATTCGTAGTTTTTGGCGGGATCTTAGTCTGTCATTTAGTAGCTTTTATATTTTATTCATAATCTTGTGTTATTTGAATCTATATTTTGTAATATTGGTGGTGTTTTACGTAATATAGTTCGGTTATTGTGCATAACTGAAGTGGATGTAAAATAATAGCACGGAGCACGAATTCGAGATGCCACAAAAACTCCAAAATTTGTAACAAGCGAGCCACCATCTTGTCCAGAACATTGAAATTATTATAAGACACTTGTAATAGTATTACCTATTCGCTAATGGCGATAATAATTGAGAAGATTGGTTGCCACAAATGAAAAGATAATATTTGAACGCTTAATTGTCGTTTGGTTACAGGCAGAAATATTTCGCTCTGGGTGAGACGACGAGGAAAGAACGGAAAGAGAAGAAGGCAGAAATTGCGGCCCACGTCGCAGCAATGATATTGGCTAAGAGCAATAAATGATAATAAAATCTAGTACATATAATTTTTTCATTTATTTTTATATCATAGGAGGCAAACGAACAGGTGGGTCATCTGATGTTAAGTGATCAACACCGTCCATAGACACTAGCAACACCAGGAGAGTCGCAAGAGCGCTCTCAGCCTGTATTTGAGGGACGGATGAGGAGAGGAGTAGTTGAGGGGTGGGAAGTGGTCCTCCGGCGCTCTCACTGACCGAACGAAACACAACAATGCAAGCACTGTTAGTTCACGCGGGTGTTTCTGTGGGTCGTGTGGTAGTACCGCGGGCGAGCCGACACATTCTTGCCGAAACCAGTAATAGCTTCAGCATGCTTCTACCACCTAAAAGTATTTGGATATTAATTAAATATTATTATTTGAGTCCTGATGTTACTCGCGTCCGCAGGAAGTGTACCTTTTATTCCCCTGTACGTACTCCCCCCGGGTGGTACTAAAAAGTATATAAATTGAACCGCCAAGAGACAGAATAATCAATCAATCAATCGACGATAATAAAAAATAGATGCTCTAATTAGCCATACGGTTAAATAAATAAAAAATAAAGGATTTAGAGAAAGAAATAATATTCTCTATTTTTATCACGCTTTTATTAGCTTCACCTGTATGTAGTTATGTTTGTAACCGACCCCTTTGAGCTCGATTTTGTCCTACTTTGAACGATCAGATTTAATTCAAACTTTGCACACCTGTCAAAGGTCGATGACAATGGAATTAATCCGAAAAAAAAAGTTAAAAAAATTTAACTAAAAAATTAAAAATAGTTTAAAAAAACTAAAAAAACACGCTTTCATAAAAAATCCAACTAAAAAACAGAAAATAAAATTTAATAAGGGATAACAGTGACGCATCGCATGTTAATATCAGCACCTCCAGATATCAGTATTTTTATCATTTTTTTGTCACTTTTTACAAAAATATACATTTATTTCTAATCTACACTATTTTTAATCCAAATTTATTAAATTTTATTTTCTGTTTTTTAGTTGGATTTTTTATGAAAGCGTGTTTTTTTAGTTTTTTTTAAACTATTATTTATTTAATATGTGTATATGAGGGCGTTTTTTTATATTTGTTTCTATATAATCCTCACATTGAACTATTAATTATCATTAGGCTCAGGTATTTGTACATTTTTTACGTTCTAAAAATGGCATGTTTTCATATCCCCTCTCATAATGTACCTCGCGGTTTCTAAATTTAACGATATTGAAGCAAGCATCATCTGTGGTCACTTCAGAATCAACTTCCTTCTGTCGGTTACAAGTTCTTCAGTGCTATGTTTCCGAACGGTATGGTGGTTTTAATTTTTTAATGAAAAAAGTAACAATTTCAATATACAACATGTATTATTTGAGGCCAAGGTAAGGATAAGCGTTAGGAGTTATTTTAACGATAATAACGGTGGCGGCGGCAGCACTTTTGCCGACGAGGTCTATATCGGCGGCGGAAATTGCGGCGACGACGAGTTTGTCGCTAGAAAAAAAGAATTTAATAGAATTCTAACCACTGCTATATGATAAAATGTTTTAAAAGGAAGCGTATAGGCGTTAATATGCATTTATGACTAAGATAACATAAAAATTCCCTAAACATGTTCGCTTCCTCTACAGTTTTAATAAGCTATACTACCATTTTATTCAGCCCGCAACGTGGAGTTTTGGTATTTAGGATGAAGTAAAAAGAGAAACAAATATGCTTACATAGACACATACAAAGAGGAGTAGTTGATTAAAAGTTGCAATGTTGTATTTATTTCTTTGCAGTTAATTTGTAAAATAAATCCTATTTATAAGAAACAATGAAATTGAGATTTATTTAACACGTATGTGCCTAAGATGTACTATGATTATTAGTAAAATTAGTAAGAGAAACTCACTACATACGAACAACGTCGAAGGCAGCCTCTCCTCTGGCCACACCTGTTGGATGTTTTACACAATATCGGCCGAAAGAAAGTTAACTATTTTCGCAGACGCTACGATGAGAAATCCATATCGAGCATCAGTATTTCTCACAGTCGCGTCTGCAAAAATCGTAAATTATCAACCGATAACAACTGCGCAAGTGTGCACGAATGTAAAATAGCAGTAGAATATTAGCAAAGATCCCATTTTAGCACTTCTTAGGGTACAACCTTGCATCTAAATTTAACTCTGAGTACTTTTTTTGTTCTTATTTTGGCAACAAAATAAAGACTAATTAAAACAAAATGTATTTTAGCAGTCAGTAGTCATTTAAAACTGACAAAAGAACTTATCAGACTAAATAAAAATATTATACAAAATACAACAAAAAGCCAATGTCACGTGATGTTCCCAGGCGGTCACCCATCCAAGTACTGACCGCGTTCGACGTTGCTTAACTTCGGTGATCCGATGAGACCCGATGTTTTCAACACTACCCAACACATTATTTATCCCCACCACATCTCGGCATATAATTTCATTTGATTTGATCAACATTTCAAAGCTCATCTCGTCATATTATAATTTCATTTGATTTGATCAAAGTTTCAAAGCTCAACTCGTCATATAATTTCATTTGATTTGATCAACATTTGAAAGCTCTCCCATAAGAAGTTTTAATTATATTGTAACTAGCGGGCCCGGCAAACGCTGTCCCGCCTTGATTATAAAAAAAAATCTTGACAAATTATATACTAAAACCTTCCCCATGAGTCACTGTATCCACTGGTGAAAACCGCATGAAAATCCGTTCAGTAATTTTTGAGTTTATCGCGAATAGACAGACAGACAGACGCGGTGGGGGACTTTGTTTTATACTATGTAATGAAGTAAATTTCTCTATTCTACTTTCCCAGTAGAACGGATTACGAGTGTATGAATTGTTTTATTGGTATAATAAAACGTAATAACATCACAAAGTGTTTCCGTTAATGAGTACAATTTATACTTACGTGTTTCTTGAAAACAACATGGCGGCGAGATATGGCTCCATTGAAAAGAGGTCCACGTCGGAGGAGGCCGAAGACGCTCTCCTGCTATGGAGAGGTCGGAACGAACCCTCTGAAGTGTTAACGGTCACACTTCTCTGGGAACTGCGACTGTAATGAATATTGTCAACAACATGTTAGGGTGGATATATGAACGATGTGACGTCTGGAAGTGACGCCTCTGTGAGCACTCTCCACCAAAAACGAGTGTTTGTAATATGTATCAAGAGAAGATAAACACGATCGAGTTTCTTGCCGGTTCTTCCAGATGACTGGGTTGTTTTACCGAACTAGTGGTAGTTTTGGTGTTTATTAGCGCCTTCCTAGGGCCTAAATTGAATAAAGTAATTTTGATTTTAAACACAAGACCCTCGTTACTTCTATTAAGGAATCCCAAATTAATTGAAAACCTGTCGCCAATATAATGGTATGGCGTCATAAATGGCACCTGCTTATTTGCCACCCTCAAGATGAAAATCTATCCAAGCACCTATATATGTGTTCTAGCAGCTGCACTTGAAATCAAGTCGTCCCACTATGTTTAGCGTGTTTACCATCATAACCAAATCATCTGTATACCACATCGTCATTTAATATCAGGTGAGATTGTGGTCAACCGCGAAAACCTATAGAATATTAGAAAACCACACACAAGTGGATAAGTCCATCATGGTGAGCCTTTATGGCTTGTCATGTTTATTGAATTCACGTGGAGCTTGCAGGTCGGCATGAGACAATGACTGAGTTTACAATCCTTAAATCTTTCGATGCTAGCCGTTGTTTTTGAATTGTACTGGGCTTACCGTCAGATAGAGGGTTGTTACTTTACCGTGTTCTAATAAAAAGTTAAAATAAGCAAAGTTATTGAAGTCATATGTTAAGAAGGCGACTTCATTGAATCAAATCTAGGATTCGAGTCTCACCTGTTACTCATGCGTCCTTGGTCATTCCCCTGATGCTCACTGCAACGTATTTTTTTATGTTAGTCCACCTGATATTGATGACCTATAGCTATGTATAAGCTAGTAGTCCGGTGAAGCTGTTAAGACCTTGCTAGGTCAATAGTGTAGTCAGTTCGAGAAAAAAAAGCTACAACACACCCGAGAGGCGAGACTACAACGCCACCGGAACATTAACACTAGTGCCACTATATGAGATACATCAATTCTTTATATAAATAAGAACGGTTATAATATAGAATTGATCTATTAATTAAATAACAATAATTTGATAGTTATTATTATTTTTGTGTCATACTAAATTATTTTGGAGGAATTTGAGTAAATAGTAATTGCTTTGACTTCCACAATATGTCACATAAAAGGGCAAGATGTCGTTTATCTGCACGCACTTCTATGTGGAAGTTATTGTAAGGCGAAGCTCTGCACGGATAAATATACACAGTGCCTACAGAGTGTTATTGGTATCCCTGACCGACCGGCTGGCTATACGTATTTTGTAACATGTGGCTACAATTCCCGAACTGGTGGAAGAGATTTGACGTTCATAAATGCCTTCCGGGGGCTTACATTGAATGAACTCTTCTTGATTTTTATTGTAGGATTCGGATTCACTTCGATCAATAGTGAGCCATCAGTATTATTATTCTGTTTAGTAAACAACAATTATTATTTTGATTCTTAAAAAGTTGATAACGTTGGTAAGAATGTTACTTCATTTTGCACTATGGGTAGTTAAACTGACAAAGACAATTGTTAAACTATTGAAACTCTAAAAAAACGTAATAATCATTACACATTATAAAAAAGTCCTCTGCCACGTCTGTCTGTCTGCTCGCAATAAACTCAAAAATGCCACGTCTTTCTGTCTGCTCGCAATAAACTCAAAAACGCCACGTCTGTCTATCTGCTCGCAATAAACTCAAAAACTACTGATCGGATTTTCACGCGGTTTTTATCAGTAGATAAAGTGATTCATTAGGAAAGTTTAGGTACTTATATAATTTGTCAAGGTTTTTTTGACGTCTGCCGGGCCCGCTAGTATTGTATAAGATTATTAATTAAAGTTCTTAAATCAACTGGTTAATAATCTATCACATACTCGGAGATGTTAATGCTAAAATAAAAGCAATTCATTTATTTATTCATTTAGAGATTTGGTACACGGACAAGTAATCTTGGCAGGGAACTTTGAGGATTTATTCAATAATGATGAAGAAACTAACTTTTTCTTGATATCGGTGTAACTGTTAAGCTTGTCGGTGCAACGTTGCGCTTTCATCACCAACAAATTTTATTTAGTGTCTACTTTCATCAGAATTCGACAGGCTGCTGTAACTCATCAAACGTCATATGTAACTTCTAAATGTTGATTATGCAATATAATAGGTTGTTGTTGTTCTACCATAATTAGGGTTGTTTTCCCAATAAGTGTATAAATCTTGTAGATTATAAACTAGACGAATAAAGACATCATTAAGGTTTCCACTCATCAAGGGTATAGAACAGAAGTGCGATACACAGCTGACAAACATCGTGTTGTGGTGCACACAACTAACGTGAGAAATGCAAAACGTGTGTAAATTAGACGCGTTAAGAACGCACCTGCGACGTGCAAACGATAAAGCGTATACCACCCGACAATTACCAATAATCCCGGCTCAGTTTCCACCTTTATTTTATTACTCTTTTTTGTTGTAAAGAGCTTATTGTTTTAATTATTTTATTACTTATAATATTCTATTAATTCCCAGTTTTTAATTTTAGTTTATGACTACAATATTGTTTGTACTTTAAATGCTGTAATTTTTTTTTTGTAATGTTTGCACATGCTCTATTTTTATACCATTAAAATATACCCGCTCAGCTCAGTAAAGTAGTTCAATAAAATATACATGTAATTTCGTTCAGATGCTTAGCTTTATTTCGATTTGCATTGTACCCAAGGTAACAGCGCAAGCCGAGGTTCGGCCACTCTGGCATCTTGTGCTTGTTGCCATTCGGCTGAGTGCCCTAAGCGCTCGCTCTAAAAGTCCGTTGTAGCTGTGAAGGCCCGTCAGGGCAACAGCGTTTAGTCAGTTCGAAAAAATAAAGTAGGATTCGTAAGTTGCTGCCAAAGCGTTTACTAGTCTGTACAAATCGGAGATCGTTTATTTATTTCCCTCCGTACCTTCTGATAGTTACGCTGTCGTCTACAGTTAAAACAGTCACACGATAGCTCACAGAAGTAACTTTTATCAATTTTTTTATGTGATAAAACTAAATCTTCTTAATATTTACTAAATAAAAAAAAAATAAGCAAAATCTTTACAGAATCACAGGACACAGATCGAGGGAAGCTACGTACTGCTTAACTATCACGCCACGTCGAAAGAATTCAAAGTTTTACATTTTTACCACACAGGGTGATACTACTCATTTTTGTCGATTTCAGGTTTCGTCACGATGTTTTCCATCACCGTTATCTGATAGGTCTTACCAGTTTAATTAAAATTTGCACTTGAATTCCGAAAAATTCGTTGGTACACATCGGTGTTCAAACTAGTGAACATCGAATGGAAATTCCTCTATGCTGGTCAAACAACCATTACTATTTTATATCGCATAGTAAAGTTTTTGTATAATTGTTACATTTGGACCCCATACCTGACAACCTTTTTTATTTCGTAATAGAGTCTGCCATTACCATTTTCTAAAATCTGGGAACATAATAAAATAATAATTTTTGTTCTAATCAATGATTTAGCTTTTAAACAGCAACTTCAAAATTTTGATAAAATGACATACATTTTATTGACGTTAACCTGATTCTATTACATAAAGAAGAATAATCTAAGGAAATCTGATAACTAAGGATTGATAAAGAATTACCTAATTTTATTAATTGACAATTTAATTTTATTAAAAGTTATCAAGGTAATATAGGCTCATATGGTAATTCATATAAAGTAATAAAAAAATCGGAAGAATGGTTACTCGTTCCACGTAGTGTAAATAAATCTACAATAATTAATGGTAATAAATTCGAAACCAAAAAAACTCAAAATATGCGAACGGTCTCTTTAAAAGTATTTCACGGGTGAAGCTAGTATTAAAGTCTTACTAGGTTAAAAGTGTAGTAAGTTCGAAAAAAAAAACTTCGAGCCTAGTGTGGAGATCAACATGAAGTCTATAACATATTTAGATTGTTTTGTTATATTATCAATTTGTAAGTAATGCAAGTATACACATATATGTTTGATTCTACGATAGAGGTTTCAAATGTATGTAGGATACGAACAAGGAGAAAAGTTGGAGATGTTTCGTAAAATCTTTATATTATGACTATGACTATCATATTACAGCTTTTTTTCTAAAACAAGAGCACTATGCCAGCACATAACCTCGTATTAGAGGCATCTTCAAGAAAAGATATAACTTTATTCTTCAGTACTTCATAACTTCCTTTAGCTTTCCTTTTATTTTCTACTAACCTCTGCCCGCGACTTCGTTCGCGTGGAATAGTTACTTTGGGCTGACGCTAACACGCACCGGAAACTCCCAAGAGGTAAAAAAAACCCCGATTTTGAAACATTCTTTATTGGTGCTCCGCTCCTATTGGTCTTAGCGTGATGATATACATATAACCTTCCTCGATAAATGAGCTATATAACACTGAAAGAATTTTTCAAATCGGACCAGTAGTTCCTGAGATTACCCCCTACAACGTCACAAATTCACAAACCTTAGCTCTTTATAATATTATAGTATATAAATATAGATTATAATATTAGTATTGATTAATTGTACTTTTCCAAATTTACTCAAAGGTTTCATATTTTTTTCGTTCTGTAATATACCATATTTTAGCACCAGTTTTCCGCTTATCATTTTTTCGAAAATTCTTTTTCGAATGTTTTTGTTTTTGTAAAAATTGTTTTTGTAAAAAAAATTTGTTTTTGTAAAAATTGTTGAGTGAGCACTTCTGCTAACAGTAAATTTTTCTTCACTGTGTCTCTTGCATTTGAAGAATTCATCATATGTACTACTTTGCTGTGAGGTGTAATTTTTTAGGCTTTCGTAATCTTTGTAACCATATTTATGACGTGCTAAATTAGTCTTTAGTTTATTTATAGTCTCATCTTTTTTTATTATTAATTAAATATCTTTGTCTTCTAGCTCGGTCTGATTTATCTTCAGCTGTAATTCTTCTACAAAAACTACTTTGCGGTATCTGATTATCAACACCTGGAATTTATGGTGTTGCCAGTATATTAGTTAATATTTTGAAATGTAAGTCATTGCCTACGCTCTCTTCTTTTTCCCATATCTTTTTTGCCTTACGGATGCTCTCGATGAGTCATTTGTTTGACAGTTTTGATGATTCCTTTCTTCTTCTTTTTCAAATATTTTCCTTTTCTTTTTGCTTTTGCAATCCATACATTTCTAGATCATTTTTAATCTTTTGATATCGTAGTCTATCTGTTTCACGTTTCTTCTGTAATCTTTCTTCACGTGTTAACTTTTTCTGTGGTGACATAATCTGTAATAATGAGAGTAATGTAATAACAATACTTTTTTTATCATAATATTTTTAATTTGCAATAATTATTTTACACTGACGTTGATAGAATTTAGCTGTATCTGCGTTTGTAACAACATCTTATGATGAATATTATCTTCCCTGATCAAAGACACTCTGCACTGGCAGTTATCTTGACAGGGGAAATACGGCAGGGACAGATACATTTTCATGACAAATTCAATTGTTTTAACTGACTGAATTATTTTTTGGGTAAATTCTATATATCACTTTAATCATTACTGTTTTGTTTAATTAACGCAGTAAATGCAAATAAATTAGATGAATATTATAAGTTTTATGACTTACCAGTTGAGAGACACAATCACTTTGCGAAACCTCAGTACCAGCCTGTCTCTCCAAACAGAGCGTGCTCACGCCCACGCCCGCGTAACCACAGATCACGCCGCCGTGGTCTAGGGATAAATTTTGCTCCCGCACACCAGACTGGGCCCCCCTCGGCAGCTGCTCAAGCCTAGGTCCGTTCCCTCGGCGTGGAGCCCTTGAGTACGCTGCTCGCGCGATACAATGTCACAAAATCTTACATCACTGCGACAACATTGCACATATCACCTCCACACACGTGCACGCATACACGCTTACACATGCAAGTGGAAGGGTCTTATCTTTCCTTATTAAACTGAAATAGTTTAGAATATTATCCGATACGAAATATATATAAGAGTTATTGAGTTCTGTATGCTTGGTACACATATATGTTTCAACAACTCATATATGTATGAATAGTTAGCTTAGCTTAGGTTGGCTCACATACAGGGCTGGAAGGTGGTTGATGCGGATTCTCTTTCCGACCATCTATACATTAGATTTCGCGTCAACCGGTCCGTGGCGAATGGGGTTGCTGATACGAGCCACTCCTCGGCACCGAGATGGGCTCTAAAGCGCCTTAACGAAGAGATATTCGTTGAAGCCTCTATTGTGGCAACCTGGGAGACACAAACGAATGAGCCTGTGAACGTCGCCAGGGAGGCGGGCTGGTTCCGTGGTGCTATGACTCGCATCTGTGATGCTGCCATGCCCAGGATCCACTCCCGGCCTCCTCGACGACATGTCTACTGGTGGACGGACGATATTGCCCGGCTACGTGCCTTGTGTATGGTAGCCAGACGGCGGTTAGCCAGGCATCGTAGGCTACGTCAGGGGCGGAATGCGGCTGCAGAGGCAGTACTATATAGTGAGTACAGGAGCCCAAAAAAAACCCTGCAGATCTCCATCAAACAGGCGAAAATCCAGGCAAGGGCGGAGCTTGTGAGGACCCTAGATATCAATCCCTGGGGCCGTCCGTACCGAATGGTACTGGGTTCACTGCGCACGCAGACTCAACCGACTGCGCAAAGCCTTGAGCCAGGAATGCTGGACGATATCATATCATCACTCTTCCCACAGCGGTCGGCTTTCACTCCCCACGTGGTCCCGTCTGGTTTGAATGGGCAGGATAGAGGAGGTTGTGACGCCTATTAACGAGGATGAGTTGAATGGAGCAGTGAGACGAATGGGAGTAAGAAACGTAGCCCCAGGTCCCGACGGTGTTCCAGGTCGCGCCTGGGCTTTGGCCATGCCAGCACTAGGCGGGAGATTGAGGCGACTATTTAATGCTTGTATGGAGACCAGGCAGTTTCCGCCTCAGTGGAAAGTTGGTCGCCTTGTATTGCTCCAAAAGCAGGGATGTCTTACAGACTCTCCGTCGGGATATCGCCCGATTGTTTTGCTGGATGAAGTTGGGAAACTTCTTGAGCGTATCGTTGTACGACGATTGGTTCGACAATTGACCACAGTGGGGCCGAATCTTTCGGAAGCGCAATATGGTTTTCGGGTTGATCGGTCGACATCTGATGCCATACTGCGTGTTAAGGCGCTCTATGATGAGGCGTTCTCCCAGGGTGCTGTATTGTTAGCAGTCTCAGTGGACATTGCCAATGCATTCAACAGCATACTCTGGGAGTGTATTAAAGAGGCGCTAAAGTACCACCGAGCGTCGCAGTATCTGTCTGACCTAATTGGATCATATTTAGAGGGCAGAAGCGTAGCATGTGATGGACAGGATGCTCGCCTCCACCGGAGAGCCATATCGTGCGGTGTTCCACAGGGGTCGGTCCTCAGCCCGCTCCTGTGGAACATCGGATATGATTGGGTGCTCCGAGGGGATCTCCTGCCCGGAGCCGGCATAGTATGTTACGCTGATGACACACTGGTGACTGCTCGAGGAGGTACCCTTGAGGACGCCATCCGGCTAATCACAGTTAGTGTGTCACAGGTGGTGGGAAGAATGCGAATGCTTGGTTTGGAGGTGGCTCTCCACAAAACCGAAGCGATTTGCTTCTACGGCCCTCGTAAAGCATTGCCTTCTGGAGTCCATATAGAGATTGATGGGGTTCGTGTAGACGTAGGTACCAGCATGAAATACGTCGGCCTTATGTTGGATAGTCGGTGGACTTTTTCCAACCACTTCCAACAACTGGCTCCCAAGGTCATGCGAAATGCCTCGCTACTGGCAAGCCTTTTGCCAAACCTCGGGGGACCTGGTGCTAGTTGCCGATCCCTGTATATGGGGGTAGTGCGCTCCATGGCGCTATATGGGGCTCCGGTTTGGTGGGACGCATTAACGCCAAAAAATGTGGCGGTGCTGCGTAAATTGCACAAGGTTATGGCTCTTAGAGCCATACGAGGCTATTGCACTGTCTCGTATAACGCGGCCTGTGTTTTGGTAGGTACGCCACCGTGGGAGTTAGTAGCGCGCTTGCATGCCACAATGTTTTGCTGGCAATCGGAAAGAACTGCCAGGGGAGTGGTAACTACGCTCAGGGAGAAGGAGAGATTCAGATTACACCTTGAAGAATGTGTGTTTCAAATCTGGATGGACAATCTAGCCTCACCGACAGCCGGATTCAGAACGGTAGAAGCAATTCGCCCTGTGCTTAGGGAGTGGATGGAACGGCAGCATGGACCACTGACTTTTCGATTGGTCCAGATATTGACGAATCATGGCTGTTTTGGGCGATATTTGCACAACATAGCCAGAAAAGAAGTGACAACTAGATGTCACCACTGCCAGGATTGTGATATGGACACAGCCCAACACACGATTGAGGAATGCCCAGCATGGTCCATAGAGCGTGCAGAGCTCGTTGTAGTGATCGGCTCTGATCTTACCCTACCAGCTGTGGTTCAATCCATGGTTCGGGAGGAGATGGCCTGGACCGTGGTCCTTTCATTTTGTGAGGCCGTTATGTCACAAAAGGAAGAGGCGGAAAGGCAACGAGAGAGGGATGGCAGGGCAACAACGACACGTCGACGCGGCCTCGGACGCGGAAGAAGGAGAGGCGGTGGATAATTCCACCAAAGGCCACCCTGAAGGACGTCCCAGATAAAGTAAGGGAGGGAGGTTGTAGGGTTAGGTAGGTAAGGTTAAATGATATGAAATATATAACACAAAAAAGCGAGACAAAAGTAAATTTTAAAAATTATTTGTAATTAACAACATTATTTTATTTAATAATAATTAGGTATAATTTCTCAAATTCTGATTAAACATATTTTAGTTAAGCTTCTGATACAAAAATCATATGTTTTGTCTGAAAATTAAATTGAAACCAGCAAATGGACAGGCCAGGGTAGAGACTTTTGTAGACTTTGTTAGGAATTTCAGAAAAAAATGTTTTGATTAGGCATTCAATCGTGATGTTATTTAATAAAGTATATTAAGATGATGTGATTAATTGTAAAAAATAGCAGCAAATTGGAAAAAAAATGTTTTAAACGGATTCCCGCACAAGTCACCTCTTATCGTAGAATCACCCATATAAGTTTTTTGGCAATGTTGTTATTATTTAATTTGTAGCCCTGATAAATATCACTAAAATACTGAGATTTGTTCAAATATAAAAAAAATGTCATATCGATATAGAAGAATAATATAATCCCTAATTTATTATTAAAGCATGCTATTGAGTGACATTAAGACCTTTCTGAGCAAGTCGCTTAACACTAAAAAGGACAATAACTTTGCTAACCAATAATTATTAGACCTTTTTCGTCCACTCTAAATATAGATGCACAAAATATAAATTTAGGCATAAATATGTACTATGTTACCTGGATCACATCAAGATAACTTAACGACAAATAAATGGGAGCGTTTGGCGGGATCTTGGAATGCCATGTAGTGGTCTTTATATTTTATCCATAGTCTTGTTATTTGACTCTATATTGTGTAATGGTGGTGGTGCTTTGCGTAATATAGTTTGGTTATTGTGCACAAGTGAAGTGTATCGGAAATAATACAATGGAGCATGGATTCTGACTTGCCACAAAAACTCCCAGGAAAGTTCTAACAAGACGGCCAGCATCTTGGTAGTTCATTGAAATTATGTCAAGAAACTTGTTATATCGTTACTCACTTGACAACGGCAGTAATAGTCTACTAGAAGACTGGTTGCCAATAATAAAATAGAAGAAATAAATGCTAATTTTAAAACATTGTTTTGTATTAAACTCTTGACTATATTAATTTGCCTGAACTTAGGCTATATTATATTATTATATTCAGAGCGTCCAAAAAGACTTTGAAAGAAGATTGACAAATTGTACTAATGTTTATAGGAAACAGTACAAAAAGCCAGCAAGTAAAACCAAAAATAAAATGTTTGCCCGAACTTAGGCTATATTATATTATTATATTCAGAGCGTCCAAAAAGACTTTGAAAGAAGATTGACAAACTGTACTAATGTTTATAGGAAACAGTACAAAAAGCCAGCAAGTAAAACCAAAAACAAAATGGTATCATATTATTTATTTCAATAATTTATAACACAAGATACATTGGAATATTCTTATAAATATTATGTCGAAATATGTAAAAAATTGTGAGCCGTCGCGGTACGTTTTATTTTGCACAGGTAATATGCAACAGGATAGTTTACGACAGGAAATAAGAATGGCATAACCAAAAACAAATTATTAGGAATGTCTTCAAGAAAAAGGTGACTGTTTATTTAAGAAACATTTATATGAAATAATTCAAAACCATATAATGTGGCGACGCATGCCGTGGCGACGCGCCGCTATAGATATATCACACAATTTTTTGTTTTTGACCTATGGAATTTAAATTGTCTATAACAAATAGTTCTAAGTATGGTTTAGTCTGTAATGGCGAGGGCTAATGTCATCTGTGAGAGAGTGGGAACTCCGGACTCCGTTTCCGTGTTCGCGGCTCGCGTGCACTGCGCTACGCGGGACTGCGCCCACTGGCAGAGCTTCCACGCTTCTTTCCGTTTACCGCTATTACCAGATGTTTTGTATTGGCTTAATAAGTTATTCGTTACCTGGAAACATATTTATACCAGGTGAAAGTTTAGACAGTAGCAATATTTATGGTGAACACTTTGCACTCGATTCTCGTTCTAAATCAATGTAAAAAATAGGTGCTTCATATTTGACCTAATTATCGAAAAATACAAAAATTATACTCAATGTTTATTAGTATTTGTTTTGATATTATTATTTTATATGTTAAATGTGACTGTGAAGTATTATTCTTTATTCTGTTTAGGCCCTAATAAGGCGCTTATGAACGTCGACACTACCACCGGTTCGGAAAACAACCCAGTCATCGAGAAGAACCGGCAAGAAATATGTATATATAATATTTAGTATACATTACACGTCACAATCGTTTTTAGTGGATGCACAGAGAGGAGTCAATTCCAGACATCACCACCATCGTTCACATATTGATTGATCCACCCTATAATAGCCTAAATATAATCTATATAGTTTTATGTGTATTATCTATGCAAATACTCTATGTTGTCTGTGACTCTTTCCTCTCAATTATAAGACGGCCCGAATAAAGAAATGTTTTATTTCTGTATGAACTAATTAACTTGAATAAGAACAGGATATCTACTTAGTGGCAATATTAAACAAACGTGTCGTTGCATTTCAAAATAAGCTAAATTCATCCATCCATTTTAGGCGTTCCTAATACATGTTTTAACTTATTTTTCAAGTACTTCATATTTTGTACATATAAAATATGAATAGCATTAAAAAAAACCAAAATCCTTACGGACGGCTAAATTTAAATTTCGTTTTCGGTGTACAAAAACTGGAAAGCTTAGAAAAAATAAATATGTTAAATGAATTACAAAGTTATGGGTTTTTAGTTACTTATACTTACCAGAAACAGTCCAAGTAGAGCTCTCACATTGTCAGGATTCAGTTTCAAAGCATGACAGTAGTACGATTTGGCTAACTCCATATTATCCATACCACCCTAGTAATAACAAATTATTAATGAATACATAAAAATCCTAATTAAATTATTTGTTTACGTAAATCTCCTAAATGTAGATAGAGAACTATCCAGATAATTATATAGACTACATATCGCTTTCTCTCAGGGGCTAAGCAGAAATGATAGAATTTGACAGAGGCAGCTAAAAATCAGTAAAAAAGTTGTTTATGTTAAGGAGTAATAAGAAAACTTTAGTGAAAAATTAAAAGATAGCCCCTAATTAACTTATAGGCAAGACATTGTAAGCATCGGCAAGTTTATCATTAACAGTTTTGCCTCTTAACCCATAAAGAGAATAAACACCTAATGCAATGAAATAGATTACTAAAATTTGGTCATAGAATACAACTATGTATTAGAAAAAATATCATATCAATCTGTTTAGTGTCTTTCGAGTAATAACAATACTAACAGACATACGGAGAGATTGCATTTCATAATACGTAAGGAAGATCAACATACATTACTGCATTAAATATCAGAAAAAGATACTGAAATGCAACACAACAGCGATGCCCTAGGTGTTGCAGTTTTTTTTCTTTTAACTTTGATTTGCAACACATTTTCCAAGATTATCACTATCGTTGTCGAGTAGATAATAATATTACAAGTGTCCTGTGATTATTTCAATGTTCCAACAAGATGATGGCTTCCTTGTTAGAACTTTCCAGGGAGATTCTGTGGCATCTCAGAATTCATGTTCTGTCGTATTATTTTCTATTCACTCCACTTATGTATAATAACTAAACTATATTACGTAAAACGCCACCAATATACAAAATATATAGTCGAACAACACAAGATTATGACAAGATATATAAAATTAAAAATCCACTACATGACAGACTAAAATATATAACCATTTAGCATCAGGTGCTCCGTCTGCCTTTTGGCATTAACAAAAATAGTAGTTTCTTACCATAGTGTAACGTATGTCGGCGAGCCGCTGATGATGCAAATGGTTGTGGGGCTGGTGGAGAAGTAACTCCTCAACACAGAACGCTGCACGAGAGTAATCTTGAACCTGGAGGTATAGATTGCACAATTCCTGCCACGCCTCTACGTCAGACATAAACCTGCAAGAATATTGACATATCTTCAAAATGCATTATATCAGTGACGGAAAGGCTAGTTGACTAACGTGCAACGATCATCTCAAAGACGTTAGTTAAGTAGCTAATTTACTAACATTAGCCAATTAGCTTTACCACTATCAATATCTGTTTTAAAATTAGTCAAAATTGAAAATACTTTAATCGATTTAGGCTCACAGAAGTCGCTTATGTACGTCATACTAGCAACAGTTTGAAAAACAACCCTGTCATCGAGAAAAACCATCAAGAAATTCAATCGGTTTTACCTATTCATCCTACATACGTTTATAAATAATAATTATAGTACATTTGTTTTTAATGGATGCACATAGAGGTGTATTCATTCCAGACATCACTGTCGTTCACTGATTGATCCACCCTATAGTAGCTTTTTCACATCAAAATCCGGTTGACATAATGCTTGAACTTACAGTCTGGCAATTGGGTAATGTAACTTTGAAACTTTGTTGTAAAACCTAACACTATTACCTAGACAATTGTTACTGGTCTTACTGAAGCTGTAACAAGGGAAGGCCACTTTACCACAGTTTCTAATGTTTAAATCATGCCAGTTTTTCCAAACAACTTTCCTAAACTTTTACGTTACATTAATTAATGAAGAATGTATTGGGAAAGCAGAGTTTAGATACTGAATTCCTGAATGTCAAGCCTTTTATTATAATAAAGTAAATTTTCAAAAAAAAGTATTAACCGACTTCAATATCAATCAAAAACCCATAAGGCACTAAAAAGCGGAAAATAAATAGTTTATCAAATTAACCAAATTAAATAAAACATATGAATATGTGTGCTACCTAGAGATGTATTGGAAGTCGGTGCCAACCGAAATTTCAAATTTGTTCCAGGTAGAAATGTATTACAGAGACGACTTAAACTTTGTACCTATGTAGATGATATGATTTTCGGTTCGCACCGACTTCCAATACATCTGTAGGTAGCACACATATTCATATGTTTTATTTAATTTGGTTAATTTGATAAACTATTTATTTTCCGCTTTTTAGTGCCTTATGGGTTTTTGATTGATATTGAAGTCGGTTAATACTTTTTTTTGAAAATTTACTTTATTTTTCATTTTTAGTGTACATAAATATATTTTACTAGCAGTGCCCGCGAACTCCGTTCCGCCTTAAATATATTAAAATATGCGCATTTTTGCGGTATGGTATGTGATATGGTTTCAATTGTACAATAAGTAACGTTTGGTACGAACGCAACCTTATCAATAATCCGCGATAGTTTCTACCACCAACTCGGCTACCATCGCTTCACACATAATACACCTTAAGTAATGTAATTACAATGCTTGCGTCATGTTGCAACAAAGCAACGAACATAAGCACAATAGGCTCCTAAGAATTGAAGAGTTTTTTTTATAATATTGGTGGCAAACGAACATACGGGTCACCTGATGGTAAGTGATCACGGCCACCCATGTACACCTGCGACACGAGAGGAAACACAGATGCGTTGCCGGCCCTTAAGAAAGGAGTAGGCTCGTTTCTTGAAAGTTTTCTTACTTTGTCACGGATCCCATAATCAGAACCTAACCAAACTCTCATCAAACTACTCTTGAAGTACGTCCTTTCCAATAAAAAATGAATCATCCAAAATCGGTTAGCGTGATATTGAGTTATTCGTCTATTTGTCGTGTACATACTTAATGCAAATTTAAAACTTATACGGTTTTGCATTTTCTTACTTTGTCACGGATCCCATAATCAGAACCTAACCAAACTCTCATCAAACTACCCTTGAAGTACGTCCTTTCCAATAAGAAATGAATCATCCAAAATCGGTTAGCGTGATATTGAGTTATTCGTCTATTTGTCGTGTACATACCTAATGCAAATTTAAAACTTATACGGTTTTGCATTTTCTTACTTTGTCACGGATCCCATAATCAGAACCTAACCAAACTCTCATCAAACTACCCTTGAAGTACGTCCTTTCCAATAAAAAATGAATCATCGAAATCGGTTAGCGTGATATTGAGTTATTCGTCTATTTGTCGTGTACATACTTAATGCAAATTTAAAACTTATACGGTTTTGCACTGGATGCCGTTGTCGGAACTGGACCAAATTAAAATGGGACCACACGGGAAGTACCAACTTTCAAATAAAAAAAGAATAATCAAAATCGGTTCATCCAGTCCAAAGTTATGAGGTAACAAACATAAAAGAAAAAAAAAGAAATACAGTCGAATTGATAACCTCCTCCTTTTTTTGAAGTCGGTTAAAAAAATATTACTTCTCAAATTTTTAAACTATATTATAGTTATAAAGGTATAGTCATTTTACTAAGATGTAAATATCGTTAGATGTGTGTCAGTCAATTGGCCTTTCCATCATCAGTACAGTAATATGCTGTACCATCACTGTACTATTCAATTCAAATTTATCAGTGCAATACAAATTATAGGAGTTTAATTGTAAAGGTAGTATCCAAAGTTGATATCGTAAAATGAGTCGCAGCTTTGGGTGAAGAAAAACATTGTGATGAAATAGCAAGGTGGTAGAGCATTTATTAAGTCTTTTTTATACTCTATCGGTATTATTACAGAAAAGTTAAATACGTATTGAATACTTGCTTTAAAAAGGTTTCGAATTAAATGCACCGCGCTCGCCCGAGGCATGTTCGCGTTATCCTTTTTCGCAAGTCTAACCTAACGTAACTAAAGCGAGACAAAAGAACAAGAAGGCGAACATTCAGCGAGCGCAGTGCATTAAATTCGAAACCTTTTTAAAGCAAGTATTCAATACGTATTTAACTTTTTTGTAATAACACCGTATAGGTTTTAGCATATGACCACAATCTCATCTGATACTAAAGGACAATGTGGTCTAAGATGATAAACACACTAAACTTAGTGGGAGACTGATTCTCAAATGCATGATTCTCAAATGCAGCTGCAGGAACATACCAGTAGGTATTTGGCAACAGATTTTCAACTTTTGGTGTGTTCTGGCAGCTGCGATTGGAAGCCAGTTCCTCTAAGTTATGCCAAAACACTAAAACCTAGAAAGTATAAAAAACACACACATTGCTTCCTATGATATGGCTATCATGCAACAGTATAGAAGACTAGAAAAAATAATGGTAGGTAAAGTAATTTGAGCTGCTACAAAACTGTTCTGGACAGAGACAAGACTTTTTTTTTTCAATTCGACTAACTAATGTTGGCCTGAGGGGCTTTCACAGCTTCACTGGGTTTTTAGGGTGAACGCGTAGGGCCCTCAGCCCAATGACAATAAACTCAAGGGCGCCAGAGTGAATGGGCCTTTTAGTTTTAGCATAATGGTTGTCTTCTTTTGGAACCTTATTTCAAGATTAAAAAATAGGCAATGCAGGCCAACTCAGACCATAAGAATATCAATTCAGTGGCCCTAAAAATTTATAAACAACAAGTGCATTACTTGATCTAATGGAAGAGTAACTGGTCCTGTATATTGATAGCCTATATCACTCTGAGTTACCAAATGTATCCCCACGTTTATTATTATTTCTAAAAAAACCACTTACTTTTTGAGATAATCAACTAATTCCTTGATAGCTTCAACAATTAAGCCTTGTGCTTTCCATATAGCAACACGGCGTTTTCTCGCTGCGGCGTTCGTCTCGTCAGCTTTTATTATGTCATCCAAAACTTCCAGAGCTTCATCATACCTTTAAATTAGCAATATATGGTAGGTCAATTCCATATCTATGCAGTGTGGAGCTAATAATCATTACTACAGGCAGGGTAACAAGTAACTGATATTATAAATGTCTCTTTGCTTGTTACGCTTTCACGCCTTAATCCCTTGGCTGATTTTTAAGGATTAAATCTTAGAATGGCTGAGCATGTTTTTAATTATATGAAGTTTTTCCAATGCTTTAATAAATACCAATTTTTCTGCTGCCAAGAGTATAGTTGCCAGTGCATCATAAGGTCTACATTTTTGTTTCTATGGAGTTTTAAACCCTTATGATTTTAGAGAGCCTATAGAGGTTTTATCTGTAGTCCGGCGAAGCTGTTAAGACCTTGCTAGGTCAATAACGTAGTCAGTACGAAAAAAAAAAAAGGTTTTATCTAAAAAACGTAAAGACGACGTTCTTTCACCGGAGTTCGATAATTTGCGGATATTATTCCACATCCCAAGAAATCGGTAGCAATCCACCGCATTTAAATCGATGCGGATTTTTATCCGCAACATGCGCTGTTCTACTAATTCTATAGGTCACAGATTTTGCGAAAACAATTCATACAAAAAAAAAATCAAGGTATGCCATAAAGACATAGAAGTGAAACTTTTGTATTACAGGGAAACATTTTAATTAAAAAAATACAACAAAAAGCCAAGTGTTCCTGGGCGGTCATTGACTCACTTACTGATCTAAATTTCACTTCAAAAAACCGTAATGCATACTAGCACTTACTTTCCATTTGCTTCCTGTAAAGCAGCTTGCATTCGCATGACACGTAAACTGCCTGGAAATTCTGAAGAAAGAACTGTGATGCACCCCTTAGCCACACTATATTGATGGCAATCGAGAGCCGCATATAATACTTGCTCCAATATAATATGATCTGGAAAAAACAAAGAAACATTCTTAACATGAGTATTGATGAACAAATCTGCAACTGGCCAGCATTAAGAAAATTTAAAAAAGTAATTAGGACATTTAAAAGCAGAACTCTTTGGTTTTAAAAAGGGAACTTTTTGGTTTTAAAATGCAGTTTCTTTCAACTATTTATCATATTTATCGTTTGTATTTACATTTTGGCGCCATCTTAAATAATATGTCTCCACATAACCATAGATTTAACTTGCGAATTTTTTTGTAACATGATTGATTGACTGTGATTATAACTGTAGTTTGATGTCTCAGCAGAGTGTCACTCCCTTTTAAACTGCTATCGACAATGCAAGTTGACTGTCTATAACTTGTTTTGAAAAATTTCAATACAGTTGTGTTGATCTCAGTGACCAATTACATGATTTTTATCTGTCTATGAACTATAGAAACATAGTTGCTGTAACCCATATGATCGCAACAGATGGGCATGTGACCTACCATGATATTTGGGCACCCTTAGGCATAAGCAAGAGTCAGATACAATAAATCCTAAAGTATATGTTGAAATGGAGTGTTTTTAAAAAAAATTCATTTAATATTTGTGCCAAATTTGTGTAATTGTTAATTTTTCTTTAATTTGTATTCTATTCTAAGAAAAATGAAAATGTCTATTTTTTTAATATAATGTTCGTTTTTCGATAACCAATAGAGATATAAACTCGAGATCCTGTAACATATCATTTATATATATTTTCAAACTTGATTCCTAATGGCAGGTACAAAGACCTGTCTCCTTATGTTTATTCTAATATTAGACATCTCATTATTATATGTACTTCTTTTACTTGGTGTGTAATATACACAACTATTGAAAAAACATATAACAATATTGTTTGTTGCATAAAGGTGTTCAGGGGGGGGGGGTTGCGGAAATTACGGATTGCTGACTCACCAGTGTTGATGATGGGGGTTTGAATTCACTTCACTGGCGGCGATATACAATATTGTTTTTAGCGTCTATGCGATTTTTACACCAAACTTTGCAATATTAGTGATTGATGACTAGCAATTCTTGCGTATGACTATGCGAGATATCGTTTTCGTCGCGTCCACGGTAAGGATCGTGGCTGGCGTAAGTGACAGTGATTGGAAGGAAGGAAGGTGGGCGGAAGGGACGCTTGTGCGTTCGGAAACCTAAATATATAATGCGCGCCAACAAATATTTTGTAATTAGTAGTAAACAACTATATTGTTCAAAGTGATTTTATTCAGGAAACACATACGATTATATATCTATAAATAAAATTGAAATCTACAGATTCCACTACTTATTTAGATTTAGTTATATGAAGTATTATTAAATTATATGCCATCAATATTCACATAACAAGCATCTACAAATTTTGATAATTCAGCTTTTATTGTTGCATTCAAATTGAACTCTACTTACAATCAGTTAGGTCATTTTAAAAATAAATATATAAACTTACTCTCACTCCCTCGAACATCTAAACCGTCACCAACAGCAACTTGCCATATTTCCAAAACCTCTTCACTTCTCCTCTCATTATTCTCCCTCCATTGTCGCAATAAATCTCTAGCTTCTGCAATTTAAGAAAAAGGATGGATATAGAATGTATATCTTTTGGTACTTGTGTATTAACACCATCGCAGAGCGCGAGCCAACTGCTGCTGAGGATGGCTCACTATATCTTTATTTGGCAAGTCTAACCTAATCTAACCGAGATTGGAAAACTGAGAAACATAAATTGGTTAGGTTGCTGTGATGGCATTAATATTTAAGTTCCATTTTTTTTTATACAACTATGGTAACAAACAAGTGTGAGATTCTTCTCAAATTATAACAGACTAGCGGACTCAGCAGCCGTTGTCCCGCCCTGATTATAAAAAAAATTCTTGACAAATTATATACCAAAACGTTCCTCATGAATCACTTTATCCACTGGTGAATACCGCTTGAAAATCCGTTTAGTAGTTTTTGAGTTTATCGCGAACAGACAAACACGGTAGGGGATTTTGTTTTATACTATGTAATGAAACATTGCATGATCATTGTCAACTCCTTACTGTTTAGTTATCTTGAAGAAGTCTGATGTATTATTTATTTATCTATTAGACATTAATAGACAAGCAGCATTTGCTGATATGTCTATATCACACAATGTCAAATTTTCAGATTTTTGGTCACTATGTTCACTTATTAAAGGTAGTTTACTGGTCCAAAGTCAGTTGTCGAGTCGGTTTTTAAAACAATGTACAGAATTAGCAGATACTATTTCATTAGTCAATTGGTTCCAGTTTAATACCACTCTATTACTGAGGAAATTGTGTGCAAAAATGAAATTACTCAGAATTATTATTCGGTAGGGGGCTCATTCGACAACTGGAGAACACAGAACAACAATAGAAGGAAGCTAATCTATGACAAATCAAAATCTAATAACAGTATATAATGAAGAGAAGCAAGTACAATTTGACGAATTCTATCGACGGTACAAAATAGGAAGTGTTTATAAGAAATTTTGTAAGTTAACACGAAAATGCTAGAAAGTATGCTTTTTAGAAATGCTTCTTGCAAGAATATGAGATTTTATTTATTCTGATTCGAAGTGTAGAAATTGAACTGCTGTAGGTATAATAAATACTATTAACACAGTAATTCCAACTTATTTCAATACCAGTTGACGAACCAACGTATACACTTATGCTAATATGCATATTACACCTCACCTTCGCTAGTTATTTCTTCGTAATTGTAAGACATATTTCAATTGTAGCTCGTTCTTTTCTGCACCAGGGGCCCGTAGATAAACAGTTCTGCTCATCCACAGACTATATCACAGACTATTAGTCGTACAAGTAGACTATATAAAAGATTACGCACAGAACAATAATACTTCCGAGATACTGCATATTGTTTAACTTTGAATGGCTATTATAAAAAAATAATAATTAAAATTAAATATCAGTTGATAAATTCTTTCGAAATTCAGACTAAAACTTCAAATTATTTTTGTGTACACTACATTAAAATCGTCATTTTTGTGATTTACAAAAGTTATTAGAATTACTTTTATGATGCGACGTGTATACAAGTATTAGTTATCGTTATTCGCATAGATAAGATACTATATACTGAGAGTTATTCGTATCATGACTCTCACATCTATTGGTGGCTATAAAACCGACGGACCATTGCCGTTGTCCATAGTAAATATGTTGTTGATTCAAGAACTGAAGAATATGAAAAAATCAGCTTTTTATTATTATCATCAATAGAATGTTAAGTGGGTATACATAATCAATGTTTTAGGTTAAAAAAAAAAAATAACATAAAACCTGAGTAAAATAAAAAAAACACATTGAAATTATTTTACTACATATAGCACAATATTTAGTCTATGGAAAAAAGAGCTGTTTCATTTTACGCTTGAACTGTTTCTTTTTTTCTTATTTAAAGATTATCGAAGACCGTACAAAATTGCTTATCAACGGCTTAGTGCGTATAATGGAATATATAAGTTGTGTGAACGTGAACAGACGTCTGCAATATGTCTGACAATTTAGAAATAAAATAATATTTAGTACAATCACCAATAATTTCAACTGATGTAAATACAATGGACTATTTATAATAGACGAAATAAGAGGTGAGTTTGGGCTCTGCATTCAAACAATGTTTATATATATATAATTCGTTCTTCGTTGTACCTAATGCTCGACTTTTTTATGTCTCACTGGCCTTTATCTCGCGTGTTTTGTTTTCTTTTGTCCTCTGTTTGCTTGTTGAACGTGTTTGTACTGTGTGATATGTAATTTAAATTACAGTTTATTTAAACGGTATGTTTTATTCCACAGATCGATAGAGGCGAGTGTTTGTAATGAAGATTATGTATTTTGTG
Source organism: Antheraea yamamai (assembly GCA_036509395.1). Taxonomy (NCBI): domain Eukaryota; kingdom Metazoa; phylum Arthropoda; class Insecta; order Lepidoptera; family Saturniidae; genus Antheraea; species Antheraea yamamai. The sequence continues at coordinate 2,676,810 of AP028429.1, read as the reverse complement.
GGGCTTAGTGAGAACCATAAGTGCGGAGAGTAGATATGTTCGTCAGCTACACAGTGTTGATAGACTCTGTAGACTGAGTGTGCGTGTGCCCTCACATATAATTTAAAATATTTGACACATCTGAATTGTGTTTATTTAGAGCATAATACTGTGATTTTAGTACCGTAAATATGGATCAGCTCGTTCAGTGTCCGGTTTGCACACTCTATCTCCATAATGGGATAACATTGGAATCCCATTTAGACACACATCCCAAAGATCAAGTTATAAAAGCTCTTTGTAGCCTTGCAACATCAAAAGGTAACTATACAAGCAGAACATCTTCACCATTGCATTCGGAACGTTCATATAGGAGTCGGTCTCGCACACCGGCAACAGAGGACAAATGGAACGGATCTCATAGGCCAGGTGAACATGAACGGTATTGGAGAAGAACTCCAAGTAGAACCCCTAAATCCACTGCATCAACAAACATTTCAAGAAATGGTACTCCAGATATGAAAATGCCTGATGGCCTTGCTTTTGAAAGTGCAACAAGTGGGCATAATTCCCTCTCATCATATACATTGAAACAGGATAAATTACAACAGACATTTCAAAACAGTTCTATGTCAGATTTTGAACAAACAGGAGGGTATTACCAAGATACACAGGATGATAGAGAAATAAAATATTCCCGTAGCACAGAATACAATACAATGGATAATGCTAATGGTGTTTTTACATATAATGTACAATCCCCAGGGTCTGGATTGAGATATCCTACTCCCAGCAGTTTAATTTCAAACATACCAGGAAGGAAGGGTTCTGGTTTCATCAAAATTGTACAGAAACCAAATAACATATTTGTTAAAACTGATACAGGTGGTATGCAGTATTTACAGGGTGCTAAACCTATGCATGTTATGGTTCCTGGCACACAAACATATGTCCAAAAGAATATGCAGAATAACATGATGATTCCAGGTAGTATTTCACAATCACAAGTCCAAATAGACCCCAAGGGTGTACCACAACAATTAACTGGAAATCAATTTAATCAATTCACTACTGGTAGTTACACTCCTGGTTTGTCTACAGTGGTAACTCAAAATTCACAAATAATTTACAGAGAGATGTTACATAATATTGATGGTAAACAATTTATCTCAAGTGTGCCTGCAGTTATTCCTACAGGGCCTGATAATCTTCCAAATACATCTCAGACTGCATCTATGTATCAAAATTTAATGGTTGTAGATCAATTTGGTTCTTGTATGTACACAAATCCTCAACAAGTATTACCTAAACCTGGTACTCCAACAATGTATGCAGAATCTGGAACTTTGGTGCCAAGTATGCATATGTCAAAAACTTCTGTACCTGCAATTAATGATCCTAAAACATTGATTATTGAAGTAAGTCCAATAGTTAATCCGGAACAAGCAGCTTCTTGCAGTGTTATGAATGATCATGTTCCAGACACCACCACAAGGTCTGATAAATTAAATGAGCCAGAGGTAGAGAAAGGGGAAAATAAGTGTGAGGCATCTGTTTCAACCAAAGGTTTAAAAATTCTAAGTAATATTAAAGTAGAAGTACCAGTACAGCATAATAAGAATATGATTAATACAATTATGGACTTGACGGGCCCCAGCGATCCTGAATATTCAAAGAAAGAAGATTATACTGAATCACCTGAAAAAGTCCTATCCAAGTTAGAAGAAAAGAAAGAGAACATAATAGATGATAACACACAACCTTCCAACTCAAGCATTGATAGTGTAGTATCTCATGCATTTTCTGTGATAAAAAATGTTGGTAATCCTTCATCACAAAAGGATTCATCCAGTAAATCTTTAGATAGCAAATTAGATACAGATTATGGTGATAGCTGCCCTGTGCCAGACTTAATATGTAATGAAAAAGCATCAATATCACCTTGTAGTGAGTTATCAGAGAGTGGGGAAAATTCCACAGATCGTACCTCAATATCTTCAAAAGTCGAGACAGATAATAGCCAATTTTGTGAGAGTATAGAAAGTGTTGAAAAGAAAGTTCAATTACCCAATAAGCCAAATAGATTAAATTTATTAAGACTGAACAATATATATGTGAAGAAAAATAAAAAAGTTTTAAAAATAAAAAATTCAAAGCTAAAACCTGAAAAAACTATGAGTATTGTTGATACAGAGCCAGTACCTTCATCATCATCTCAGAAGTCTCCAGAAAATTTTGCTATAAATAAAGTCCACAGAGTAGAAATGTCTGTAGAAAGAGAATGTTCAACACTGCATACAGTGTCTGTGGAGGAGATTAAGCAAAATGAAAACAATGATGAGAGCAATGAGAAGAATGATTTCGATGCTGATACAGAGGAGCAGGCAATGGATATAGAGCCAATCTCACCATCTCAATTACGTACAACTGAGTTTATAACACAAGTAGATATGGTGCAAGTAAAGGAAGAGATTAGCACTAGTAATGAAGGTGGTTTTAGCAATGAAACTGCTGCATCTGAACGTATTTTAACCCCACTAGAAACCTTAAGGCCAATCAATGTTGTTTCGTATGGTAATATACCGCCTGGTGAATTTGACGATGAGTCAAATCATAGGGAACTTCTCGATCTTGAGGCTGCTTCTAAAAACAAACAGTTTGTTAGTATGATGAATGAAAATTACTTCGGAGATAATATTTATGCTGATTATTTTACTTCAGACCGTGTGGAATCTTTTAGCAATGAGAGAGACGCATTGTCCCAGAAAGATGGCATTTACGGGATATGGGGGGAACCTTCACAGAAAGAGAATGAGTTTGTTCTGCCGAATTTCATTCATGAAAGTTATAAGATAGCTGAGAGTAATGAAACAGATTACACTGAGATGGACCAAGAGCGATTGGGTGATGGGGATGGTGATGTTTGTGAGAGGGAGAGCAAAGCTGAGGTATTAAGCGAAAGTAGGAGTGAAAGTGAGGCGCCATTGAACATCTGTGCAGATGAGCGCATGCCTCCTCGAGGCGAGCTCAGTGGACAAGAGAGCAATGGAGACATGGAGTCGCCTTGGAGTGGGGTAAGAATTTTGAAACTGTACCGCAGTCTATTTTTGATAAAAATATATATATGTATCAACTTCTTCTTCTTCTTCTTTTTTTAAAATGGCAACATGTGTGTGCACAAAATTTTGCCAATGTCAAGTGAATGGAGCCATAAACAATGGAGATTGTGCCAGACAAGTAAACAACTATCTTTATATCCAGACCGGGCTATCTATGAACAGACACCACAAAGAAAGCACATATAAACTAAAGATACAACATATTGTTAGAATACAGACATACACAGGAGCATTACACTAAAATCTAAAGTTTAATTTTGTTAGTATTAATAAATTTCGACAAGCATTCTAGAATTAAATGATTATCCGTAACAAGAGTTAAGAGACACATAATGTTACTAGGACGGGGAATAGAAGGAGGTAGAACATCATAGAGAGAGAATCTGTTTCTAGGGCAATTAAAAAATATGTGATCCGGTGATCGGTCCTCTAAGCCACATTCACAAATAGAGTGATCCCTGATCCTTATTTTATTCAAATGTACTGGTGTGCTGACGTGCCCAAGGCGCAAGCGGCAGATAATAGAGACAACATTTTTACTAACATTCCTAAATTTAAAAAACCATGGCTTTTGCAGGATATCAGTTTGCAAAGACCCATAATGCTTGCCCTTTAATTTCCGAGACAAATCCCAACTCTTTTGCCACGCATCAAACAATCCTAATTTAGATAATAAGCATAAGTCCCTTGCGTAAATTCTATAATGATCCAAGGAGCCCGACTGGATAGCAAATTTGGCACAGGAGTCCACAGTTTCATTGCCCGAAATTCCACAGTGCCCCGGGATCCAGGCAAGAACCTTGTATCTTAGTATCTGTAGCAACACTGTCACTGTCAGATTTAGCCAACATTATATACAGACTTTTGATTTATTTACAGTAATAAAAGAATAAAAAAGTATTCTATGCTAGAAAAATAAGTCATTTATCACCAATTTAAATATTTTAAAATTACTTGATTCTCTATATACATTTGAGTTTATTCCTTCCCAACATTGAAATGGTAAGCTTATTTTTTCGTATTTATATTGTTCAAATACAAGTAAAAATAATTTCAATATAATAAAAAAAATATGTGAGCTAAATCAATTTCCTGCTCTTGTCTTATAACAGGAAATACCTCTAAATTCTTCATCACACTGTTTTAATTACATACATGGTTTTCCTTCACTTTTATACACGTAAATTACAAAATACAGAATACAAAAGAGCTGTTCAATCTTATACTTTAAAAACCAGTGACTGTTGAAACATATGACATAGGAGTCAATTAGATAGTTATAGTAGTAATTGGTTAGTAGCTGGTATTTTGCTTATTCTGTAACATAACAGAATATGATTGTCATTATATAACAAAAGGAACAAGTTATTTGTTTTTAGTTTGTTTCTAATCCTGCAGATGTACCCAGAAGTGACGCCGTCGGAGCCCTACGACCTAATAGCACGCGAGAGTTGGGTCTCTGATGGATCAGATGTGGATACAAATGAAAAGAGGGAAACTCTGTAAGCAAACCATTTATTTCACAACAACAAAATGAGATTCTATGCACCACCGATATGTTATTATTTTGTATGTTTGGATTACTTCAAAAACTAAAGTATCATATTTAGGGTTTAAATTAGTAAATACCATTTTTAATACAAAACTGAATATAAGTACCTGACGTAGTTTACTGCTGGGTTAAACTATTGGATAAAGAAAGTTTTCTCACCCGAATTTCGACATCTCCTATGTACAATGTCTTAACTACATTTGGTAAAACTAATGGTCTGTCATATGATAATTTTGTTATATTTAATTACTTATTAGCTAACTTCTATATAAATAAACTATTGGAAGTCTGACGTTCTGCGCGCTTTATGCAAAAATGACTGGATTGATTTCATTCTCTTAATTTGGTTATACAGTTAACAGTCTTTATTTAAAGAGTATTATCACAATAACTTCCTTTAATATAGTTATTTCAATTTTAAGAAACTACAATATTTGTAAGCACACTGTGTAAGTGATATGTGAAGTGGAGCAAGCAGTATGGTGCGCATGCGCAAGAGGGGGATAATATTGTTTAAAAAGAAATTTTGTAAGCAAACTATATTTGTGCTTTCATTTATTTATATTTTTACCACTGAACATAAAATACATTATTAAGATAATAAAAAATGCAGGCGAAGTCCTGGGTATCAGCTAGTAATAAATGGTTTTGTCTTTATTTAACTTTATGGTCATTAAAATCTATATGCAGTATTATATGTAGTATCATCACAGAAAGACTTGTATGTATTTACAATAAATAAAAAATAATAGATATTCTAGAATAAATTCTCTTTGTACAATACAAACCACTTGTGTTATAGACATAATCATATATGTATTTAAAGAGTAATAGTAAGTAATTAATTCTTAGTCAACAATTAAGTCTTTACATTTAAAATAAGCTGAATCCAAGTTTAGCTGTTCAAGATCATAAATAAAATAACTAAAAATTAAGGGCAAAATTTGAACTTCTTTCTCATTGTATAAAAACTGGAAAATTTAACAAAATTAAAGATGTTATATGAATGATTACAATTGAATTTAGCTTATTTTAAAATGTAAGGACTCGATTTATAATAAAAAACATTATAGTTTAACATTTTTTGTTCTTAAGAGTGAAAAAATTATAAGGCACTAGATTTTTATTTCTATGTTTAATTAAAAAAATAGAGTTATTCTAAAATTTTATTTTTACAATCATTACAGAGATGAAGAACTTCATTTCCCGAAAAGCCGAATGCACACTTGTGTTCAATGCAATGCAAAGTTTCCGTCGGCAAAGGAACTACGAACGCACAAGAGTGTTGCGCACGCGTTGCCGACGTGCTCCGTCACCAAAACAACGTACAGTCGTATGGTGACCGCCAGAGCGATCAAGAAAGAGGAAGAAGTCAAGACCGATGACAACATGTTGGCCTGTGAGTTTGAACAGATTACATGATGATTATTTTTATGGTTAACTCATTTACCACTGAGTTTATGTTTTTTTTAGTATTGCTTAAAACTGCTGTTTAATCTGTGCTCATCCACCTAAACAAATTTAGGAAGGATTGGGATATTGCAAAACAAGCACTTGCATATAAGTTAAAAAATATATCACATAGTTTTACTTATATAGAAAATTTTACTTTAAAAATGGGTTATAAAAATTAGATAAATGTGAAATACCTCTGTTCAAATAAATCAAAAAATGGAAACACTATATAACAATATATTTTTCCATTTACTTATGTTTATGTGACGCATACACGCACATACAAAGCTGGGACTATATCAAGTATTAGATAGTACAATATACAATGAGCAGACCACGAATATAAGAAACATTGTACAATGTGTTCTATCTTGTTCTCGTGCACATTAAATCCTATAGATATATATGTTTGTCTCTTTTTAATGTTATTTTTCCATTTCATAAAGTCAAATCACAACATAAGTAATAGTGTCTTATGTAGGCAAGCACAATTTCCATTTCAAACTAGAAATTCACTGTTAATATCTTTCTGATCATGCGCCAAATGAAGTATATGTTCAAAATTAAATATGTCTGTTAGCTTTCATGGTGATCAAACGTCATTGGGCGTTATAGGGTTTTGTACAATGCCAATTTATAAAATTGCAGGCAGCATACTGGCGTTAGATTCCAAGGAGTCGATAACGACGACCATACTCCAAGCTTACGATATGGAAGACACGAAGGCGAAGATTGAAGGCTTTATAAAGCAGGAGACGAAGCGACGGCGGAAGGATTTCGTTTGTCCGACTTGTAAAGTTGACCAGGTGACAGACGCGGCCTTTCATGCGCATCTCAAGATACACCCCCTCGAGTGTCTCACCTGTGGGAAGTGTTTCTTCAGGCGGGCGAACCTCGCACTGCATATAAAAACGCATTTAGGCATTAAGAATTACAAGTAAGTTTTGTTTTTAATTACTGCTATTATCAGCTAGGTAATAATAATATTACAAATTTGTTGCAATAATTTCAATGAACTAACAAGATTGTGGTCGTCTTGTTAGAATATTCCCATGGAGTTTTTGTGACAAGTCAGAATCCGTGCTCCGTGGTACTATTTCCCATAAAATTCACTTGAGCACAATAATCAAACTATAATAACTAAAACACCACCGATATAACAAAATACACAGCCAAATAACACAAATAACCTATAAAAGCCACTACATGATATTCCAAGATACCATTAAAAACTTCAACAAATAAGTTGTTTGGTGCATTTTATTTTTATTTTTACAGTTCACCCATAAAATTAGTTCTGGTGTATCATGAGAACTTCGTTATCCGAGTTAGTTGAAATAGCTTTTATTTCTCTGTGATTTTATCCTTACCACTTAACTCCTACAATCCTTTACGTTACTTCTACTTCTTCTATGCAAAACGTTAATTACAATTATGTACCCTAAGTAATACTTTCAAAATTTTTCTACTATAGAATAGAAGCCATGCATAAATCGATCCACTCACTTTAGAGATTACCTTGTATAAATGACATATATTTATCTTATTCATATTGCAGTCTGGGTACTATTAAATTTGGTGGTAATTGACGATGTTTTTTTTATGTCAAAAGCAGGCAAACGAACAGGTGGGTCACCTGATGTTAAGTGACCACCACCGTCCATAGACACTAGCAACACCAGGGGAGTCGCAAGTGCGTTGCCAGCCTGTGTATGTGGGAGGGGTAGGGAAAGAAGAAAGGGAAAGGGGGGAAGGAGGTGGGCCTCCAGCGCTCTCACTGACCGAACAAAACGCAACAATGCAAGCACTGTTACTTCACGTCGGTGTTATGTGAGTGGATGGTACTACCCTGGGCGAGCCGACCCATTCATGCTTAAACTAGTAATAGCTACAGCTTGGCTCTACCACCTTCAAATAGTGGTCTTCAAATAGGTAGCAAACTAAGTTTAGAGAGAAGTGTAGCTGCTAAAATATATAGATGCTTGGTGGTAACTTTTGGGTAGTATTTAACCAACCAGGCATTTGGAAAAATCTTACCATTTTGGTTTCATCACATTGTTTTACTTCTAGGATCCTAAGTTACGGCAATTGATGCGATGTTCTGATACGTTATTATTTAGCTACCATTGCTTTATGTTCGCATCTAGTGCTTGACCGACCGAACCATTTGTACCCTGTTCATGCCTCACCATGATAGCTGTCATAGAGACAAGATTCTATGAACAAAAACTTTTCTGATGACTTTGATTAATCTTCGTATATGATCCTACAATCTTTTGGGCTTGATGGAGAAGGAGTTTGCTATCAAATTGTTTGATAATTTTCTAAAAAATGCATTCATTAATCTCAAGGCATTTAACGAACTTTGAAATTGTCTTGACTCTCCGACTTGCATTTCAATCATGAAAGGACAAGAGAAGTGACTCGTATCAAAATCCAGCCAACTCTCTCTCTCTTTATATTGGTAATTCCGAATCCATGGGTGTATAAACAACAAAATTGGAAAACAATATGTCATCGATCCACCTGATGACGTCACTAACAAATATATATGACACATCTGTTTATCGTCTAGAGTGTCGATTCAAGGACGATCACAGCGTAAGATATAACGCTACTTCCGCTATCGTGATCGCATTTGATGCATTGCTTTTAAGGTGTTAATAAGGGCGTTGGTTGGTCACTATATGTGGTACGGTGTTGGCAAAACTGTAGATGTCTCTGGTCCCACTAGGAACGTAATTTTACGTATGTCGATAAAAAGAATCTTAAAAATACAACTAAACTTTTTAAACTCACCTTTTGACGAGTAATAAGAGGGTTGATAACGACAAATAGAGAGGAGAAAAGTCGATAACTATTTTTTTACAATTTGTTAAGTTATTCATTTATTAGTTGCAACGAATTTCTCCGATCTCGCGTGCAATTCTTAGTTTAAATTGGTAACACTAGCGGTTGATGTTGAGGGAAAACATCGTGAGGAAATCTAAACCTGGGATATGTTCTTCTAGTACCAATGTATGTGGGTAAAACGTAGAACTGTGGATTTCTCTGTGTTTGAAATCATAGCCATCCCATGGGGATTGACTTTTGACATCAGTATGGTAACTCTTACAGGCTATGATAGTGGTCATCAAACCGTGTCTCTTTCACTCCTTCACTGTGGCTCTTCTAAAAAATGTTTAGTACAGACACGGAATATTATTTATTAACTTGCCTTGTAAGAAACAAATTGTTTTTCAAACGCAAATAAACTAGATTGAGTTTCTTGTCGGTTCTTTTGGGTTGTTTTTCCGAACTGGTGGTAGTTTTGATCTTCATAAACGCCTTCTCAGGGCCCAAATGTTAATTAAAGAATTTTTCTTTTAAAATATATATATGTGTAGGTGTGAGGTTTGCGAGAAACGGTTCGTGACGCGGCAGAAGTTGGCGGAGCACCACAACGTACACACTGGACGGGCACCTGTCAAGTGCACTCTTTGTGATGACACCTTCCGGAGATACTCCAACATGGTGCAGCACAGGTCATTTGTAGTCCTTATTCTTATATTATATACTAGATAGCGCTCGAGACTTCATACTCGTGTTAATTGTTTACTTATTTATTTATTTAATATTTATTGTACACCACTATATGTATTGGCTATAAAACATTTCAAATGATGTGGTTAATTTTTTTTAATGTCATAGCAGGCATCGAACAGATGGGTCACCTAATGTTAAGTGAGCACCATCGTCCATAGGCACTAACAACATCACGGGAGTCGGAAGTGCGTTGCCAGCTTGTGTTTGTTGGGAATGGGGCAGAGGGAGGGGAGGTGGAGTAGAGGAGATCTTACTGACCGAACGAAACACAACAATGCAAGCACCGTTAGTACACATGGGTGTTTCTGAACTCTCTACCACCTATTACATTAGTACAAAAGGCGGCCTTATTGCTAATAGCAATCTCTTCCAGGCAAGCTTTGGATGGATATGTTCCATGGAGTAGAATCGAGGGTATTTAGAGTGTACAAATAAAACAAATGTAAGTACACTGTAACATACATATTATAAAACAAATATAATATATACACTATATAATAGTAATAATGCCTAAATATTAAACAAAACAAAGTATAGTAATACGTATATACACAAAAGCGAAATGTTAAATCGAAAAATTGCACTTTCTGACTGAGTTTTTAAAAATGCCCATTGTTTGCGCGCATCACCTTAGAAACCGGTAGAGCATTCCATAGTTGGCCAGACTCAATTGTGACTTTGCACAAGATTTATTATTATTAATCAAGAGTCAAGAGATTTCCCTCTGAACTCTGAGGGTTTTATGGGCCTCGATGAGAATTTAAGGAGGTAAAATAATCGCTTGTAGTCCTTTTTCCTATGTCATTGTAATCTATTCCTTATGCCTTCGTACTCGTGTTTATTTTTTTAATTTGTATTTTATACAACCCTTCTAATCAAGAGTCGAGAGGATTTTCTCTAAACCCTGAGGGGTTTTATAGACCTGATATTTATAGATTTTTTCTAGAGCTTTATTTTTTACATATTTTCTAGAACATTATTCGGACGTACCACCAAATATCCTACTGTCACCGTAAAAGGCATTTTGATTTTATTTCAATGTAAATTAATTAATGTAGTATATAACCAACTAGCCCCTGCCCGCGACGTCGTTCGCGTGCAATAGTTACTTTGGGCTAACATTAACACGCAGCGGAAGCTCTCAAGAGGAAAAATACCCCAATCTTGAAACAGTCTTCATTGGTGCTCCGCTCCTATAGGTCTTAGCGTGATGATATATAGCCTATAACCTTCCCCGATAAATGAGCTATATAACACTGAAAAAATTTTTCAAATCGGATAAGTAGTTCCTGAGATTACCCCCTACAACGTCACAACATCACAATCTCACAAACTTTACCTCTTTATAATATTAGTATAGATAAAATTAAATAGGAAATTTGGATTATACATTTTTCCATATAAATAAATTTTACTGATTATTAAAGTTTACTGTTAAGATTTAAAAATTGTAACGTAAGCTCTTACAAAACTGTTTTTGCTTTATTTTTTCTAGCTCGCCGTTTGTATTATTTACCTCAACGTTCCATAATCCATTCCGCTTGGGTTTACATTTGTAACGCTCGGGATTAAGTGGACTGGGAAAACCCGTGGTCGTGAGCATGATTGTCGTGAGTGCTTAGTGGAACGTACCACTAGTGTCGTGTAAGGGTGGTTTGGGGGAAATTAGATGTCGTTTAGATACTCTAAGTATAGGAGGTGGTATATGTCGACCGGCAAGACCGATGTCAAGTTTACATAAGCGTAAGGAGAGGATAAAAGCGTTGCTTACTTTTGCTGACGAGGGGGAGCAACTCTAATGTCGTGTATACAGGAGTGGTGGAGATTAGATGTCGTTTATTAGAGTATAGGAGGTGGTGTGTGTTGATTGGCAAGACCGATATCATGTTTACGTAAGCGTAACGGGAGGATAAAAGCATTGCTTACTTTTGCTGACGAGGGGGAGCTACTCCAGTGTCGTGTATGTTGGAGTGGGGTAGATTAGATGTCGTGCATTAGAGTATAGGAGTATAGGAGGTGGTGTGTGTTGACCGGCAGGGACCGACATCACTTCCAGAAGCGCATGAAGGTGCGCGACTTCGTGTGCCAGTGCGGCGCCGTGTTCCACTCGCGCGCGAAGCTGCTCTGGCACAAGGAGACTCACGACGACAAGCCCAAGTCGTGCCCCTACTGCAGCGACAAGTTCGTGCACGCGGCCTCGCTCACCCGCCACATGCGTCGCTCCCACAACGAGTACTACCTCTCCGAGAGGCTCAAGGGGAAAGTCGACAACGTGCCTTGTCCCATCTGTAAACAGGTAATATACATTTTCAAAAATCAAAATCAAAAAATACTTTATTGAATTTGGCCCTTGAGAACGTCAAAGTTACGTCTCTCTCCTCATGATATACATGCACATACCATGCTAACCTATTAGTCCACAACTTCTCTGTCACTGGTGCTATTTTCAAACTTCATTTGACATATTCATTCTTAAACTTAATCATTATCAAGTTTTTTAACTAGAAATTGGCTAATACATTTCGAAAGAACTTCCAGATTTAGTAATTTCTGATATAAGTGTGTTCAAACATACAAATTTTCATCACTTCGATAGAAGATAGAATATATAGAAGCCAGTTTTGGTTTTCCAAAACAACCATTTTTTAAATATAATCCAACCATTTATAATGTTGTTTATTTATGTAGTTGTAGATGTTTAAATAAAAGAACTTTTGAAGACATGTCCTTCTCGGAGCAATTTGACTTTTGGTCTGGAATTTTCTGTGTTGTTTCCTTGGTTATAATTGGATGTCAAGGAGTAAGTGAAGTGAAGAAAAAAAGTACAGATGGTTGTGGGACAAATAGTCAGAAAGAGGAAGAAAGAGAAACTTATTCCTTATATTTCTTAATTTTTTTTTCAGGTGTACCTTAGAACAAACTTACGATCGCACCTACAAACGCACAGCGGCAAACGGCCGTACGTCTGCATCGTATGCAACAAAGCGTTCACAACGAAGTGGAATCTTAAACTCCACCGTTGGACTCACCTTAGCCGATCAGCTAAACCGTTCAAGTGCCACCTGTGTAAAGGCGCCTTCATCCGTCATACCGAGTACGTGTCGCATATGAACGCTCACAAGTCCGTACGTCCGTACACGTGTAACTACTGCGGCTGTCAGTTCATAAGGAAGTACAACTGTCAGCGGCATGTAAGGGAACACGAAATGGCGAAGAAATATGTATGCAAGGTGCCCGAGTGCGGTAAGTCCTTCCACAGGAGTTACTATCTGTCAGAACATATGAAAGTTCACAGCGGAGCGCGACCGTTCGCTTGTAATATCTGTGGTAAAACGTCGAGTAATAAATCGAACCATAATAAGCACGTTAAGATACACCACGCAAGGGAACCGGTCGCTACGGAAGCGTAAGGTCACTCATCGTGGACGCCGGATCGCGTCGGAGCTGCCGTTATATTATTTTGGTTATTTTATGTGTTGTGTCAAAGTTAGACGTGCTCGATATCTGCGTACATTTTATCTAACTTGGTTTGTCATAATTCTTCGTGTTTATCAATAGACGGTATGGTTGTTGGGAATATTTCATTCGCAAAACGAAAGCTTTTAAAGACAGGATGAAAATGAATATTGCGGTTTATAGAGGGGTTTTGGGGGGCTGAATGTGTTGGTTGAATATGAATATATGGGTTGGTTGGTTGAATAAAATTGAAACGTTGAAACGTGAAAGTGTTAAGAGTGAAAATGAACAAAAATGAAAACAACTACAAGTCATTGTAAGACTATGACTTCTTAAAAAAAATATATATATATACTATTGAGAGTGGGTATTGATTGTGGATAGACTATAAGAACTCGTGTCTATGACGGCAATTTCAAGGTACTTGAAAATCTCCATATTTAAATGCACCAATGGGCGAGAAAGGAATGAAATGAAACATTTGGATCGGGGGAATGATCTACGGGAATGTATGATAATAACAATCCTCCAATAGGATTAGTATTGAAAAGCATACCTTTTTTACTGTATAGTTCCACGGAAACTTCGACTATTAGTACAAAAATTGAGGAAAGTATTAGCACGTCTAATTTTGACCCGAGATTTTGGTGTATTCAGAATATATTTACAATAGTTCACGCGACGACGCTGGTGGCGTTCACCGAGCGAAGTTTGTATATATCTAGCTAAATTTCTATTGTTAATTGTAAATACAGGACCAAGAGTGTGTAAATTGGGTGGAGATCTAGGCCGTAAGGCGTTACATAAATCGTTCATAATGTGCCGAGCAGCATTCGTTTGTCGAATTCAGAATTACATTTGAAATGTCGGTATCATCGTCGTTGGCTCCTAAGTAATAGGTGTCTCAGACTTCCAGCAATATTTTTACACTCGATGTTTGTGTGTAAATGCAACTATATAACTAAAAAGCTATAGATACGTTACCTACATGATATTTTGACAAAACTAGTGGCATGATAACGCACACATACGTAAAGTAATATTGTAACGCCACACTGTCTTAGATAAAATGTGGAGGTAAGATGGCATATTCTCAATATCGGTGGTGAAAAAGAAATAGTTATATGTTGCTTAGATACGGGTGGATTGATAACGGGGCAGCCATCAAAAATAAGCTAGTTAGCGAAGTTTTAACAAGGCGTTGTTGAAACGGTTATAACGCATCTACAGCTTTTTAGTTATAATATCATTGTCTAAATTACTCTTTACTTTGGAACTGTCAAATCTTCTATGTGCACTTGTCTTTACTGTATTAATTTAGACATTGAAAAGGTGTGATTATAAATGCTCATTATTCAATTTACCTTTCCTCTGTTATAATGCCGATGGAAAATATAATTAATGGAACATTCGAGAATAGAATGCAGCGTGGCACGTTATGAATCAAACTAGTGTTCCACGGCAAATTTTACGAAAGGTTAAATCAATAACTAAATATAGTATTTATTTTTGTGTACTATAAATATAGGATTCCATCACTCATTTGGTGTATAAATCGTCTCATATATAATCCACATCTGTAAATTATAATCGCAGTTAAGATAGTTAATAAAAAGCTTAAAATACCAAAATTACACATTGGATAAAACAAACAAAAAATGATAGACAAAAATATCAGTTAAAAATGAATATGATTAATGATTATAGGCAGGTTATAAAATATCAATATATATATATATAGGGTATTATAGAAGGGTTATCTGTCTCGTATCTAATCCTTCATTGACAATTACATAATATAAATTCAATATATAAGTCATCACTTATTACAGTAATGTGAAATAAATACAGTATCGTAAAATTTGTCGTGCGTTCATAAGTTTTTGTTTATAAGTTAGTCAAATTATTAAAGGGCATTTTGAAATAGGTACCCCGCTTGGAAGGTTTTTAATTTGTCCCGGACTATATTAAAATATGCAGTGTTTCCTACAGGAACCTTGACAAAAAATGCAATATTTCCCATATTAATTTTGTTAAAACATTTAATATTAGTTAGAGGAACCTTGTCAAGTATGCAGTGTTTACAACAGGAATCCTGTCAAAATATGCAGTGTTTACTATAGGTACACTGTCAAAAGATGTAGTGTTTTCTACAGGAATCTTATCAATACATGCAGTGTTTACAACAGGTACCCTGTCAAAACATGCAGTTTTTTCTATAGGAAGTTATTTATGTACTTTTGTAAAGGTGAATTTTTGTAATCGGCAAGAGATTAATTTGGTTTTATTTTTGCTTAGTGCAGTGATATGTAGGCGCAATTCATTGTTGTCCTTGAGATAATAAACACGTTTTATTATATTATGTTTGCATACATGGATGGCTGGTATAATGGTTTAAATAAATTTGTATTAAATCACTTGGTAGCCTAACAGCAGTTTTATGCCTTATTGTAGTGAATTTCCGTACCTTAGTGGACCCCGTAGTCAGACGTAGTTCTGCCACAAATCTCAATTATGTTTGCGAGGCCTGGGGTTAATAGAAAATAAAAAAAAAAATCGGCAAATTGAAAATGAATGCTAGTTCTCGAAAACAGCGCCATTTACCGTGTTCAACCGTACTTAAGAATCATCCAGGTGACTGATTAAGTATTAAAAAATAATCTTCAAAATCAGTCAATTGGTTTACAAGGACAAGAATTACAAACACACTGGCATTTAATATATAAAAATGAGGTTAGTGTGTCTGAAACCAATAAACTCTTTCATATGGGTTTTTTATGCTATCCATCTTACATTAACTTGTCACTAGGTTGCACTAAGCTGTCTTTTTATTCAGTTTTTAACGCAGACAAAGTTAAAATCGGTTTAGTAAAACAAATTGCGAATAATACTTCTCTTGCCGATTACTTGGGTTTCCTTTTGACATGTATGAAAAAAAATCATTAAAACATTTTAGAAAATCTGATTGATTTTTTGGTTCTTAATTAATTATTATGATTGAAGCAGAGATGCAACCAAATTAATTTTCATATGAATATTTGGAATAAAAAAGGTAGTTGATTTATCCTTGTATTAAATAGGTCAAGGCGCCATTTCGTAGTGTTGAGAAACGAAATATGTGTTAAACATTCGTAAATCCGTATCTGTACAAATTTAACAGAGACCATGTTTAAAGCTTATGGTTCTGAGTTGTATATTGATTTTAATATGTGAAATTTGTTTTATTAATAATCAAAAGGTGCATTCACATTAAAATTACTGTACCGTTTCGTTTTCATACGTATGAACTGATGACTTGATGTACAGAGTTTCATTAATACTTACAGTTTATAATAAACGATTTTTTGTAAATAATTAATAGTTTAGATTTAATTTTATTTATTATTATATCGTTATTGGGCAATTATTTGGTCTTATTATATTTTTTTAATAATATTCTATATGTGCACACAGTTACTTTCAAAAATATTATAGTGGACGCTACTTTGCACTTCCGTTTGGCAAAGTAGCGTCCACTATAATTTTTAATGATGAATTTCCGCAAAGTAACGCCTTCCTCAATCAAATATCTCAGTTACTTTCAATTTGTATATCGTGTAACGTTCGACTAAATTCAATTTTTTTTATGTATACTGCAAGTGGTATTATTAGCCAAGGCCTACCATGAAGGTTATTGCAAGAGAACAGCTTGTTTACACAAATAATCCTTTACGCAATATTTATAGGCCCGAATAAACATTTTATAATGCTTGGCTGTAGGTGTGCTCAAATTAATTCTATTCACGGCACCCAGGTCTAAATATGTGCGAAAACATACAAGAAAAAACCACCAGGGGAAAGGTATTGCCTTAAGGCATCTCGACATTACAGTGTTTACAATGTCGCTAGGGCACTCTTTCAGCTAAGGTCTTTGTTTTCAGTTGCGTATGTCAGCTGTCAAATATTGGCGGCCATTTTGTGCAATCTCGAAGTTATCATTTTGACGCAATAAATTTATTATAATTCAGGTTATTTGATATGGCGACAAATGCTGTGTCGCTTGTTTATTTTGGTTCGAAAATAAATTTTATAGTACAGAATAGTAAAGCAGAGTCAAAATTTATTTTGTTTATTATATAAATTTTTTCACAAAATTATTGTGTTTTCTGGACCTGTTAGTAATTTATACGGTCATGGTATTTAAAAAGTATAAGATTCGAATTCCATAGCACCTGGGGCGATGGTTTATGTAAACGTTCGTTCTTGTAAACGTTTTAATTAAAAAAAATGTTCTTTATAATGCAATATATATGCATTTTACAGTCAACAATTAACTTTGTGATTCTTTTATTAATATCAAGGTTTCGTTTCTCGTTACGTCTATATTAGGGTTGCCATCTGCAAATTATAAAAAGTACTATATTTTATTTTGGGCAATTATATCTCATAATTTTTCATAACAATAAACCACGTCAAAATATGTAATTTATGTATATCACTAAAACATAAAAATAGTTACAAGTACTTCTGACCATAACATATTAGTTGACTCATTAAACTGAGCAATGAGATCTGTACTCCGAGGCGATGGAAGAATCTAATTCGTATAAAATAATAATTAAATGAAAAATTGAGTTTACATTCACAAGACATTAAAATATACGAAAGTCAAGACATACTTGTCATTTGTCTTCACAAATATTTTGCGACATATCTATTTGATGTCATGTACTGCTACTTTTTATCTTTAACTACCATCACACTTTGTTTCCTCAAATAAAAGATGGCAACCCTATCACCACTCGACACGAGGCAACAAGGTATGTGTCCGAAATTATATTGTATATTTTTATATATATGTTTATTGAATAACACACCAGCTGTGTTCATGAGCAATTTATGTATTTATAACAAACAGAAACAATGATCTCGTTTATAATTATTATTGATAATAACAAAGCGTAAATACATTTTTTTTAATATAAGGGCTAGTGTAAAGTTGGTGAATTGACTGGTGGCCATTCTTTAATATAGTATTAGCAGTAATTTGAGAATAAACACATGCCTGTGTTTATATACAATCGATATACTTCATTCACAATAAATATTATAGATATAAGTGATTTATTTAATTTATGGTTCAGATTTTTTAAGAATTTCTTTGCCATTCATTTAACAATATTTGCGGCATTTACCAAAAATGACTAGGATCATTGACCATAGTAAAACAATGTTTCAACATAATGGTACACTTGCAAAATAAAACAATGTTCTAATGTAAATTGTTAATTGAATTTTTGGAGCCCCTTCTGAATAACAAACTGCTCTTAATGGTAATTACATACCTACGTGTATCGACACGAAGTTTTGTCTATGGTCGCACTAAATGCGAGCGTGAAACAGATGGAGCACGATAACTGGGACCGCGGTTTTCAAAGGAACTTGGAAACGCCAATTTATTATTCGAGTCACAAAGGCAGGCAATATATTTGAGGTTACTTTTTATGGCGCGACAAATAGCCGAAGGTTTTGTCACGCAAGTATGGGAGTAACATAATGTTAATATCATATTAAAATTACTTATTTAATAATATTTAGATTACTGCCTGTGAAGTAGATAATTAATGTCATTTAGATGAGAACATATGCTCATCATGTCTGAGTAAATTGTCACTACATTATTGCATCCTCCAATTATTTTGAGTAAATCACCCTATTAAATAACAACAAGAGGGCTGGATTTAAAGGTTCGAATTTAATAAAGTCATGAAGATGCGAATAATTTTGAATATGCTTTGAGATGTATTCAGAAAAACTCATGTTGAGAAATTCTTTGATGGGTGAGGCACTGTCGTTAACAAATTCCACAAATTGTTACAATTAAATTATCCACTGGAGCGTTTGGTGGGACCTTGGTCTGTCATGTAGTGGTTTTATATTTTATTCATAATCTTGTTTTATTTAATTCTGTATTTTGTAATATTAGTGGTGTTTTATGTAATATAATTGGGTGGCAAGTAAAGTGGCAAACAGCATGGATTCTGAGATGCTACAACAATTCCACGGGAAGTTCTAACAAGAGGGCCGCCATCTTGTTCGTTCATTGAAGTGATCTTAAGAAACTTGTAATATCATCACCTATTTGACAAAGGCAGTAATAATATAGAAGATTGGTTGCCAAAAATTGAACAAAAAAATATCCACAAATTAAAACCAAATCATCTTTAGTCATGCCGGCTTTACACAGCGTACATAGCAGTATGTAGTCTTTGTAATTCGTTTGTTAGTTGAAATTGGTTATTTATTTTATTATTTTAAGTTTTAGTTAATACCGTATTATGTACATAAATGTAATATTTTTTTTCTATTGTGACTTCACACGTGGGTACACTGATACAGTTCGGCGGGGTTACGGACTGACGGGGTTTTGTGTCTGCAATAAATTATTGTAAGAATTTTATTAGCGTGTTTGATTAATTCCTTTGTCCTGATGTTGATTTTTATAGTTGTCGTACATATAAAACGCAACGTGACTCGTGTCTGTCTGTCCATTAGTGTGCAAATAACTGGGCTTTTTCCTTTAATCTTGCCTGGTGCGTTAAATCGTGTAGCTTAGGGCATAATGGTCATTTCATATTTCAGGTTCGCAGAGACCAGTAACAGTCTTTTAGGTAATAGTGTTAAGTTTTATAACAAAGTTTCAAAGCACGTTACCGAAATACCAGATGGTAAGCTCAAGCATCAGTCAAGCGGATTTTTATGTCTAAATGCTAATATATGGTGGATCAATATGTGAGCGATGGTGACGTCAGAAAATGACGCCCTTCTCCGTGCATCCGCCAAAAGCGAATGTCTATGTACATAATGAAAAAAAAACCTGATCCGGTTTTACTCAATGACTTGGTTGTTTTCCGAACCGGTGGTAGCTTAGGCCTTCGCTGGGCCTAAACTGGATTAAATATTTTTGATTTTGATAATGTGAAGATGGAATGGGTGGAATCAAATTATACTGCCTGCAGCGTTGAAGGTATAACAATAAGTTTTTATAGGTGGTAGAGCCACGCTGAAGCTATTGGTTTCAGCATGAATGGGTTGGTAAAACCGACGTGAAGTAACAGTGCTCGCACTGTTGCGTTTCGGTCGGTCAGTGAGAGCGACGGATACCCAACTCCCCTCCCCTTCCCACTGCCCCACTCCCCCTTCTCCCAAACTCAGGCTGGCAATGCACTAGCGACTCTTCTGGTGTTGCGAGTGTTTATGGACGGTGGTGATCCCTTAACATCAGGTGAGCCACCTGTTCGTTTGCCTCCTATGATATAAAAAAAGGTAATTTGTATAGTTGCTGAGCTGAGCAGGGGCCGTAAGTGCGTTGCCAGCCTGTATTGGAGGGGGGGAATGGGAGGTAAGGCGGTCCTCTGGCGCTCTCACTAACCGCACGAAACGAAATAATGCAAGCACTGTTACTTGACGTCTGTTTTCTGTGAGAGGGTGGTAGTACCGGGGGCGAGCCGACCCATTCGTGCTGAAATCAGTAATAGCTTCAGCGTAGCTCTACCATCGACACAATACCTAATATAGAAAATACATATTATAATATTGACATATGAATCGTTCCTTTAAAAAATTTTAAAAAATAAGCTAACTCCAATATTAGCCGTTCCTAATATTTTGGCTTAAAATTTTGTACATGTAAAAAATATGAAGATCATAAAAAAACTAAAAACTTAACTCATTTTAAAATGTAACGACTCGTATATAAAAAAAGTTTGTGTGTACTTATGTACACGCCTTAGAAGTTATACTTCTTTGGCGTAACAAGATAAAAATCTTTTCAAAAATTTTATCTTTCGCATTATTCTACGTTTGTAGAAAAAACGACAATAACAATAGAAAAAAGGTATTTAATATATTGAAAGTTTTAATACATAGAAATACAAAGAAACAAAATGTTGACTATAGCTAACTTCAGGGTGTCGGTTTTTCGCGACGGTGTGCGCGCGCATCGTAAAAATTTACTCTCATCATTTTTCCTTAACGCGCCAAAAGAAGTATAACTTCAATAAAGACAAAACAATAAATATAAAATTGACACAACATGTATAATTTGAAAATAAGCTTCGTTTATATGTTGCCAGTTTACGATTAACTACAACATTTTTGCGAACAGTTTCCCAGTTATAAACGCATATGAGTATATTCTTTATATTTATATAAGAACATCTAGAAGACCATAGAATAAACAATTACTTATAAATCAGATTCTGTAGTATCAGTGAGGGCGTGACCTTTTTGAATGAAAATTTATAATAATAATAAAATACGTCTTATCGTAACAATACAGTTTGTGTCGGATGAACGACCTCTGAAGAACAAACGTTTCTGAAGTGCGTTCGTATTCCATGAAGATAACCTTTTCAGTAGATTGTTAAGCGGGACAATTAAATAAGACAATAAAACAAGTCATGTATAAAAATTACGTGACTTTTCTTTGATAATGTTGTAAGATACAAATAACAATCTCGATTCAAACCTACGCCTTACTGAAATATGCGCAATTCTTTTCTTTCTCTCTCTCCTCGCGTCGTCTCGCTCTATACTCCTAACACTGTCAAGTCTAGGTAGAGGTAATGATTATTAAAAACAAACTAATAATATAACACATTACTTTTCGTAGTTGACTGTAATTTCTTGAAGATATTTCCATTTTTTTTATTATCCATAGTCCGTTATGAATATTGACAATTAAAAGGGTCGGCCGGTATAATTGCAACATGCGAACAAGCGAGCATTCAATAATAATCAATCAATCAATAAAATTAAAAGAGAGAGAAGTTCATGTTGCTCATGCTCAAAGTCATGATACCAATTGTAATATTATACAAAACCAAATTAGCCAACCGCAGAATAATTAACAACAGTTTATAACAATAAATTAATATTGTATGATGTGCAACTGGCACACATGTGTGTCTCATTAATTCTTAAAGCTATGGATAAGTAGCTTAGTTTAGCTTAAAAAGTTTCGCGACGTTGCGTCCAAGACAACAGCCGTAGCCAGGGTTTGGCCACTTTGGCACCCTTCAGCTTGATGCCAATTGGCTGAGTGCTCGCCTTAGTAGTCCGGTGAAGCTGTGAGGGTCCGTCAGCTTATCGGTGTAGTTAATTCGAGAAGAAAAGGAAAACATGAAAATCATTCTTTTTGAGGAAAAGTATGTAAGTTTGGCACAAAACGAAAAACATTTCAAAAATATTACTTTTAATATTACTTTTTTATTTATTACACTACTAAGTAACATACTCATATATTTTCTCAGATTTATAAGAGGTGCTTGAAGATAATTTCACTAGAGGGCACTAAAACGCATTTCTGTATTGGTCAATCGATCCCTATTAGTATTGGTACATATGTGTAAAACACCGAATACATTTTATTTACATATTACCCGACTTGCTATTTTTTCTCTTAAGCTAATTATTTAAAAAATGCACACAGAGACGAGGGCCGCAGGAACACCTAGCAAAATACAACGTCTTCACGTCATCACAATTGAATTATTGTTTTTAACAAAAAATCTATTTGATGCAATATATATATTCAGTGTAATCATCTGGCATCTTAAGTGCTTAAACTATAAAGATTCATTTCTTGACAATTCATCAGAATCACAGAATCTAAACTACGCGACGTGAGAATTTTAACATAACCGGACTGTTCCAAAAGGCTGTGCGGTTTAATAAAGTTTTCTAATTAGTCAATTTGTATAGATTTAAGAATTTTAGTTGTAAATAGATATAAGTTACGATGGGACTGGCATATCAGAAATAATAAAAGCGCCTAAATAGGATATAAAAAAAATAGTGGACGTTACTTTGCACTTACAGCTGGAATTTATTTGCCACTACCACGTTATATCCAGGGCTGTAGCTAGACTCGAATTTGAGGTAGGGTAGCATTGGTTACAGGTAGGTTGGAAGTAAAAAAAAATAATAATTGATCTGCCCTTGAATGTCATAAACTGTGGTATGTTCGGAAAAGCTTAGATACCTATCACTACAATTTTTTATTATTTTAAACTATGAACAAACAATGTAATTATAATAATTTATCTTAGTTTTTGGTACTTTTAAGGTAGGCCATTGTGATTTCAATGTAGGGCATTGCCCCTCAGTGCCCTCTCCTAGCTACGGCCGTGGTTACATAGCCAAAAAAAAACTTTTTTCCGTTGGGCGACTTTTAAATTCTGTATCTGTCGAAAAAATATACTCTAAATATTTTGATTTATATCAAATGCTCAATGTAACTAAAACTTTTCATTCAATAAGGACAAATGCTACATTAATAAATATGGCGTCGCAAAAAATACAATAATTCTTTGATAATATGTAAAAGATAAATATGTTTACTGTGTTATCCATAGACATAATATATAATCCAGGGCATTTTTATGATACACTAGCTGTGACTGCGACGACGTCCGCGGGGAACCTAATTAAAAAAAAAAACCGTGACTAATAAAATCATCGGAATGTATTAAGTCCACCTACTTATCTACTTTTCTCTCGTACATAAGTCGCGTCGCCTCTAATAATCGATCTAATAATCTCTAATGTCGGAATCGGTCCACTTTATCAAAAGTTATTGTAATTTTAATGACGACGCGGCGTAAGTATGAGAGAAAAGTAGATAACTAAGTGGACATAATGAATTGTGATTACTTTATTAATCATTGTGTTTTTTTAGACAAGGTTCCACGCGGACAAAGTCGCGGGCATGGCTAGTAGTCTATAAACACTCAAAAGCCGGTGTTCTTCGAATTATGAGACGTTGTCACATCGAAAACTAATAAACAATTTCGACAACGTGGATTTAATGTGGGCTGTTTGTAAAACTATTTGCTCTTTTACTGTTGTTTATCATATTGCTTTTGTTACAGTGTTTGGCTCATTTTGTATGAAGCTATAAATATTATTCCACTACAGTGCTTTAATAATTAACATTATCTAAATTTATCAGTAGAAAGGCTGAAATTTTACCAATTCTTCTGTCGTTTTGCTTTTACAAAATATTAAGTGATATATCATTACATAGTATAAAACAAAGTCCCCTACCGCGTCTGTCTGTCTGTCTGTTCGCGATGACCTCAAAAACTACTGAACGGATTTTCTTGCGGTTTTCACCAGTAGATAGAGTGATTCATGGGGAAGGTTTTAGTATATAATTTGTCAAGGATTTTTTTATAGTCAGGGCGGGACAACGTCTGGCGGGCCCGCTAGTTAATAATATAATTATGTCTTTGTTCGGTTGCTTTTTACGCTTTTACTCGTTACCGTTCGACTCTGAAAGGCTGTAAGTACGTGTGATGCAGGATTGTCGTTAAGGTCGTCTGGTGTAGGTAACTACCGCTAAAAACGATAAAAGAAAGTGATGAGGGGTTATTCTGGTCTATCTTTATTTGATCCACACTCAAATAAATATTAGTTGTTTATTTATTTTTGAGAAACCGTTTAAAAGTTAGTACGAAATGTTTCGTGTTGCGACAATCTAATGCAGTATATACCCTTTGTAGAATACTAGCGGGCCCGGCGGACGTTATCCCGCCCTGATAATAACAAAAACCTTGACAAATTATACATCTAAAACATCCTTATAAATCACTCTATCTACTGAAGAAAACAGCATGAAAATCCGTTTAGTAGTTTTTGGGTTTATCGCGAAGAGACAGACTGAGAGACGCGGCAGAGGACTTTGTTTTATACCTATTAATTAATGATAGAGAATACGTGATATATAAGTAAATAATATATATGGTTCACTATTTTCCTTAATATTATTTATAGCTGAACAAAAAACACAAGCGCCCCCCACAGCCAGCATTGACGTATTGATAACACAAGGTGACACTTAATCGCCTTTGTGGGTGTGTTTGCAGATAAGTTATTCTCTTGTAACACGATCAATGAATTACTTCATTGAGTATGAATATTACAATATGTTTTGTTGTAAATTATATAATAAAAGGTAAACAAATATTAGGCCTCGAAAAATATTGTACATATGATGTAATCGTTTTTGAAGTGCAACATCTTATGGCATGATAATGAAAAATATTACTTATGGTTTGGGTCTAATAGTGTATACACTATACTGCAGTGGCGGATTTACAAGTTTGCCACCTGTAGCCTATTCAAACTTTGCCGCTCTTAAGGACCTCTACAATTTGATATCCTAGATCATAATCATATTAATTATATAGAATACGCAATTTCTGCTTTATTTAACTAACTAGCGGGCACAGCGGACGTTGTTCCGCCCTGATAATAAAAAAACCTTGAAGGTAGACATATGCTGTCGCTGAATTTTTGTAGATTATCAAGCTCTACAACTTTTCTCTAGAACTCAATCATATATCTCTCATCGTTAAGGCAGCGTTCGTAAGTAAGGTTTTCGTTTGACCGTTTTTTCTCCGACTTACTTTGCAAATCCGACTACCACAAAAAAGTCTTTTCATTTTTTGGGTTAATATATAGCCTATGATACTCACAAATGACTTGGCTTTCTAATGGTACAAGAATATTCAAAATCGTTTTAGTATTTCCTGAGATTACTCGCTACAACCTCACAAGCTTTACCTCTTTATAATATTAGTATAGATTACATCGCCCTTTTCCCGTAATTGCTATGATTGTGAACTGCGGTGTCAATGGGTCACTTCTAGAATTATAAATGTGAAACTTCTGTAAGACATAAAAGAAATTTAGCCCCAAATTTGCCGCCCCCTAAAATTTGCCGCCCTAGGCTCCAGCCTACTGGTAAATCCACCACTGACTGTACACAATACACAATAGGGCATAATAAAAAAATCTCTCTGATTTACTTATATTATATTACGTATGTATAGCATTTTTCATGACATTTTTTTATTTTTCATCAAGCTCCATAGCACTTATGTTTATATATAGAAGAGATTATTTGTAGTACCTACGCTGGGATATTGCATCGAATGACGTGGTTCGAATTGTACGGTGAACCTCAGTTGTCCGCTAATGTACATGCAGTGATGTTTTTACAATATAGTGGGGTTTTTCTTGTATTGTCTGATTAACTACCTACTATCGATGTACTGAGAGTTATAAGTTTAGTTTGAAAGTAGTTTCGGCTACAATACCATAACTCGATAAGAAAAAATATACATGTTAGCTTCTGAACCGGGAGATCTTTTCGGCATATTTTATAAATGATGCACATTCGATTTATAAGCCTTGGACTATTCAAAATCATAACCGTGTTATTACAAAAAAGTTAAATACGTATTAAATACTTGGTTTAAAAAAGTTTCCTAATAAATGCACCGCGCTCGCCCGAGGCACGTTCGCGTTATCCTTTTTCACAAGTCTAATCTAACGTAACCAAAGCTAGACAAAAAAGCAAGATGGCGAACATTCAGCGACCTCGGTGGATTTAATAATAGGTATTTACCTATGAAATTACCGTTCTGCAGTACTGGCCATTTCAAATCAAAATAATTTTTGTTTGGCTAAGAATTCTAATTTCAAATTAATTTTATTTTAAAAACATGGAATTCTTTTTCCAAAAGTAGTCATTTGTTTATTGATTAGTGTTACATTTTCATCGCATTTCAATCTTTTTTGTCATCATGAATACGTTAAAAATTTGAGTAATTATGGAATATGAGTACCGTCGTGGCAGCAACGCGGCACAAGCGGCACGCAACATCAACGACGTTTACGGAGCTAACACTACAAACCAACGCACCACCTGTTATTGGTTTGCTCGCTTCCGTTCTGGGAATTTCGACCTGAAAAATGAACCTCGCGGTAGTCCGAAGACTTTGGTCGACAATGACGAATTAAAGGCGATTGTGGAAGCTGATGATACACAATCTACGGCTGAATTAGCAGCAGCTTTCGACGTTAGCGTCAAAACAATATTGGTCCATTTGCGTCAAATTGGCAAGGTAAAAAACTTGACAAATGGGTGCAGCACGAATTCAATGATCGCCAGCGCGAAGTACGCGTCGAGACGTGCCTTGCACTGCTCAACAGACACACAAATGAAGGAATTTTGAACCGCATTGTTACCTGCGATGAAAAATGGATTCTGTTTGATAACCGCAAGCGCTCAGCAAGTTGGTTGGACCCTGGTTCAGCACCTAAACAATGCCCTAAACGAAAACTTACCCCTAGAAAAGTGATGGTCACTGTTTGGTGGTCTAGCGCCGGTGTGATTCATCACAGCTTCTTACCAAATGGGGTGAGCATTACTGCAGATGTGTACTGTGTAGTGAACACAATGATGGAGAAGCAGGCACATCTCCAACCAGCATTGGTCAATCGCTCGTCTCCGCTGCTCCTGCACGACAACGCGCGACCTCATACTGCACAGCAGACGGTCTCCAAGTTGCAAGAACTGGGGTTGGAAGTTCTCCGTCATCCGCCCTACTCACCAGACCTTGCGCCTACTACTACCTACTACTACTTTTTCCAGAATTTGGATAACTCCTTGGTGGGGAAAAATTCAATACCCGAGAGGCAGTACAAAATGCCTTTGAAGAATTTGTTGCCTCCCGTCCAGCTGATTTCTTTAAGAAGGGCATCAATAAACTGCCACTGCGTTGGCAAAGATGCATTGATTGCATGGGTGATTACTTCGATTAATACAAATAAAAAATACATGAAAAAAATTCCTCCTAAAGCCTTCCTCGATAAATGAGCTATCTAAAACCGAAGGGTTTTCTCAAATCGGACTGGTAGTCCCTGAGATCATAGCGTTCAACCAAACAAACAAACAAACTCTTGAACTTTATATATTAGTATAGATTTGAAAAACTTGAACAATAATCATTACATAGTATAAAACAAAGTCCCCTACCGCGTCTGTCTGTCTGTCTGTTCGCGATAAACTCAAAAACTACTGAACAGATTTTCATGGGGTTTTCATCAGTGGATAAAGTGATTCATGACGAACATTTTGGTATATAATTTGTTAAGAATTTTTTTATAATCAGGGCGGGACAACGTCTGCCGGGCCCCCTAGTAAATTATAATTATAAAAAAATGGCTATGTATAAAAAAAATGATTTGCCTTTTTTAACAGGTATAAAAAAGATACATATTTTGAACATTTGCACTATTGATTGGGATTACTGAAAACTATGTTTGCAATCAAAATAGGTAATCAAAGTAATAACTTTTGTACGATTCATATTTTTGATTGATTGATTATGATTTTTAATCAGCAGGTATTCGAAAATTCGTGATAATGAAATCTCTTAATTATTATTCTGTGATAATATCTATAAAGTCACGTTTTTTATTAAGCACACGCATGGTGGAATTGATAGATTTAATATCACTAATATATTATTTAATTGATAAGATATGAGTATTGTATATTTTGAGTTGCCTTTATAAATATATTTTATAATGTTAGGTATAATAATTTCGTATGTTTATTTATGAGTTGGAAGACGCAATAGTTTGGGTTTTTGTTACAGTTAATATTAGTAGGTTCAGAGGTGAAGGAAGGAAGTCAAAATATTCCGTACAATTAGTTCGATCGTATTGATTTATATTATACTGGAAGTTATGCCTTACATAAACTTAAACTTACATTTAGAAAAAACTGTCTATGAGATTAATAATCATATAACTAAAATAGAAAAATCTCTTTTATCCAGTCCACCATTTTGCTATCTTTGAATATGGGTATAATAAAATAGTTACGTAAAAAAAACAAACGAATTATATTAAATTAGAATGGATGTATTATTTGAAAATGCAATTCTAATATCAGTAGTGAGAATACTACTACAATCCAATGTACTTTTGCCTTTTCGGAAACCAAATTGACTCTTAGAAAATAATTCATGGCTTTCAAGGTACCATTCTAGGCGATTTTTCACTAAATGTTCAGTCATTTAAAGTAACACTAATGACATTGCAATAGGCTTATAAGATGTTACATCTGATGGTAATTTATTAGGTTTTAGTATCGGCAATACCAATTGTGATTTCCATGACAAAAGGAACAATTCCTGTCATCATGACAGTGTTTATTAATTCTAAAAAGTAACCTAAAGCCTGTTCACCAAGATTGGAGAGAAATGAATATAGAATACCGTCTGACCCAGGTGATGTATCTTTGGTACATGATAAAACCCCATTTAATTCGCTAACAGAAAACAAATTATTCATGGTAAAACTATTCTCTATAATAGGTGGCACAGAATTTAATAGATCGTCTGGAATCTGATCTTTATATGGTACCGTAGGTGGGGCCAGATGGTCTATGAAACTTTCAGCCATTGAAGGAGGAAGTTTTGAAAGGCTAGAATTGTCCATTCCACATCTAAACCGTCTGATATTACGCCACACTTCTGATGGACTAGTTGAAGGTGAAATCGAAAGACAAAATTTATTCCAACCAGCCTGTTTTTTTTCCCTTAATATTTTTTGGTATTTTTCATAATATAAGTCAAGATTTTAAAATTTATCTGAAGTCATTTCATGGTTGTAATTTAACTCTGCTTCTTTTCTCTTTTTTACAGCTTCTGTGCATTCATTATCCCACCAGGGAGGAGATGATATATGAAATGAAGAAGATTTTTTCAAGGGAAATATAACATCTGCAGTATTAATTAAAAGTGTGGGAAAAGCTTCTGCACACAAACCTTTACCTTCAGAAAAATTTGGCAATGAAAAAAATTTCTTTTTCTACAGCTGTCTTAAATGTACTCCAATTTTCCTTATGTAACCTATGCCTTATACGAGGCTTATGAATAGTTTTCTTACATTTAAAATTACTTAACGATATAAGGATAGGAAAATGGTCACTTCCATAAGTGTATGGAAGAGTACACCATGTAGTCAAACATGCTAAATTAGGACTACAAATAGAAATGTCGACTGCACTAACATTATCAGAAGGATTAGAACGTCGAGTTGGTGATCCTGTGTTTAATATACATAAGTTTTGATGATTAAGAATATCTAACAATCTATCGCCATAACTGGTGGAATATGAACTACCCCATGACTGATGATGGCAATTAAAGTCTCCCATTACTAAAATTGGTTTAGGAAGAGAAGAAAATATATTATTAATCTCAGAGAGAGTAGAGGATGAAGGGTTGTGGTATGTACAAAGAAACAAAGCAGATTGAGCATTGGAGAGCTACTATGGAAAAATGATCAAAATGGGGAAGAGAAATAACAGAGTAAGAAAATGTATTCCTGACCAGAATAGCTGCCCCTCCATAGCCATCCTGCCGATCATCCCTTAAAAGAAAAGAAACCATTCAGTTTAAACACATCACTTGGCTTAAGTCAAGTCTCAGATAAAGAAACTAAAATCGGTTTATATTTGTTTAGCAAATAAATCAAATCACTTTTGTTGTTAGTGAGGCTTCGAGCATTCCATTGAATTATCAGATGATCCATTATTGGGTAAATTTAAGTAGGGCAAAAGAGATGTAACCTCGTTGGTCGGTATTATTTCAGACTGAGTAAAAAATTTAATAAGAGCTATAATAATTTTACCTATAGAAAGATCATCGTGTCCATTTGTATTTTTTAGAGCACATCCATTTTGTGAAGAAGTTGTGTTGTAATCTTTTATAAGTTCTCTATGTTCTAGTTGGTTATAACCATTATTAACTTTCGGAGTTCTATGAGGTTCTCGATACACTGTTTTTTTTTATATGACACTGTAGTTTTCTTATCAGATTCAGAACTAATAAATCTAGGCACATTTGAAGCAAGAACATCAGAATACGGGCGGGAAACAGGATGATGCATTTTTGATGCTTCTGGATAAGACACAGTTTTGAGCCATTGTAATTTTAATTTGTTTCTGTCTATTGTACTCTGGACACGACTTATTGGTTGCAAAATGACTGCCTCCGCACATACAACAATTGATATAATCGTCACCTGTATTACAGGACTCACCTGTATGTTCCTTTGCACACTTTGGTTATAACACTTTGGTTTTGAGCGACATTGTAACTTTGTATGGCCATATCGGGAACAGTTATAACATTGAGTAGTAGGATAAGTATATAATTCAACTTGTAAGGCATTAAAGCACATAAATATTCGTTTAGGGAGTATCAGTCCATCAAATGTTACACCAACACTTTGTGAATACAGACAGTAGCACCATCAACATTTACCTTATAGTTTATTCGTCTAACTTTTAAAATTTTACCACAACCAATTGGAACATTAATATTTTCAATTATATCTTCTGGTGTCCACTCATTAGGTACACCTCTAACCAAACCCATACGCCTAACATTAAATGTAGGAATAAAAGCCTTTAACTTATTTGACTCTAAACTCTTATGACCTAAAAACAAATTGGCATCACTGTAAGAAGAGAATGATAAAGTAATTCTGTTACGCCCTATACGTTTTAGACTACCATGAATTATGTTCTATATACAATTTTTTTTTTATTTACCAAATGTTACAGGATGAACAGTTGTGCCATCGTTTGGTGAAGACTGAATTCGCTGTACATGTATCATATATGGTGAATTATCCGTTTCTGTGTATAAAGATATCACTACAGGTGTAGGATTCTTTATGTACAGTCTTCAGCTATATTTGGAGTAGATTTGTTACTTAAAATAATGTCTGAATCTTGATTAGAAATTAAAGCTGGTTGTAAAAAACTAATCTTTTTTTCAGTAACAACTTCTGAGTCCAAACACTGGCAATCAGTAAATTTATTATCAAGTGAAGAACTATTCTTTTTCTTTCTTTTATTGCAATGCCTACAATTTTTTTGTAGATGGATATGCTTGTGCGGTCTTGATTGAGACCGTGACCCGTCTGTGTCTACACTCGAATCATACGATCGGACATCGTCCGGTATATCCATGGGTGAATTATCGACAGTACAACTAGATTTAACAGTTACAAATTCACTTGCATGGGGTATTGTGCCCCCAGGATCCGTGGGCTCGTTCATGGCGTACAACTAAATAATAAAAAAAAAAACTTACCTAATGAATGTTGAAATAATACAGAAAAAACAACTATAGAAACAATAATTTACACAAATATATACACAACTACACACTACTGATCATAAAATAGGCAAAATTAAATTTAAACGAAAAAACTGCGCCCGCCCTTTCAATGTTTCCCGCGCTTTTTTTTTTTTTTTTTACTACTGAGATTGTGCAGACAATCACATGTTTGATGAATTAATAAAGTGTATAAAAAAGTATATGATTATTATTTGAAGTGTCAGTAGATGTGAAAGAGAGACTAATGATAATAATTTTAATTTAGAAATTATGAAATTTCAATATTTCACATTACATTTATTAATAAATTCAAAAGAGGTTTAAACTCTATTGTTGTGAGTTATCATTTACACTTTTTATCAAAACTAACTTCATAATGCGTTACATTGGTGCGTGTAACTTCAGCTTCAAGTTAATTAAACTTAATCTTTAACAGTCACAGATTTCATATAACGCGTTATAGGTTATATATTTATTTAACGGAGGTTATATTGAAAAAAAAAACTAAGAGATGATTTTAAAAATAGCTAGGTATACAGTCGCTATCTCGGATTTACATTGAATAATTAAACTGATTAGAAAATTCCCGTTATCAAATTAAGTGATGTATTAATGATTCAGCTGCAAAAATAATCTTCTCATTAAAAGGCTTTCTTTTTTTTTGCTGCGAATTAAATAAAGTATGGACAGATAAGAACCGTCGCAATTTATCTCTGTTTTTAGTGCTTTTGATTTGCTTAGGGCTTGTTTAGAACGTCCTGGAAAGACTATTTGCGGAGTTTTTGGCGAGATCTTGTTCTTTCACGCTCATGTGTACTTTGTATGTTATTCGTAATCTTCTTTTACTTGCACTCGATATTTTATAATATTTTTAGAGTATGTGAAGTGGATGGGAAAGCATACAACGAAGCATGGATTCTGAGATGCCGCAAAAACTCTCTGGAAAGTTCTAACAAAGGGGCCACCATCTTGTTAGAACATTGAAATTATGGCAAAACATTTGTAATATTACCTACTTGACTATGGTAGAAATAATCGGGACGATTGTTTGCCACAAATAAAATAAATTAAATTACACCCCGACTAATGATGTTATTAATTACAATATCATTGACCGCAACCAATTTATGCCCGAACGCTATTAGTATGCCATCTGTTAATTGTTAAATAAACTCTTTGCTTGTGTGTCACAATAGTGTAATAAATCTATGACACCCGCAGTATTTTATTTATTTTTTTATTTTATTTATTTTAGGATCGTCAACATGACAATACACTAGTAAGTATATAAAAAGTGGGACTATTGTGATACATTATAAATGTAGTCATATTTAGAGACAACCACGGCGTGCTCCAACGATAAATAAATATTAAACTATTTTACATATTTAAAAATTTAACATACATAATATAATAATACTAAAACAAGGAAATTGAAACAGAAAGAGAGAAAAAAAAGAAATACTGAAACAATTATAACTGTATTTTGTGAACAAACTGATATGTCTCTATCGCTGTTTTGAAATGATTTCGTTTAGTTGAGAAAATGTCGCATGTTTTATGGTATGAGTTATATGTCCTAGATATTCTGTTGACCGGAGAGTAAAAGCCTAAATTAGTACATGAATGAGAAATATAAAAAGGGACGTATTTATTCGATCTCGGAAGCTTAACAGGAATATTCAATTTGAAGTGATTAGTAATTTGTGGACAGTCAATTTTGTCATGAAATATATTAAATAAAAACATAAGTTCTAATATTATTCTTCGATTATTTAAGGAGGATAATTTGAAGTGGTTAAGACGGTCATTATATTTTGTAATTTTATTGACTACATTGCAATTATAACTAAGATGCCATAAAAATCTTTTCTGTACTCGTTCTATGTTTTTTATATAAATATCATAATGTGGATTCCAGATTAGACTGCAATATTCTAAATTAGGTCTTACTAATGATTTATATAGGTGTATTTTAGTGCTGCAATTCTTAAAATTCTTACAATTCCTCAAAACAACACCTAATATTTTAAAAGATTTTTTAATAATATTATTTATGTGCTTATCAAATTTTAGTTTTTTATCAAAAATTATACCTAGATCTGTTATATAATCAACTTCATGCAAAATATAGTAGTATAGTATAGTGTGTTACGTAGTGTATTAAAATTATTATATACTAGCTGTGCCTGCAACTTCGTCTGCATGGAAACTTATGTAAAAAAACAGAGATTAATAAAGTCATCTGAATGTATTAAGTCCATTTACTTATCTACTTGTCTCTCGTACTTAGGTCTTGTCGTCATTAAAACTACAATAACTTTTGATAGAGTCGACCGATTATAATGAAACAAACTCTAAGTTACTCCCGAGGATATGCTTTACGATTTACTTTACGAGAGTTTATTGTGGACTCAGTACTTTAGCAGTGACGCGTGTTCATACAAACAGACAGACAGACATTTCAAAAAATGATTGAAATGTATTCTATTACTTATTACTAGACTGTAACAATTTTTTTCACGAAAATCGAGATAGTACAGACACGTTACATTTACATTCTTAGTATATGTATAGATAGATACATTAAGATTCATATAATTATTAAAATAAATCAGTAATCGTCTCTGGGTCGAAATTCGACCAAACTCGTTTTTTCATTCTCCTCCACGTGTGACCTAAGAACTATTGGAACTAAGGAATACTATTATTAATTCACTAAAACTTCTTATTTGTAGAATTTGAAATTGTGGGTTTATACTTTTTGTTTATGGTGGGGGAATCTTAAATCGTAGAATTGGCACCCTCCTGGTGAAAATCCTGGCTCTGTCCATGTGAAATGGTAACAAACAGACAGAGTTCATTTTACATTTATAATATTAGTGAGGATTCGAACATGAATAACGTCGAAATATTATCACGTTTCGTTCAAATGTTATAAAGTATTACTTCAAACAGAAAGATATTGCGTCACTTTGTATTATCAATTTTTATAAAAATTTCGTCATAAACTTTAAATTGAGTCGTAATAATGTTTATCTGTTGAAAATTTATGTAATTACTATTATCAGCTTTTCATATTCAGCAACCTAAAGAAGGAGTCCCTTGTGCCGATTGAATTATAAGAAGTATTCTCCAGATCTGAAATCCACCACAGTGGAATCGTTAGCCATGTCGCGTTGCGGGATCAACTGATGTAGCTAATAACGAAGTTGCTAGTAGGATTCCAAACCCCACTAGATCAAAACAACGATATACATGCTGATAAATAAGTCATAACAACTCTCTTTTCGCGTTTAAAGCTAAATAATCTATATCTAACTAAAAAAATACTCGCGGGTCTGGATGATTGTAATGACTGCTAATAGATTATAGATTTCCGAGGGTTTGGCAGTCGTGAGTCGATATCGTAGTGGTCTAGTGGTTTCATCGGTGGAATATCAATCCGATGTCCGCAAATCCGAACCCTGGCACATATCAAATTTTTTTTCGGAATTTGCGTACATTTACTAATTTTTGAAGTAAAACTTCTTTAGGTGCGACTAGGAGGTAACTGGACGACAATGTAACGGAAGTCCGTTACGGCAATATGGCGTCTCGTTTCTGTACCATCCGGTTAGGTAATAATTAAACATAACCAAAACTACTATTAAATCATTATTAATTCAATTCGTTATTTGTTATAGTAATCTGTTCGTACTTTGCTATATTTTATTTACTTTATAACAAAAAATTGCTAATAATATTTCCTGTATTATTTAAGCTCCGAATTAGCTGATAGATGGCACTACAGATAATTAAACTTTGATTTCATTTGTTACTTGCATTGAAATCAGATGGCAGCACGGTCAAACGGCCATATATACATAATTAATTCTATTGTATGATTTCTATTATTATTCAATTGAATATTTTTATTAATTTTCTTTTCAAAAATATTTTCATTGTCGTTTATAAACTATTTATTGACAAAATCAATAATATTTAAAAAGTTTTACTTCAATCGCGTGTGACGGTTACACGCACTCATTTTTTTCATTTGAAAATGCTATCGGCTGACGGTGAAGGAGACCATCGTGAGGAAATCTGAACCTGAGAAATGTTCTTATAGTATGTATGTGGGAAAATATAGAACTGTAGATTTCTCAGAGTTTGAAATCCCCAATACGTCGTGAGCTGGCGTGGTGATTATGTCTATACCTTCCTTCGGGAGGAAGCTTATGGCCCTGCAGTGAGTCTCTTACAGGCTAATTATGATGATGATGAGTGGTCAGCATTTCTTTTTGGTTTGCACTGTCAAAAAGCTAATAGCTTTCGTCTTGGTAGGTTAACGTACCTCAGGGCGGTTTCTCAGGAAGACAGCAGGTTTGATCCCTGGCCGCCCCTACCATGCGGCGGACGGTACACCGTGGGGTTTTAATCCGTGCGAGTCGGACATAACCCACTCTCTCCCCCGAGAGGGTGGCGTATCTATAAAGGATTTCCCCACGTAAATAAAATAAAAAGAAAAAGGTTAACGTATCTCAGTAAAAACTTTGAAAAGCTGGATTTCGTAAGAGACCGGCATGATCTAACTACTAGAAACTTATGACAAACTGGTCATCCCAACAGTTTTTTAAGTAATAGCGTTAGGTTTTACAACAAAGTTCCAAAGCATGTTACCGATTTGCTGGACTATATGTTTAAGCGCCATGTGAAGCAAGTTTTGGTGCTATAAGGCTATTATAGGGTGGATTAACATGTGAACGATGTTAATGTTTGAAACTGACCCTCTTTCTGTACACCCATTAAAGCGATTGTCACGTAAATGTTTTTTTATTAAATACTAGCAGGCCCGGCAGACATTGTCCCGCCCTGATTATGAAAAAATACTTGACAAATTATATACTAAAACGTTCCTCATCAATCGCTCTATCCACCGGTGAAAACCGCATAAAAATCCGTTCGGTAGTTTTCGAGTTTATCGCGAACAGACAGACAGACAGACGCGGTAGGGGACTTTGTTTTATACTATGTAATGATATGTATGTAAAAAGGTAAACTCGATCGAGTTTCTTGCCGGTTCTTCTCGATGATTGAGTTGTTTTCTGATCCGGTGGTAGTTTTGTCTGTCATGGGCACATTTATGGCCTAAATTGAGTGTAAAGTATTTTTGATTTGATTTATATGCTCATATGACATTAGAAACTATCTTGGTATATACTTTATTTTCTATCATCTGGAATTTTCTCTGACATACAATTGTGTCGAAATCTTTTCATTATAACGTAGGTAAATAAAATTGGCCGAGAAAAAATAGGATGTTATAATGAATCGATTTTAACGTTTAAGAACTATGATAGTTACTACTTAACCTAGATAGATAATCGAGGGACAGGGGTCTTTAAGTGTTGCCATGTTTAGACTAAGTAAAACCGGTACTAATGCTAGGGAAAGAGTGAAAGAACGTTACAGCGTAACGAAAATCTGACGTAATTATTGGTAAAGTTTCTTTTTTTATTAATTTCCTAAATTGAGTGCATTTAATACGACAACAACTCACGTAGTCTCTCTATTGTGTTTAATTTTTACTTCTGTCGGTATTCCTTATGACTACCTCGACTTTTCCTTTATTGATAATATTATAACTTGTCATTAGCTACTAAACAAAATAAAAAGAAGAAAATCGGTTGACAGAGAAGGCAAAGGTACTGAATTTATGCGTCCTAGCCTATTTATAATAGGTCTTTACCTATGAAATTGCCGTTCTGCAGTACTGGCCATTTCAAATCAAAATAATTTTTGTTTGGCTAATAATTATAATTTCAAATGAATTTTATTTTAAAAACATGGAATTCTTTTCCCAAAAGTAGTCATTTGTTTATTGATTAGTGTTACATTTTCATCGTTTTTCAATCTTTTTTGTCATCATGGATACGTTAAAAATTCGAGTAATTATGGAATATGAGTACCGTCGTGGAAGCAACGCGGCACAAGCGGCACGCAACATCAACGACGTTTACGGAGCTAACACTACAAACCAACGCACCACCTGTTATTGGTTTGCTCGCTTCCGTTCTGAGAATTTCGACCTGAAAAATGAACCTCGCGGTTGTCCGAAGACTTTGGTCGACAATGACGAATTAAAGGCGATTGTGGAAGCTGATGATACACAATTTACGGCTGAATTAACAGCAGCTTTCGACGTTAGCGTCAAAACAATATTGGTCCATTTGCGTCAAATTGGCAAGGTAAAAAAGCTTGACAAATGGGTGCCCCACGAACTCAATGATCGCCAGCGCGAAGTACGCGTCGAGACGTGCCTTGCACTGCTCAACAGACACACAAATGAAGGAATTTTGAACCGCATTGTTACCTGCGTTGAAAAATGGATTCTGTTTGATAACCGCAAGCGCTCAGCAAGTTGGTTGGATCCTGGTTCAGCACTTAAACAATGCCCTAAACGAAAACTTACCCCTAGAAAAGTGATGGTCACTGTTTGGTGCTCTAGCGCCGGTGTGATTCATCACAGCTTCTTACCAAACAGGGTGAGCATTACTGCAGATGTGTACTGTGAAGAACTGAACACAATGACGGAGAAGCTGGCACATCTCCAACCAGCATTGGTCAATCGCTCGTCTCCGCTGCTCCTGCACGACAACGCGCGACCTCATACTGCACAGCAGACGGTCTCCAAGTTGCAAGAACTGGGGTTGAAGGTTCTCCGTCATCCGCCCTACTCACCAGACCTTGCGCCTACAGACTATTACTTTTTCCAGAATTTGCATAACTCCTTGGCGGGAAAAAAATTCAATACCCGAGAGGCAGTACAAAATGCCTTTGAAGAATTTGTTGCCTCCCGTCCAGCTGATTTCTTTAAGAAGGGCATCAATAAACTGCCAGTGCGTTGGCAAAGATGCATTGATTGCATGGGTGATTACTTCGATTAATGCAAATAAAAAATACATGAAAAAAAATCGTTTAAATTTTTTCATACAAAACGGCAATTTCATAGGTAAAGACCTAATGTATACATAGACAGAAAGATACAATGTTTATTTTCGAAAATTTCAAAACGTTCCATCAATGAAAGTGTACTTCTGAGATATGGGGCCACCATTTGTAGGTGGTAGAGCCACGGCGAAGCTATTATTGGTTTCAGTATGAATGGGTTGGCTCGCCTGGGGTAGTACCACTTTTTCACAGAAACACCCACGTGAAGTAATAGTGCTTGCATTGTTGCGTTTCGTTCGGTCAGTGAGAGCACCGCATAGATACCTCCCGTCCCGCTCTCCTCTCCCCAGTCCCGTCTTCATCAAATACAGGCTGGCATCGCACTTACGATTCTCCTGGTGTTTTTTTTTCTTCTTTTCTGCAGACTCTTGGTCCGCACCTTTTATGTGCTATCGTTTTATTTAATGTGTAAGTTAAAAATCGTATCTGTGAGCAACTATTGGGTGTTTTTTTTATTATTTCTTTATTATTATTTTATATATTTATTTTTATGATTTCATTTAACTATTAACTATTTTATGTCGGATTTTTTAAAGACGTTATTGCGTTTATGGCGGTTTTATTTTGATCCTTTATCGCCATCTTTAGGTTATAATCCGCGCCGGAGCGCCCGTGGCCCGATGGATGAACCTACTAACTGCGTCGTCAGTCACGTCGGTATAGTAGACACAGGTGTCGGTGTGTCTAGATATTGCCACTATAGCATGTGAAACACTTTCGTGGATTTGCATCCTTCTGCCTTTTGTTTGTAGGATCACCACCGATTTGAAGGTCAATCCCTGGGATTCGTGGACTGTCAGAACGAGCGATCCTTCCCCTACCCCGTAGCCCTTGTTTATCAGGGCTTTTTTCTCTTCCTTTGTGTGTACCAGGAAGTGAATGTCGGGGGTGTGTGAGGATATTTGTTCGCCCTGATAGCCCTTGATGCTCAGAGATCTCACTATCGGTTTCGGTGAGTATATACCGTCGTATAATTGATTCAGTGCATAGGCTACATCCATAGGGTTCCTGTATGTACAAGTGAGCTGTTGGTCAATACCAGCTACGGCCATTGGTCTGCTGTAATCCATCCGAAATAAGTTTTCCAGATCAATGTAGGGTAGTTGGTTGAAATCTCCGATGAGGACAATTTCGCTTGCTTCCGCCAGCTGGCTGGCAGTCAGGATGGTCCCGAAATGGTTCACGAGAGCTTCATCCACGATTAACCTTGGACGCTTATCGTGCTCTCTGAAATCATTTACCAGTATGGACGCCATGGTGCGCACCCGCTTTTCGGCTATTTTGCCGTGTGCCTGCACCAGTTTCTCCTGTAAGTCCTTTGCCGCCTCGATTGTGGTAATCGCCACAGCGTCCCTCTCCACATCGAAGTTTTTAATCAACCACGTAGTCTTTCCACAGCCTGGGACCCCGTTCGTCCATTTGATCTCGGGTGTCATCTTGGTGCTTTCCGCCACTGCTGGATTTAGAACCCTGGAGGTGGTTTTTACCCTCTCGAGAATCTTTTCCTTTAGCATGATTCTTGTGCACCGAGCGACTACTACGATTGGATCCTCTGGGGGCACTTCGAACTTCTGAGGTTGAGTTGCTTCCCGTGTCTCATTTTCTTTCCCTATTTTTTTTCTATTCTATTATTCTATCCTATTCTCCTGGTGTTGCAAGTGTTTATGGACGGTGGTGATCACTTAACATCAGGTGACCCACCTGTTCGTTTGCCTCCTATGATATAAAAAAAAAATTAATAAAAATTCTCTTCAACTAAAATTTCGATTTAAAAATTCAACTGTGAATACAATCGTACTTTAATAATATATCAATTACGTTTTTCAACACAAAAATGACTACATACAAGCTCTGAAAAATGACATTAAACCGCTTTAAAGTCTTATGAATCTGAAAGTTTTCAATTTGTAGGTTAAATTATAATAAATTAAATACTAGGATAGAATTTCATACAAAACTAAGCATAGGTAGCTTGTATCATGATAATTAAACAGCTTATATACAACACATCAAAAACTAGGGGAGTACCAAATAACGCTTCAATTTTTTTATGTAAATAAAGGTATTAACCTTTAAAAT
This sequence comes from Antheraea yamamai, assembly GCA_036509395.1. NCBI lineage: Eukaryota > Metazoa > Arthropoda > Insecta > Lepidoptera > Saturniidae > Antheraea > Antheraea yamamai. Next base: position 2,635,555 of record AP028429.1, on the reverse strand, counting down.
TAAATCTGATTCTTACTTTATATTTGTTTCAGTAACGATGCAGAAATTTTGGATAGTCAAAACGCTGAAGTCGGGAGAAGGTCGAAATTCTGGCAACATTATTTTTAATTATCATTTCTAAGTTACAGGAATTTTTTTTAATCATTGACCTGATTCTTGTTGAGATTTGTTAGTCGCGTGATAGTTTGTGAAATAATGGAGTGATAATCATTACATAGTATAAAACAAAGTCCCCTACCGCGTCTGTCTGTCTGTCTGTTCGCGATAAACTCAAAAACTACCGAACGGATTGTCATGCGGTTTTCATCGGTGAATAGAGTGATTGATGAGGAACGTTTTATATATAATTTGTCAAGGATTTTTTTCATAATCTGGGGGGGGGGCAACGTCTGCCGGGCCCGCTAGTATAACATAAATCCGAACAGATACGACACCACGCGGTATTCACAATCGGACCACCAACATTCATATCGGGACAAGGGATTAATTAAATAATAAATCGCAAAAAAATGGTGCTCCGAGCCACGGAGACGTCAGGCATTTCATTATACATTCTTCTATACCTAATAACTACATAATTTTAGGAGATTAACATAATGATGTATAAGTATTAGGGTGGGCCAAAAAAAACTTATAATTTTTTTTTAGCTACCACGAAATTATCGTCCAAGATGACGAAAAAAAAATTCTGGTAAAGCTCACTCTTAATATTAATTTTCAGAGGTGTCACATCGTGATTTTCGATTTCCCATTTAAATTACACGGGATTTTTTTTTTTTTCGAATTTTGATGTATCTCAACGAGTTATTCTGTGGTAAAAATAAATACATAATTTTGTAGGAAATTGAACGGCCTACAAAAAAGGTCTGATATATTTTTTCGCTAAGTCAACTCGGTTAAAAGTTATTCGCAGTTAAAGTTCAACCTAAAATAATATATGATGACTTTCACAATCTTTTATAGTTTTTTTTTACAAAAAAATGGATCAAAGACATAAAACAACATATTGTTCGTGATTTTTATCATTTTTACTTCCCAAATTTATTGAGAAAAACTTATGTTATGTAGCACGATTCGAATGAAAGCGTTGAAAACTGATTTCAATGTAGTCGGAAGTACTGTAAATATTTTTGATGTGATTATGTCTATTATTTTTTAATTTGTTATTAGAAATCAAGTTTTACCGCTACGATCACTGTAGATAGTGATTCAAGCGCCACCTTTTCTGCATTATTTACATGTAAATACTGCCTTAAGCGCCGTTCATCATCAACTTTGTTTACCGTGCAAAATCATGTGTAATTTGTTTTCTTTTTAATTTTCTTCTTCGAGTACGGAGAAGTTTATTGTTTTAGTTTTTCAATTTCAACTTTTCAATTGTTGCAAATTTACGCTATTATTTAAAAATGATAAAAATCACGAACAATATGTTGTTTTATGTCTTTAAGGCATTTTTTTGTAAAAAAACTATAAAAAATTGTGAAAGTCATCATATATTATTTTAGGTTGAACTTTAACTGCGAATAACTTTTAACCGAGTTGACTTAGCGAAAAATTATATCCGACCTTTTTTGTAGGCCGTTCAATTTCCTGCAAAATTATGTATTTACTTTTACCACAGAATAACTCGTTGGGATACATCAAAATTCGAAAAAAAAATTCCCGTGTAATTTAAATGGGAAATCGAAAATCACGATGTGACACCTCTGAAAATTAATATTAAGAGATCAAACTTTACCAGAATTTTTTTTTCGTCATCTTGGACGACAATTACTTGGTAGCTAAAAAAAAATTAAAAGTTTTTTTTTGGCCCACCCTAATAAGTATATAATATTCCAGATACATCCAGTTCACGGCACTCATCGAGTATCTTGTTCTTATCAACCCAATTAACTTTAGCTGGACTTTTATATAATTGATGATAACAGTAATTACATTAATAAGTCCAAAAGCGATGAATTGAATCTCAAATTATACATATGTAGGTAGAAAGATATAAAGGTACACTTGTTTTATATTTTTGTTAGAAGAATTTATTATAAACGTTGTGTGGTTTTATGAATCCAAGATGCAAATGAAGCTTATTTTCGGATCGTAGGCGTTTCATTGAAAATTTTCGGAAAATTATTCGATTTAGGGTAATAGCGTTTTTAAGCTCAACTTAATGATTGGAAAATAGAAATGATAAAGGGAAATCAATAGTAGACAAGATATCCAACTATATATTTTAACTAGCGGGCCCGGCAGACGTTGTCCCGCCCTGATTATAAAAAAATCCTTGACAAATTATATACGAAAACCTTCCTCATTAATCACTCTATACACTGGTGAAAACCGTATGAAAATCCGTTCTTGAGTTTATCGCGAACAGACAGACAGACAGACGCGATAGGGGACTTTGTTTTATACTACGTAATGATTTCAATCGGCGTATTAATACAATCATTCAAATGATAGACGCATTTTAAAAACTAAACATAATATTTATTTAAATCATGGAATCCTTTCGAACCGAGCCATGGGCGCCACCGTATTGGCCGTGGCTGCTTTGCCGAGCGCCTTCCACTTTACTTCTACACCATGACTGGCTATAATGCAACATGCGATAGATAGACGAAAAAAATTGAGGCAAGGGAAAAAAGTTTCACTTAATTAACCTTCATCTTAATTATATAACCTTTATATCAAGTTATTAACGTTTTGTCATGCGCATGTGCAGGAGATATTTTTGTTTTTTTCCTGTAGACATAATTTATTGTTAAAATGATAAACAACGCAGACCAAGTCACGGGTATAAGTTAATTTTCCAAAGTTAGCTATCATAGCAAATCCGCAATTTTAGAATCTAATAAAGAGTTACTTTAGTAGTAGTCAAGTGAAGTATATTACATATGCAAATATTTTGTTTACAATTATACCTGTGAATTATCAACAGAAAATAACAAAAAAAAATCACCCATTGTTGTTTCTACAGAAAACTCACTGATTTTATTATCGACATTATTGTGTGTGAGTAGTTCGGTGAAGCTGTAAAGGTCTTGCTAGGCTAATAGCGTTGTCAGTCAGAAAAAAAAACATTATTTTGTTCAAACTGTTCTCAAAAATCCACAAATACAAAACAAAATCTTATCAATGATTATAATAATTGTCTTGTTTCATTGTTAAAAACAAAATGGCAATTATCGCTAATCGTGTAGCACCAATATTGGTGCTTGAGTCAATCGGACTGGTATCTACATAGATATACGCGTCATGAATGTTACAAATGGATTACACTAAATTCAATGTAATTATATCTTCTTTATATTACTGCCTTTACCAAAAAGACAATTATTTCGTTTTACAAAGTATCTTGACTTCAGTGTTCTTACAAAAGGGGAGGGAGAGGCATCTAGAAATTCAAGAATATTATGTGATGTCTTAGATTTTTGTTCCATGTTATATCTATCGTCTATCTATAGATATATCATCATCGCTACATATTATAAATCAAAGTCCTCTGCCACGTCTGTCCGTCTGATCGCGATAAACTGAAAAACTACTGAACGGATTTTTATGCCGTTTTCATCGGCAGATAAAGTGATTCATGAGGAAGGTTTAGGTATATAATTTGACAATGTTATTTTTATTATCAGGCCGGGGCTAAGTCCAATGGACCCGCTAGTTATTTCTAATTCACTTATTAGATACGCAAAATACCACCAACATTATATATCAAAAATCAAATCAAAAATGTTTTATTGCAGACAAACGTCAATTTGGTTAGTTTACAGAATGTATTATATAGAACCGTTTCAAGCGGGTAGACAGTTACTGATATCGACTCTTAACTTGGATTTACAAGATATTGGAATGTTTCGTGGGTTATTATCCAAACCTAATAGTATTGAAGCACTGAATTTATTTAAGATGTTGAGTCGTCATTAATGACGCTCTAGTAGTTTATATTAGCTTTAATAATGTGTTTTATTTAAGATATTCAGCGTGTAAATTAAGTTAAGTTTACTATGGAGCTGATATAGTCAAAAAAAAGCTCCTAAATAAATTTAAAAAATTTAGGTTCAAAAGACGCAAGGTTATGTATAAAAAATAAATACCACTTCATCCTAATCTAAGATCTTATCAAAAACTCATTCTATTTATTTATTTAATTTAGAAGTCGCTTTATGATTCACATATAAATGATTTTGAAGTTAAATCTTCTGAGTTTTTAATTAATGAATCAAAACTCGATTTCAGATAAGTGGATTTAATTAAACCTGCCTCAATTAATGTGTCGATACGCTTATCTCCTGTTCACTGTGAACTGGCGTGATTACGATACAATTTTCATCGACCAATTGCATTTGTAGTTCTCGATAAACTTTTTAACCACCCTGAACGTAGTTACGTAGGTACAAATTTAGGTATAAAAACGTATGATATTGTAAATATAAAGTCGACACAAGTTAAGGATAAATAAATGTCAAATTTAGATTCTTATATAAATACCAGTTGTGCCCGCGATTCCGTCCGCGTGGATCATAATGTAAAAAAACAGTAACTAATAAAATCATAAGAATGTATTAAGTCCATTTACGTATGTACTTTTTTCTCGTACTTAAGTTGCGTCGTCATTAAAATTACAATAACTTTTGATAGAGTGAACCGATTTTAATGAAACCAAGACTAAATGTTACTCGAGGATATGCTTTATGATTTTGTTGGTGAGATTTTGGTGTGAACGCAGTGTTTTAGCAGTGACATGTGTTCAAACAAACAGACAGACAGACAGACGTTTCTAAAAATGATTGAAATGTATTTTATTAAGACACTTGCAACAATTTTTTTCACAAAACTCAAAAAAGTACAACCACGTTAAATTTACACTCTTATTATATGTATAGAATTTAACTATGTTTTGTATCATCTACTAGACTTTATTACATGCTAGCTATGTATAACTTACGGTTAAATTTAGAGCTTAACAAGAACTTTTTACTGCCTGTAAAAAGGATTTTCAGAATATCAAATCAAAATTCTGTCTGAAAAAGTGGCACGAGAAAAAATATGTGGTGTTATGAAATTACGATGCGTTTTTTTCAGATCGTAGGCATCTAACTGAAAATTTTTGAAAAATTATTCGATTTAGGGTATTAAAATTGCGTTTTAAATTTTTACTTAATAATTGGCAAATGGGATAATGCGAAATCAACAGTAGACGGGATATCCAACTATAAATTTTATTTCTATCTACGTATTAGAGTGCGGAATACAAAACACAGTCATTTAGATTTTAGACGCATGTTAAAAACTCAGCACAATTTTTATATAAATCATTGAATTGTTTTGATTTGGGCCTTGGGCGCTTTGGCTGCCCTGCCGAGCGCTTTTTACTTTGGCCCTACTTCGCGACCTTCTGTAATGCGACATGCGATAGATGAACGAAAATCTGAGGCGGTGGAAAAAAGTATCATGATTAGATATAACACATCGATAGAATAATCGCTATCGATAATCATAAGTAAAACAACAAAAGAGGTTGGACTATACCTAAGCGCAACAGTTTTATAGATTTTCTCACTCATTTAAAACTATCGAAGTTTTAATTCGTATTACTAAATCTTTTTATCACTGAGCTGTTTAATTTATGAATTGGACGAGTAAATGTTAGCAAAAGATATAAACTATACATACACGAAATCTTATTAAAAAAATACGCGCCAATTCTTACCTAATTCCGATAAATTTACTACAAATCGCTCCGGTCGTATGACATTGGTGCGCAGTCATCGAACTTGCTTTATCTACGCGCATATCATTCGGCGGGTTATCATCCACGCGCCAGATAACCTCGAAGTTTATATAAACGAAGTATCTTATTAAAATCTCCAGTATACCACGAAGCTTTCGCTGTAACACATCGACTATAATTGACCGAGGTCGGGTTTAACAGAAGCTAATAACAGACAGATTAGTGACTTTTTGCGATTGAAAATGCGTTTGTTACGAGCGATTATGCTTATTCTTACTGCATTGCTTCTTCTGACGTCGGCGACGGAGAGTCGACCTCGTCATCACAAGCAAGCGACGTTTTGTCTGCTGAAAATCTGCAGCTACGCACCAATAGCACACCGTGTGCATCGAATCAGGTAGCGAAGCATTCAACGGGGAATGGTTCCTACACCGTTCTGAGCGTCAACAACATAAGAGTTATTCATTTTTGAATAAACCAAACTGGTCCGTTGACTCGGATATATACGCCTATATTATTAGGCATACTCCGCCTAAGTATCCAGTGCTTGATGGCAATTTTTGGATTTTAGATTTATTGTATTTATTTTAAGAGCGGGCGACTAAATTTAGATTTAAGTGAAATTCTTACGTTCCTACGCCCGCTTTGTACTTATTTACTTAGAGTATTGTATTGTATTTATATATAGTTATAAGCTTAGAGATTTTTATGTAGAATATACATAACTTGATTTGGTTTGAAGAAGAATGTAATTTATTGTACTTAAATTGAAATATAAATTGTACTAAATAGTCAGAACAATGATTGCGGACAAATATTTCGTATTTAGAGCGTATTTATATTATATTTAAGTAGTTGGTTTTGTATTAAATGGAAACGTTGTTCCTTCTTAGTATTAAGAGATTTGTAATATGATCATGTAATACTCTTGTTATTGGAAAACGAAATATTTATTATTTATTTAACGATAAGAATATTTATGGAGTAATAAAATAATTTTATTTTAAAACTTATTTGCTTGGTTTTTATTTCACTCGGTGATTACATTATTTTAACGAAATAAAATAATTTTACATCCCTTTTATAAGTCTTCATTTGGCTGACATTTTTAACGAAAGAAACGACTTAAAAAATTTAATTTACTCAAGTAGTCTTTTAAATCTAAAATCTGAAAATATTATTTCGGCCATTTTCAGAAAGACCGTCTATAAAGGTTTTAAATTCATAATCTATATAAATAAAAAAAACTGAATGTCTGTATACGCATCATTTCGAAACGTACGATACGTAATTAACAAAAGCAAAGCGATAACAAAAATAACAAATTATAGGCTGCAAATTGTTTAGCAGTTATAGTAAACTACAATAAAGGCTATTATAGGGTGGATCAATATGTGAACGACGGTGACGTCTAGAAATGACGCCCTTCTCTGTGCATCCACTGAAAACGAATGTAACTATTAGGGGTGTGCGAATATCGTTCGAATCGAATCGAATCGAATATCAATATTTCGTAAAAATTTCGAATAATTCGAAAGTTTTCGAATAATTCGCGAATTAAGGGGGTATTCTAGTCTAGAAGCATGAATTTCAACTATATTAATTGTTCTATTTGTGTAACTATATTTCATGGTTTAAATAAAATGTATATTGACTGTTAAATTTTTATTCGAAAATTGAAAATAAGAAACCCTGAAAAAAATTCGAATTATTCGAAAGTTCCCGAATAATTCGAAAATTTTCGAATTATTCGAAATTTTTCGAATTATTCGAAATTTTTCGAATTATTCGAAATTTTTCGAATTATTCGGGAACTTTCGAATAATTCGAATTTTCGAATTATTCGATTCGAGTTTCGAATCGAATATTAATATTCAATTCGGAACGAATAATTGGTAAGTTCGAATTATTCGCACACCCCTAGTAACTATCTATGTTTTGTAAAATTATACATATACCATGAAGAGATAAACTAGATCGAGTTTCTTGCTGGTACTTCTCGCTGACTGGGTTGTTTTCCGAAAAGGCGGGAGCTTTGACGTTCATAAGCGCCTTCTAAGGGCCTAAATTGAATAAATTATTTTATGATTTTGATTATACGCTACAATTTGGCTAATTGAGATTATAAACTTATACAGTACATAATATTTTCTTTATTTCATTGTTTGAAACCAATCTTCTAGTGGATTATTGCTGCCATTGTCGAGTAGGTAATGACATTGTAAGTTTCTTGCGATCATTTAGTTACTTGGGATCATTTCAATAAATTAAAAAGATGGTGACCGTCTTGTTTTTGTGGCAAGTCAAAATACATGCGCCGTGGTATTATTTCCCACTCACTTCACTAGTGCACAATGACTAAACTATATTATTTACAACACTAGGAATATTGCAAAATATAAAATAAATGACACAAGATTACGAATAAAATATAAAAACCACTAAATGACATTCCAAGATCCCGCCAAAACCCCTACATAATCCCAATTTGGCAATTTGAAGCCTATACGTAGTTTCCTATTTCTACTATCGCTTTGCGTTTGTTTATTGTAAATAAGTCATGACATAGTTTACTAATGCAACAACAATATAATAAAAATGTATTGTACCTGAGGAATCAATCAGCTCTATATGTAAGCAAAACTACGCGTAAAAGCTAGTATATAGGTAACTGTAAAGTTTTATCAAAATCAGTTCGATAATTTTTATAGTTTCGTGTTTATAAAAATCGTAGTGTCTTAAAACTTGAATAACCTTATTTGAAATTAATAGGATAGGATAGTATTGAGAAGGGTGGAAAGCCCTTTTTCAAAAAAAAAAAAAAAAATATTTTTTTTTTTTTTTTAAAAAAAAAAAAAAAATTTAAAAATTTTTTTTGTATGAATCTTTCGTGATATTTTTTGGATAAGGACCATGAAGTAACGAAAATAATTTGATATAAATCAATCCAGTAGTTTTCGTATGATACGTGCATTAGAGTAGCAGGGTATAGACTCGTGTATATTTCCTTTATATCTATACTAATACTAGCGGTACCTACGGATGTTGTTCTGCCTTAATAATAAAAAAAAACTAAAATTCAACCGCAGCGCCACCTACCAGCTCCAACTGTGAATCTAAACCGTTCTCGGATCCATTTGAACACGCACACAAAATTTTATCAAAATAGGTCCAACCGTTTAAGAGTTCAGTGACATACACACGTACAGAAGAAATTTATATATAAAGATTATAAAGCTGAAGAGTTTGTTTGGTTGAACGCGCTAATCTAAGGAACTACTGGTCCGATTTGAAAAATTCTTTCGGTGTTTGATGGCTCATTTATCGAGTAAGGCTATATATACATCATCACGCTAAGACCAGCAGGAGCGGAGCACCAATGAAGAATGTTTCAAAGTCGATTTTTTTCCTTTTGAGAGCTTCCGCTGCGTGTTAGCGTTAGTAATATATACGTTGCCATGGTAACGTCGTAAGTTTCTATCGCAAACATTTTCAAAGTTTATTTTGTGTTCCTATTCAAAAAGTTTATTCACATTAGTTTTGTTTCCAATTTTTTATTTGCAGTCTATTATCATTACATAGTATAAAACAAAGTCCTCTGCCGCGTCTGTCTGTCTGTCTGTTTGCGATAAACTCAAAAACTACTGAACAGATTTTCCTGCAGTTTTCACCAGTAGATAGATAGATTCATGAGGTAGATTTAGGTATATAACATGTCTATAGTTTTTTAGTTATTAGGACAGGACAACGTGCGCCGGGCCCGCTAGTGTATTATAAAAATAAAATGTGTGTATGTAATATTAAAATAACAAATTTTTGATGAATGGATATATATATGGCTATAAATAATAAAAAAATAATATTTTTGTCGCTATGTCTATCTGTTTGTTTGTCTGTTCCGGGTAATGTTCGAAACGACTGAACCTATTTTAACGGGAATTTTACTGGCAGATAGCTGAAATTATAGCCGGTGACATAGGCTATTTTATTTATCCGCGACTTCGTCCGCAGTGCTATTTCCAAAATGGTTGGACCGATTTTAACGGGATGTTCACTGGTAGATAGCAGACGTCATAAAAAGTAATTTAGATTTTTATTCGCCTACGTTCGGAGTGGAGTATCCGAAATTTTTGGACCGATTTTTACGGGACTTTCACTGGTAGATAGCTAACCTCATAAGAAGTAATTTAGTTTTCTTTTAGAATAGCTGTTACCTACGCCTTCTTCCGCAGTGGAATACACGAAATGCTTGGACTGATTTTCACGGGGCTTTCACTAGCAGATAACTGACCTTATAAGAAGTAACTTAAACTATTATTTTGTTCATCATTTATTTATTATTATTATTGTTAAATTATTTTCTTATCCGCGTCTTGCTACGCAGTGCTATCTCCAAAATGGCTGGACTGATTTTTACGGGACTTTTCTGGGCAGATAACTAACTAATGAGCAATTTTATTTTAAGCTAGCAGGTTCGGCAGAAGTCCCGACCTGATAATAAAAAGAAAACCTTGAGAAATTATATCTAAACCTTCCCCTTTTCCCTAACAAAAATCACTCTACACGGCTAATGTCTTTACTTTAAAATTGATTATGATAAAATTTTAAAATTATACTTTATTTCATAATAACTAACTAATAATAATAATTAAGGATCGTGATGGTCAATATATGAACATGACGCTGACATTATGAAATGGTTAGTGATGCAATATGATAAAAATGTAAACACTTAGACAAACAATCAACACCATTACACGATAAATAACCAATCTTAAAGGATTAGACACAGGTGGCCGATTGTGAATCGTTTTTACATCGACCTATTTATATTTTATACTCTAGCTGCCTGCCCGGGTGTATCTACTAACGATGGTATTTTGTCGTGCGGGACAGCAGCTCAGATGGACGCCATATTCCTACTACAAAAATGGGCAGTTCGGGCTATTTTTATGGGGCCTCGCGAATTATTAAAGGCTAATTTTCAAGAATCCGGTTTCTTAACTCTCAATACATTCTTGATAATCTAATATATGTACCTACGCAAAACTTAGATAAGCTAGATTTAGTGAAAGTAACCGACACCATTTCAATCCTGGAAATAATGACAAACTGGTCATTCCATGTTTGTCAGATAGTTCTAGAACCATGTCAAGCGGGTTTTAATGTCTAAAGGTTATTTTAATATACGGTGGAGCAATATGTACACGATTATGATTTCTAGAAATGACGCTCCTCTCTGCGCATCCGCCAAAAACGAATTTAACTGTCTACGTCTATAACTATGCAAGTTCATAAAAAGATGTTGCATTATGTTATGAAAAGATAGATCACATCGAGTTGCTTGCCGGTTCTTCTCGGTGACTGGATTGTTTTTCGAAGCGGTGGTAACTTTGACGTTCATATGTGACTTCTCAGGCCCTAAAATGAATAAAGTATTTTTTATTTTGATGGCCTTGCCATGTTTGTCACTGCTTACTTGTATACCCGAGAAGAAATAGGTGTGCATGTGGTCCAATCTTGGTGATGATTATCTATAAGCGATTCCCATGGTCCAACCACCGATGCAAGAAGATTACCGTGAACAAAGGCCAGTTAACACATCACCTCTCATGGGCATCGGGTTGCAATGTCTCATATTGCATGTCGCATTGAACGCAACGTGAGCACGGCACTCTTGCGGCAGGATAAATCTATAGTAGCGACACGCTATAATGGCCGTTTTGACGTTGATACGTTCATGAAATTTCATATAATTTAATAACTATATTTAAGGGAGCAAACTGGTCTTCTTTATTGTCAATAGAGATGTGCAGTTAGTCTTAAAATTTATCGAATGTTAGGACACAAAATTAATTTAGTAACAGATACTAATAACTACATACAATAACTAATACTATATCTAATTATATAAGGTGGTCCCACGATTAAGTCTTTTACGTTTTTACTTTAAAAAACAGCGCTATTTGACAGATTCCTTACTGGATTATGATTATTAGTGTACTTATTTAGAACACAACTCGAGATTTATATTTATTACAATATGCAAAATGCTTAATGCAAAACAAATCAGCATTTGATTATATATTGTTTCAAAAATAAATCGACATTTCCCGTCACTATTCGAATGTATCAAAACAGCCATCATAGCGTGCCGCTATTATAATGGCTCAATTATATGGGTACTGAAAATGGTTTCTTAAAGAACATTCGAGAAATTGAGTGTTATGATAACATTTACAAATACTAAGTAAAAGCAACCGTACGAACTGTCAATGACGCTTGTAACAGATAGTAACAGAACATTATACGTACGTATGTACAGTGAAAATGAGGTCAATAATAACTGAACAAAGGCAAGGAGACTGACGTAAAACCTATCGGTTATCAGAGGATCGTACGATATGAATGGCATTTGATATTATATTTATACGTGCGATTTTAAACCATATGTCTTTGCAACAAAGGCTGCAGAAGATTATCAACTTATTCTGATTCTTTGTAACTGGCCTGTGACTTAGGAGCAAGGCGGCACTTTTCATTGAAATAGGGTTACCATTCCTAGAAACATCAATCGATGTTCTATTATTTTTTGATTCATAGATAAAAAACGATCGAGTCGTTCATACTTTGGACAAACGAACCTTAAAGGGGCAATAGGTATCCCTAAAATGATGATTTATTGCGACTGCTAATTTCTTCCCTACATATTATAAAACAAAGTCTGCTGCCACGTCTGTCTCAAAAACTGTTGGACGGATTTTTATGCGATTTGACCAGTAGATAAAGTGTTTCATGAGGAAGGTTTAGGTATATAATTTGTCAAGGTTTTTTTTATTATTAGGGCGGGATAACATCCGCCGGGCCCGCTATTTATATATAATAATATAAATTAAATAATGGAACTACTCTATAGATTTCGATCAAAAAATATCGACTTTATATTATTTTCGTGCTGGGTCAAACAGTAACGTAAAATCGCACAATACTTTTTTTTTTTTTATTTATTTAGGAGCTTTTTTTTAACTATATCAGCTCCATAGTAAACTTAACTTAATTTACACGCTGAATATCTTAAATAAAACACATTATTAAAGCTAATTAAACTACTAGAGCGTCATTAATGACGACTCAACATCTTAAATAAATGTGATAACAACTTTAACTCCAGTATGATTCCATGGATTCTGTTATTGGCCACACTAATTACAATATGGCGGCTTAGTACTTATTGATAGGATGTAAGGTGGGGTTGAGGGTTGTTGTTTGTACCCGACTGGATGGTAACCACCATGCGTATGGTGAACAACCAGTGAAAGTGACTGTCTTTTAATTACGTATGTATATATGATAACGGCGACTGTTGACGTATTGTATATCTTTCAACTTCAACTTTTTTATAATGACGTCTTATAGATACGAATTCTGCCAGTGTCAAGTCGGTCATGGGAGTTACTTTATAGGTGCTATTAAATTTTTATTTTTTAACTAGCTGTGCCTGCGTGGAACCTTACGTAAAAAAACAGTGACTAATAAACCAGATCTGGATGTATGGAGTTTCCCCATTTACCGGACATAGTTCCTCTTTTCTAGTACAATAAAAATATAATATGTAGAGTTCTTGTGGGGAACTAACATTCCTAAAGACCACAAATCAAATTAAATAAATATTGAATAAAATGAATAAGTAAAATGGCTTGTGGTTAAGTTATCGCGGTAAAAGTTGGAGCGAGAGGTATACCAGCAAAATCTCTCTCACCTTCTGAAGGACTTGGCCTGTCGAGATGAGTGTTCTTTTTAGAACGAGTATCAAAGGCTGCACTAAGGTTCCTCAGATTTGGCTAGGCAGGGCGGGAAACTGAGCAGTGAAGGTGAGGTTGATGCGCATCTAAAGAGGGCTTTAAACCTACACCTGGGTCGCAAGTCCTGGGAACTGCTCTGAGTCTCTCCCTCTGCCACACGATGGACCCGGCACCCGCACGGTGAATCCATGGAAGGCTAAGAAGTTCGTCCCGTCTCTCTGAATGTATGAAGTCTATTTACTTATATAGTTTTCTCTCGTACTTAACTCGCGTCGGCATTAACATTTCAATAACTTTTCAGACCAAATCGATTTTAATGAAACAAAGTCTAAATTTCACTCCAAGATATGCTTTATGATTGAATAGGTTTTATCATTAACGCAGTACTTTACACTACGTTTGCGTGTTCAAACAAACAGACAAACCTATAGACAGTTAGACAGACATTTCTAAAAACGATTGAAATGTATTTTATTAGTTATTCCAAGACACCTGTAACCATTTTTTTTTTTCACAAAAATGTAAAAAGTACAGACACGTTACATTTACATTCTTTTTATATGTATAGATTTAGATCTTCCAGATTAGATCACTGAACTACACAAAGACAAACACAATGCCTTAAATAAATATTTATTTACATAATAATTGTTGTTAGTTAGTGTGAGTTTAATTTTGGTTATAGATAGAAAATTAGCACACAAAAAACACATAGAAGAACAAAGATTTAAAATCAGATGGACGGTGTATTTTGTTAGGTAAAATATCAAATAAGGAATATACTAAATTGGGGCATTTAAAAGTAGATATATTGTATATCTCTTGTGCATCACCGTCATTTCTTTGTCGTCCTACAGTAAAAAAAAAGACGTCAACGAATGCACTGCAAATCCATTGGATAAGCACATTAATGACAATACCTGCTAATAACTATAGCACAGTTGGAGTTTTCGGCGGGATCTTAGAATGTCATATAGTAGAATTTATATTTTATTCATAGCCTTGTGTTTTTTGACTCTATATTTTGTAATATTGGTGGTGTTTTACGTAATATAGTTCGGTTATTGTGAAGTGAAGTGGATGGGAAATATTACTGCGGGGTGGTAGGGTGTCTGTACCCGACTGGATCGCGACCACCGTACACCAGGTGGAACACCCGCCATAGTGGCATGTTTGGGTGTGTCGCGTTGGGGGATCAGGGGGTGTATATCAAGAAAGGGGGGGGGGGGGTCTCTCAAAGGGGGTGTTTTTGGGGGGGGAAGAAAGGGGGGACGGGGGAAAAAAAAAATTTTTTTTGGGGGTGGCAATTTTTTTTGGATAATATTGTTATTACCACGCCAACAGCCCTCCCCGGCAACAAAAAAAAAAAAAAATTACCACGGAACATGAATACTGAGAAGCGATAAAACTCCATGGAAAGTTCTAAAAAGGGAGCCACGATCTTGTTAGAACATTGAAATAATCACAAGACCCTTGTAATCTTATTACCTACTCGACAATGGCAGTAAAAATCTAGAAGATTGGTTGCCAAAAATAAAAGAAAGAAAGAACTACAGTTATGGACAGAAAATCTCCAATATAAGTATATGAGCGTTATTCCTGATATAGCTATTACTAAAAGCTGTTTTTGTGTGCAGTATCTATTGATTTTTAATTTAAAATAAGGCATTCCAAAATTAGCTTTTCCTTAGAAAAATAATGGCTAACCCTAAACGACACTGATATAGACGCGATATTAATCATCTTGATCGTGCAGTTTTGTTATGATGTTTCAAGTTTATTATTAAATACGAGATAAACAGTTTGTTTACTGTTAACAGTTGTTGGGGGCTCGACAAAGTTTTAAAAGCTTTCGCTGTGTGTGTTACGTTATGTTTATACTTGATTATAGTCTCAATGTTTATTTCATTTCCTTTAATGCTAATTATCAGATGCGATCCACATAATTTTAAGTGGATAACCAAACTCGAAAGAGAATACAAATAATATTTTTTTTCTAAATTTGTAAATCTTACCAGATAAATTTTGTGAATTTTAAGATTCAACAATCGCCGAATGTATGTAAGCGCATAGTCTTATAACGGATGCACCTACTTGGTTCATTATTTTTGTTGTTTGTGATTATCAAAACAAGTGTCCAAAATTGTACGGAGAAGTGAAGAAAAAACGGTAAAAAATCTCCATATAATAAAGTCCAGAATACACATGCTGTTACTCGAACAAAAGCATGCCAGTTACTACCAAGAACAAGGTGCTGGCAAGTGTATCAATATTCTGCCCATAGCTCTCAGGCCAGTACAAAATATATCAGGAGATCGCAGCTCGTTTGATTTATTCCCCTCGCCGGGAACTGGATAAGGAGACTTACTTATTAAGAACCTTGATTATAGAAACTGGTATGCGACCCACAGGCATATGTATCGCGGCTTCACATAATGCAAATACCCAATATGCGGTTTACCAGCACCTGGTACGCATAGCATCCCGTCTGGTGAAATGATTAACATAACTGTTAGAACTTGGTTTATGAATAAGATAACCAATGTAGTACACACATGGCACAATTTTTATTCAATAAAATAAACAGAATAACCTTCAAAAATGTTTATAAGAATTCCGACAATTACAAATGACCCAATAATAGAAATTGAAACGTTTCCAGGAAACAAGAAATATTTATCCTCTGTATTTACGCAAGCCCTTATCTCCGTGTGCTATTTTCAATTGCTTATAATTCCATATTTTTACTGTATTTTCCTTATAATTTTGATACCTTCTACAATAAATCTAAAACTATGAGAAGTAATAAATCAGTGTATCGAGTTTATTTATAACACATTGAACTGGAATTAATCTCAGCATTAATTGTCTTGTTTCTTAAGTACGAGCTAAATGTTTTCTATATTCAAGATATTTTTTAATCGACTTCAAAAAGGAAGAAGGTGTTCAATTCGGTTTTATTTTCTTTTAATCTATACTAATATTATTAAGCTGAAGAGTTTATTTGGTTGAAAGCGCTAATCTCAGGAACTATTGGTCCGATTATTTCAGTGTCAGATAGCACATTTATCGAGGGAGGCTATATACTATCACGCTAAGACCGATAGGAGCGGAGCACCAATGAAGAAAGTTTCAAAATCGTTTTTTTTCCTTTTGAGAGCATCGATTACGTGTTACCGTTACTAAAGTAACTATTCCTACCAAAGTAACGGACGAAGTTGCGACCAGAACCTAGTGTTTCGTACCTCACAGCTTCGTCATTTATATAGTGGAAAATTGCTTTTTTATTGATAAGATAATATTTTTAAGGTATAATATTGCATATTTATATCATCTTTGTATACTTTACAGATTTTAGCGTTTGACCACAACCGCATCTGATGGTAAATGACGATGTGACTAAGATGGTAAACACGCTAAACCAACAAGGGGGCTGGCTCTCAAGTGCAGCTGCTGGAACACACCAACAGGTGCTTGACGACAGGTTTTAAATATGAGGGTGGTAGCTAGTAAGGCGAACTTAGAAAAAGCGAAGGTGGTAGAGCCATGCTGAAGCTGTTACTGGTTTCAGCATGATTGGGTCGACTCGCCCGGGGTAGTACCACCATCTCACTGAAAACCGACGTGAAGTAACAGTGCTTGCGTTGTTGCGTTTCGTTCGGTCAGTGAGAGCGCCGGAGACCCACCTCCCCTCCCCTCCCCCCTTCCCTTACTCCCCCTCACCCTCAAGAAAGGTTGGCAACGCACTTGTGACTCCCATGGTGTTGCAAGTGTCTATGGACGGTGGTGATCACATAACATCATGTGATTCATCTGTCCGTTTGCCTCCTATGATAAAAAAAAGTTAAGTCATTTTTTGTCTGCTTTCAAGCGTCTGGCAGAAGTTGTACGCCTGGTTAGGTGTCTGGCGACACTGGTTCCTGCTTTAGAATGATATTATACACGACATAATATATAAAAGTCAGCCATTTAAAAATAAGTAAAGTAGCACCTATTTTTAGTCACCTTTGTCTCCTGGTATGTATACATCGCCCCCGGCCCCGAACTTTGTGAGTGCGAAAACGTTATAAGTACATAAAATACTACTCAAAACATAAGGTTTCATCCATTTAAAAAATAAGTTAGGTCTGGCAGCTCTGGGATCTTGGTCTAATCTATACTTCTATACTAATATATAAAGCTGAAGAGTTTGTTTGTTTGGTTGAACGCGCTAATCTCAGGAACTACTGGTCCGATTTGAAAAATCTTTCGGTTTTAGATAGCTCATTTACCGAGGAAGGCTTTAGGCTATATATCATCACACTAAGACCAATAGGAGTGGAGCGTCAATGAAGAATGTTTCAAAATCAGGCATATTTTTCGTTTTGATTGCTTTCGCTGCGTGTTAGTATTACATACGTTGCCATGGTAACGTGGTAAGTTTCTATCGCAAACATTTTCAAAGATTATTTTGTGTTCTTATTCAAAAAGTTTATTCTACGTTAGTTTTGTTTCCAATTTTTTATTTGCAATCTATTACGTAAAAATAAAGTGTGTGTATGTAAAAATAAATAATAACTTTTTGGGGAATGGATATAGCTACAAATAAAAAAATAAAAAATTTTTATATTCGGTCGATATTTTTATATTATTATATTTTGCCTGTGTGTTTATTTGTTCCGGGTAATCTCCAAAACGGCTGGACCTATTTTAACGGGAATTTTACTGGCAGGTAGCCGAAATTATAGCGGTTGACATATTTGTCCACGGCTTTGTTCGGATTGCTATTTCCAAAATGGTTGGGCCGATTTTCACGGGCCATTCACTGGTAGATTGCAGACCTCATAAAAAGTAATTTAGGTTTTTTATTCGCCTTTGGCAGCAGTGGAATTTCTGAAATGCTTGAACTAATTTTCACGGGACTTTCAGTGGCAGATGACTAACTAATGAGCTATTTTATTTTAACCTAGCAGGCTCGGCAGACGTTGTCCCGCCTTGATAATAAAAAGAAAACCTTGACAAATTATACCTAAACCTTCCCCATGAACTTTTCTACCTACTGATGAAAACGGCATGAAAGTCCGTACTGTAGTTTTTGACTTTATCGCGAACAGATAAACAGACAGATCAGAGGACTTTGTTTTACATTATGTAGTGATAAACTGTTACCTGTGCATTCATTCATGTGAAATTGATCACAAATAATTTATTTACTGTAAACAAGCGCGTGAGACGTGCGCTGTACTGGACTCCAAAAATAAATGTATGTAAATTGAATTATATAATCATTTTGGTCAATTTGGCGGCCATTTTGTTTTATTTACCGCGTTTGCATCCACATAATTCAGTGATTATAGCAACGTATAAGAATAACACAATTATATCGATAATATAGGCATGTTATATGTATATAATAAAAAATGTAACACATATTGTTCGATAATGTATAGTTTAAAAATTCATTACTTTCTTATATAGTGTTACTGAGCACTGAGGGTGGTATATAGTAGGTTAAAGTTCCAGGTATGTTGCTGATGATAAATTCCATCACATTCGATATACTACTCCTATCCACATATCTAATGTACACGTTACATGTTACAGTTGGCGTGCTTGTCGTAGTTACAAATGTTTATGAAAAAGTATATCTGTAATGTACACACCTACTTACAATTTGACATTTCTTTAATACATTAAAAAAAACGCGTGCAGAGCCGCGGGTGACAGCTAGTAATAAATAAAGATACCTGACCACAAAAACAACAGTCTTATAATTTTGAACAAATAGTATATACAGCATTTTACTTTAGCTAGCAAGCCTTTGAACACTCCTAAATAACATAAACCAAAAGGCCAATTACCTTTTTTTATTAATAACTAGCCCGCAACTCCATTCGCGATGAACCTAATGTAAAAAAAACAGTGATTAATAAAATTATCTGAATGTATTAAGTCCATTTATCTACTTTTCTGTCATACTTACAATAACTTATGGTAGATTGAACCGATTTTAATGAAATCAAGCTTAAATGTTACTGGAGGATATGCTTTATGATTTTCTCGTGAGATTTTAACGTGAACGCAGTACTTTAGCAGTGACGCGTGTTCAAACACAGACAGACAGAAAAATTATTCAAATGTATTTTATTACTTATTCCAAAACACGTGCAACAATTTTTTTCACAAAAGTAAAGTACAAAAGTACACGTTACATTTAAATTCTTATGAAATGTATGAACGCACATAATGTTTGAAATCTTTTCCATATCCCACGGCTTAATTTGCGAATTACAAAATTTATAGCTATTTAGACATTACAATTTTCAATTAAGTTAAAACGTCACTAAACATTTAAAATACACTTTATTGTGTAATGTTTTGATTACTATAATATTATTATCACACATTTCAATGACGTTTACAGAGAAAATTATTTTCCATGATGTAAACGATCCCTAATAATAATGAGACTTCTAGATTGTATGTACTAGATTTTGCAATACAGTAAATTCTCTTTATTCCCGGGTACGAATATTGTAATCAGTTTCTGTATTCGCGGCTAACAATGTATTATTTTATATGCCTAATATTTTTAATAATAGTGTTTAATAATTTTTTAAATAATTATATTTTTATTATAAAAAAAAGAAAGTTGTTCGTTGATAACAGCCATCGCGTCGCGAAATTACAAAAATATATCGTGTTCTAGAGTTTTTGTAATCAATTCCATCACATACAAATTTAATCAACTTGTTTCGAAATATTGTTCTTCCAAGTTGAAATTTATTTAAATAAAAGTATATCTAACCTTAAAGCTGTTCTAGTCTTGAACAATCTCGGTCATACTCGTGAGTTTGAAAGTTACGAATTCGTAATTAAATGATGTGCAAGACAATCTAAAATCACTAAATTCTTTAATCTTTAGCACAATCTAAATAATAGTATATTTCTGAATAAATTGAATTTTGTTTTGATACGTTTACATTTTATTATCTAGTCTCGGAAAATTTCTTCTATATTTCTATACAAAATGTCATTCCGTATTGATGGTTTCTATTTTCGCGGCATAATCATAGAACGTATACCCCGCAAATAAAGAGAGTTTATTGTATTGATTTCGCATATTAATTCTTTTTATGATATTTATATCTTAGTCCGGTGAAGTTGTGAATGCCCATCAGGCCAATCGTTAGTTCGAAGAAAAAAGGCTAGGGATTGAGTCGAAGGACCAAACACTTATATTAACAATACATCGTATTGTTTTGAGTGATAACGTTTTATAAATCAATGAACGCCGACTGCACGCACAAAAAAGCATGACTCATTGTCACGTTCCGCCTGAGCCGAGCGTGCAAGCGAGAGCGCGGAATAAGCGACAGAGAGGCGCGATCGGCCTAAGCGCTCGGCTTGTGACGCATCTATATCTCTTCCTCTCATCGACCGACGCGTCCGAGTCGTTATCACGTAAAATTATCGTCGGTAAACCGACTTTACAGACAACCTATTTTTTTTTTGGATTTTTTTACGGTCAAATAATAATACTGTTAGATCTAAAAATAAAGGTGATCAACGAGAGAAACAGTTCATAGGCAGTCGACGCAGCCATCACAATCAGCGAAAATATCTCTTCACACTTACTAATGGACCACTTCTTAATGGACCCGATGTTATATGAAGGAAGGAATGTATCAATAGATTTATAGAGCTTTACCATATGGCAAAGATATATCACGAAATATTGAATTTGTGCCCAAAAGGAATTTATTAAAAAAAAACCCTAAAATGTATGTACAGTTATGAAAAGGAGAGGAGTTTCGTATATCTATCACCGCATGGACTTCGTTTCCTGCATTAGTATCAATAATATATTTATTGGACAAGCGTATTCCATCAGCTCTGATTATAGTCAAGTATGAACCAACAGTACCGCAGTAATAATAGGTACGTTCTCGGTCATCTTATCTTGGCTGCTCCACATAGTAACACCTGGTCGTATTTCTTCATATGTCGGGAAGCCAATTCAACGTCCACGTCGGTTAAAAAATATGCTTCGAAGTTGGTAAGAGGTCGAAGCATGGAATAAAGACGCTCCGCGTATTTTCTTAAAAAAATAGTGTAACAAAGATTAATAGGTGCCCGTTTTATTTTCTAGTCAGCAATGTGTGTTGGCATTCAACCTTGATAATCCCTTTAATCTCTACCTCTTAGGGGATGAACTTTCATAATTTTGAAACTTGTGCAGATTTTTTTTGGTAGGTGGTAGAGCCACACTGAAGCTATCACTGGTTTCAGCATGAATGGGTCGGCTCACTCGGGGTAGTACCACCCTCTCACAAAAAACCGACGTGAAGTAACTGTGCTTGCATTGTTGCGTTTCGTTCAGTCAGTAAGAGCGCCGGAGGCCCATTTCCCTTCCTCCTTTCCCGTCCCCTCTTCCTCTCCTCCCTCCCCCCTCCACCCAAACACAGGCTGGCAACGCACGTGCGACTCCTCTGGTGTTGCAAATGTCTATGGACGGTGGTGATCACTTAACATCAGATGACCCACCTGTTCGTTTGCCTCCTATGATATAAAAATCTTTTTTTTTCTTTTTTCGATTCCTTTTTTTAATACTTTATAGGTTTTAGCGTTTGACTTCAATTGATTTGAGCAATCTTTTAATTACAATTTAAATGAAAATGTGGTCTAATATGGTAGTATGCTGGAACACACCAACAATAGCTCGTCGATAGATTTTTAACTTGAGGGTGGTGGTAGCTAAGCGGACTTAGAAAAAGCCCTACCTACCACCATGCTATGGTTTCATCACGATGTTATCCTTCACTGGAAACCCCGAGTAAGTTGCAAGGATTCAAACCTACGTCCATCGACGCTGTATGAGAACACGCTATCAACCAAGCTATCATCGCTTCATATGGAACCTTGGCTCCTATAAAAATATGCTTCTAAACCCAAATATTTTAGCTGTGTATTGCTTATAAGTTAGTGAAGTACACGTTAGTTTTAATAATAAAATAGATTTTAAAAAACCGTTGATGTCTTGTCTTGAAATGTCTTGCTTGAACTACTATAAACCAGACAGACGTGCCTTAATAGTGCTTTACTACTAAGGTCAAATCAAGTATTCACGTTGATCTAGCAGTGAAATCTTTAGCTCTCATAGCTGCAATACGATACCCAAAAAATATTAACCTTGTCTCAGTATTTTTATCTTCTAATAAGGTTGCGAGAGACCGCAAGGCATGTCTCCTCGCGCAGGCCGCGGTGGGTGGCCGGGCACGGAGTAGTTCCCTACCGCCGGCTGCGAGAGCGCAACATACCACTAGTAGCCGGGCTGATGCGCATCGGACTAGTGCGCTCTTATGCCTATATATGTATGAACATAATAGTTCTCCCGCATGGCGAAAGTACCTGACGTAGAAACTTCATTACAAGGTCTACATTTTGAAAAGGAAAACGTGCCTCTTCGAATGGGAGGGAGGAAAGACATGAACAATATATTGTCTCTCCTATTTACTCCAAAGTCGGTAACGTTTCGCACCAATATTGGTGATTTAACTATGCGCTATGATTCAGGGTTTTTTCATTTGTTACTATAAAAAAGGTCATGTGAGAGAAAAAGCCTCTAAAGATGCTAATTTCTTAATTTGTCAATATAGTAATTTCAATAGTTTATTTTATTTGTTTTCGTCCGTATCCTTTTGGACCAAAATGCAAGTAAATGAAGTAAGACGCGTAGTGTAAGTTCTATTTACGTATTTTAATTCATACAATCAAAGACTAGTTTTATATGAGGTAATGCGCCGATTCCATAAAATAATTCGGTTCTATATACCGTATACTTCTATATACCAGCGACATGACAACATATTTGATGTCACAATGTGTGCTTTCAATGGAAGAAGTAAGATTACAATACTATATTCTCTCAATGAAATCTAAAGAAGTGTGGTGAGTTAGGATATATCAAAAATTAACTGACCCAACTCCGTGAACGCATAAGGCGGTGACAGCGTGCGTCAGTTCCACTGCGCACACTACTTCGTCAAGCGCAACGTTCGCAGCTCGACGCACCGGCCGACTGTAACTACCGGTCTTCGTGAGCAGGATTGTCATGGCTTCGTAGAAATCCTGGGAACACATGTACGTCTAATTCTTACGTTTCTAAAATTTTTGTGCTTAAACACACTTGTCATCACAATAGGTAGGTGGCCAACCCGATGCCAAAAATTCTTCATTCAACAAATGATTAAAAACAATTCATTTTTAACTTCTCTTTCTGCTTCGTAAATTAAGAATTTCTGTGAAAACTCTAGCTTATGTCAGTCATGTCATGAGGTGAGACGAAAACCATGTAACAGGGAATCAAACTTTGAAATACCCATGCATGGAAATGGTATTTTCCCATAGTGTTAATACTATTACAGTGGACGCACCGGTTTTTTCGTATAGTTCGTATTCTTCAACACCGCAGCTAGCGTGTGGCAGGCCGACCTCGCGATCTGAGTTCTTGGTGATTCTACATGCACGGTTATCTGTGATGAATACAGTATTGGGCATATTTGTATAAATAATTGCAACAGAGTACGGAATCAGTATTTCTAGGTGTAATAAATTTTACATCTTTTATCTAACTTACAACTAACATCTATAAAATACATAAACTATATTTTTTTATAAACTATATTTTGTAAATTTATTTTAGATATTAGTAAATAGTTTATATCCTTTCTATTATTATTTATTATCATATTCCTTATTCTAACTAATGTGGTAATTGCGAATGTCGCTTTGTTTGTTACGCTATCATGCCTTAAGTACTCAACCGACCACCATTAATTAATGTATACACGTCGTCAGAAGTACAGATACGGACATTGAGTACCATTTATCTAGAAAAATAGTACCTAATGTTCCCGAGGGATATATTAAAAGTACATTAACACTAGCGAAATCACGGGCAAAGGCTAGTAATGACATTATTTCGCAAAAGTAATATAAAATCGGTAAAATTGTCGGCTTAAGTAGTAAAGATCATCGTCAAGGCTTTGTACCTTTGATCATAATCATCAGCTTATAAGAGACACATTGCAGGGCCATAGGCCTCTTTCCGAAGGAAGGTATGGGCATAATCAACACGCCAGCCCACGACTTACTGGCGATTTCAAACTCTGAGTAATCCACGGTTCTATGTTTTCCCACATTCAGTGGTACAAGAATTTTTCAGGTTTAGGGTTCCTCGTGATGTTTTTCTTCGCCATCAGCCGATGGTATTACCAATTTAAATTAGTAAATGTACGCGAATTCCGAAAAATGCTGGGGTTCGAACCTGTGGACATTGGGTAGATATTCC
Organism: Antheraea yamamai; assembly: GCA_036509395.1. Taxonomy (NCBI): domain Eukaryota; kingdom Metazoa; phylum Arthropoda; class Insecta; order Lepidoptera; family Saturniidae; genus Antheraea; species Antheraea yamamai. Next base: position 2,610,687 of record AP028429.1, on the reverse strand, counting down.
ACCGGTGAAACCATTAAAACCACCACGACTATCATTGATCTCGTATCTTTGATAAATGAGTTAAATAGCACCCTGACGACATTTCCGTTCGTGGGTAAGTAGACTGATCCGAGAGAGGATCCTTCGGCCGCACTCACGATAATTTTATGTCTCCAGGTGGACGGGATTTGGTGGCTAGCTCGTGACACCTCATGTATGGATAAAATTAAACGAATAAAAAGTAGTTAAAATTGATCTATATAAAACACGTGGTTTCCTTGAGACAACTAAACCCATTTTACGAGAAGAAAGTCGCAAGCATCAGCTTATATTTAATACCAGCTTTTGTTCTGATTAATAACTTGGTTTATCTCTCGGATATAGTACATTTTTTCTGGATGAAAGGTGATCCTACGTCCTGTTTCTGTACCCATGAGAATGTGTATATATCGGGAGAGATACTATTGACCTGCATCCGTGCTATTGACTATATCGGGGGAGTTACTAATGACTTGAAACGCCATTGGTCGAAATTGTCGGTTGTTTGAAGTATTGGCTATTCATGTACCGTTTATTATTGACTGTCAGCTTTCGCTGAATACATTAAATGACGACTGTCGACTAGATACTGGGTGTTCTCGCTCAGACAGTTGGGCTAGTCACATCTACGGATAATACATCGTAACTACATTCAGTATTACTTTTCTGTATCGGTTCACGTTTATAATCGGTGGTCATGGTAGATTAATCGATCAAATCATAACCAAGACGTCACTATGGATGACGTCATACTTCTACATAGAGGCTATTTTATCGCTGGCCAGACATATAAAATATTCCAAGATATCGGTTGAGTAGTTAAGGCGTCGAAGTGTAACAAACAAACTCATTTTCACATCTATAATATTAGTTAGTGTAGTTTTTTGCAACAGTTTCGATAGAAATATCTTAAAACAAACTTGTCTTATTAGATCAACTATCCGTTGTTCGGTTATCACGCCCCAGAACTTCTCCAGCAGTTTTGGGATATTTTCCAGAGTATCCGAAATTTCATACCTGTAAAAATTGACATATCTAAAGTCTGACCGCAACCGCTGTACCGCGCCTTTGATATGCGAGCGGCGAGACGGGTGAGGGGGCGAACGGACTGTCTGTGTCAGACACATGAGATAAAATATCTAAAGATGGGTCGTGCGTGCTCTTTCTTTCACACTCCCCATTTCCCCGCGCATACTTAAGACGCAGTACAGCGGTTGCAATCAGACTACAAGTGTAATGGAAACGAAATCTACAACTTTTGTAACGCTGCATTATTCTCCTAATATTTCTATTAAATAAATGAATTCTCTAATTGTATTACGCTTCAAGACACTCAGTTTGACACGGTAACTGTATGCTTTTCTCCGGCCTAACAGATAGGCGCAACATTTTTCTTTTGGTAATTGTGTTACATATGAAGGGCTAAAGGGAAAAACTGGCTAAGCTACGTTTACAAAACTTTACAGAAGAGACAATTTAAATTTTGAAAGCATTTTATGGTGGACTTGAATACATTAGAATGAATGATTTTGAAAGGAAATTTTGTATGTTATATGTATTTGAAATTGTATTCTGTATAAACTATGCCTAGTAACAATAATAACCGACGTGGTCAAGTCAACGGATCTAAGTTATTCACTACTAGCTTCTCCCCGCGACTTCGTCCGCCTGGAATAGTTAGTTTGAGCTAACGCTGAAACGCAGCGGAAGCTCTCAAAATGAAAAAAATGATTTTGAATCATTCTTCCTTGTTGCTCCACTTCTATTGGTCTTAGACTGATGATATAGCCTATAGCCTTCCTCGATAAATGAGCTATCTAACACTGAAATAATTTTTCAAATCATACCAATACTTCCTGAGATTAGAGCGTTCAACCAAACAAACCCTCAATCTTTGTAATAGTAGTCCGAGTCATCGTTGATGGCCGCTCTGAATATAGCTTTAAGTTCAGCCTTGCGCATAGTACAGTGAATAGGTTAATACAAAACAAAATCAGAATATTATTATTATAGGAATTTAATATTTATGTCTATTAATCGTTAAATTGTCTCAATATTATACGTACAGCATAACAGGTTTTAATAAATTATGCTTCAAGTAGATATTTGCCTATTACATTAAGTAATAAAAATGTAGCAGTATAACATAACATATAACTGCTACTTTCAGAAGATTCTGTATGTGTAATGAAAGTTTGATTCCGATTGTGTCGTCTTGTAAATGGTTTGACAGCTGGTTTACGAAAACCTGTTTATATGAATTGAGCAGACATATACATACATACAAGATATACATAAATATGGAATATTTCCAAAGAATTAGAGATAAAAACGAACAAATAATAAAAATTAAATCTAAGGTAATTAAATAACAGTAAAAACTAGAAATGGAAGTGCTGAATGATGATAAAGCTAAAATATTAACAGTTCGCCACATCATGTATTTGTCAGTTATAATTAAATCCAAATAATATTTAATCACTTGGTTTGTGAGTTTTGGGTGATCGTTTACTTTAATTGAATGCTCGCTATTATACAGTATTTATTTCTATCTGTCAGATATATTATCTAGTAGCATATATTGTGCAGATATTATGCGTGTTACAATACCGTTATTGTGAATAAACTACATTCATAATGAATAAATAATTTGTATTCAAAATTAAATGAACAACGCCTTTCATAGAAACATCAGTGTTCGAAGTGGATGGGTCTTCTAATAATGACAAATATGCAAGAAAAAGAATACAACGAAAATAGCAATAACATGTAATTAACAACAACAACAACACTAAATTGACTTCTGAATGCGACTCTACTGTAACCAATAATGAAAGCACACATGTGTCAACGTGGATGAAATAGGGGGCGAGGTACGCGCGCGGGCGAGCACCGCTCCCCTTTTACCTCACTACGTCCCTCTGATACCTAAATTTGTGTTCTGCGCATTTACTTCAGAGCGGTTAAAACGTTTGACGCGGACTATATATTTCACTATTAAAGAAGAAATATAAGAACAACAAAAAATGTGAAAACGCGTTTTACATTTGTTTTAGATAGTCATAGTATACCATAGTATAAAGTAGTAGTATAATCTACAAAAAAATAATATGAAAAAAAGGTCTTGGCCAGTTTTTCCCTTTAGCCCTTCATATATATTCAGAATCAGGAAGAAAGTATCTAACGTAATAGTATTTTTTTGTCTGCCTATTTAATCTAAAAACGAGTTAGTAGTAGTTTGTTAAAGTGACGCCAAGCTACAAATTTATCGAATTTTCTACGTATTGTGTTTTAGTTCGACACGGCTTTTTTCCTTGCTGCGGCAATCTTATTGTCAATTAGTAGTATAGATTCTCGTTAGCGTTTCTAATCTGCCTAAAAAAGCTTTAATTTATTTGATATAATCAGTCTTGTAGAACAATTTCCTCTTCTACAATACTATTATGTTTGTGGTAGGTAATTTCTGGAATCTGGTTTTATTCTATCAACTTTTTCACTGATAAAAAAATACTTTCAGGTTATTAAATGCTTTACTTTATTGTTATTAAGTTTTATGCTGTATTATGTCATCATATTCGGATTATACGAGTATGTGTCAAGCAATTATATTTTAAGTAAAAAGGTGTAGATACGTTACCTACATGATATTTTGACAAAACAAATGGCACGATAACGCACACATACGTAAAGCAAAATTGTAACGTCGCACTGTCTTAGATAAAATGTAGAAGTAAGATTGCATATTCTCAATATGGCGGTGAAAAAGAAATAGTTATATGATGCTGCGATACGAGAGGATTGAGTAGGCAACCGTTAAAAATAAGCTAATTAGCCAACTTTTAACAAGGCGCTGTCGAAGCGCTTAGTACGACAGCTGTATCTACAGTTTTTTAGTTATAATATCTTTGGTGTCAAGGGTAACGTGACTCAATAATAATCGATTTTAAATTGAATACACTAAAATAATCTATAAATCTTAATTTATTTTTTGCTAAAACAACACAGAACTAAGACAGTGACATATAGGTTTTTTAAGCGTCTGAATTCAATTTGCAATTTAAAAATCTTGTTTTCTTTGAGTTATAAAAAACCTGTTTTGAGTTATGCTTGTCTTGTCGAAGAAGAATCGAGAGATTTGAATTTACATTCCTAAACACAATACAAATAGTACTTATTAAACTAGCAGAGAGAAAATTTTCAAACTGAGCGATTGACAGATGCGGCCTTCAATTTCAAACTTTAAAATCGTTCTACTAAAAATTTACCCTTTTTGTATTACGTCAGACTTAGAAAACTACAGTGACAAATACAAAAGGCCTATCGAATTCTTAGTACTCTACATTTATTAGCTTACACTTATGATTTTTACTCCCGTAGAATTAATAAGACAACAGAGGAGAGAATATCTATCAGTTTAATAAAATTTCACTTGTAAGCCTTTGAATCAATCGCAATACAATTTGACATAGAGGTAGACTGGGATTTGTAGAAAGACGTAGACTTTTTTTTATCCCTTATAGGTTTTAGAGTTGGACCACAATCCCACCTAATGTTAAATGATTTTTTTTTTAATGTTATAGGAGGCAAACGAACAGTTGGGTCACCTGATGCTAAGTGATCACCACCGCCCATAGACCCTTGCAACACCAGGGAAGTCCCAAGTGCGTTGCCAGCCTGTGTTTGGGGGAGGAAAGGGAAGGGAGGAGCGAGTGGGGAAGTGGGCCTCCGGCGCTCTGAATGATCGAACGAAACGCAACAATGTAAGCAGGTGCTTGGCGACAGTTGAACTTGAGGATGGTAGCTAGCCAGGCGGGTTTATAAAAAGCTCTACGTACTGTTTTCCTTCACCAAAAGTTTCAGCTCATTCGCAAGGATTCGAGCCTCCCTTGGTCGACGTCCGCTAACCACAGAGCCATCATATCTTCATTCGTTACGGCTACATTTTATCCTCCATATACCGAAAAATACGTAGACAAATTCGAGATAAAAGGTAGTATATAATAATAACCAAGCCGAGGAACGCAACTGTCGTAAGAGTTCTACGCAAAACGATTCGCAACCTCGTTCAGTTAAGTCACATATTCTCGACTCGTTCTGTGATGTTGAACTTGATGATCCGCTTCTGCTATCCACTGAAGGCCTAATAGGAATAGGAAGTAAAGGAAATACACATCAAAACAAATATAGACTTTAAGGCTTGCATTGGATGAAGTAACCAATCAGTGATAATTATTATAACTAGGTTCCAGTTTATTATGAATGTTATTTTAATTTGATTCTAATCTAAAGGAGGGTTGCTTCCGACGGATTCTAACCTGAGGTTGGTGGTTGATTCACCAGTCGGGCATTAGGAAAAGCTCTATGCCCGTTTGGTATAGTTTCTTCGTAATGTTTTCCTTCGGTGAAAACTCGTTGCAGGTTTCGAACCTATTCGATAGGTCTCAGAACATTAAAAAAAACCTATAAAATAGCCTAACAACATACTACAAAAAATTTCTGAACCATCGCTTCGAAAATATTTAAACAGAGCATAAATCAAAAAGTTTCCTGATCTATTTAATTTTCTTTTTTCGTCATCGTATGATTAAAATGTATATTTAGATATAAATAAGTCTTTAATTAACTGGGTAAGTAGCAAGTATTAAGCGCAGTATTTTTTTATTTATTACGCGCTTCTCAGTCAACGGAACCTAATTAGAAAGTAAAAATAATATTTTTCATTGAAAAATATGTCGTTTCTGATTGGTTAATTTTTGAGAGATTAACACTCACTTCACTCGCTTTCCAAGCGCCATCTTTACTACGAAGCAATTGAAATAGCTATTTTAGTACTCAATTAACAGAATAGTAACATTTTGAATCTATGTAAATAAAATTATAGAGATTTGACGTTGTGCGTGCATTTTTATTTACTCGATAGATTTCAACCAATTTTTTTTTATTAACTTCATAACCACTTAGTTCCTATATTAAAAAAATGTTAGAATATTTGAATAAATTAAGAACGTACGATTTTTATAAACACTACACGCTTAGCGATTTGTGGCGTTGGGCAATCGATGTGGAGAGCATGCGCAGGAAAGGGAAAGTAAACTAATACTTGTAATTTTTGTAGGTGGTAGAGCTACGCTGAAGCTATTAATAGTTTCTGCATGAGTGGGCCAGCTCGTCCGGGGTAGTACCACCTTCTCACAGAAAACTGACGTGAAGTAACAGTGCTTGCATTGTTGCGTTTCGTTCGGTCAGTGAGAGCGCCGGAGGCCCACCTACCCTCCCCTTCCCCCTTCCCTTACTCCCCCTCCCCCCAAGACAGGTTGGCAACGCACCTGCGATTCCCCTGGTGTTGCAAATGTCTATGGACGGTGGTGATCACTTAACATCAGGTAACCCACCTGTCCATTTGCCTCCTATGATATATAAAAAATAATAATAATAACATTGTTTACAAAAACATTTTTGGTGCAAAGTATATTTGTACTTGCATTTTTTTTTATAAATTTCCTCTGAACGTGAAATAAACTGTCGAGATAATAAAGAACACAGACGGAGTTGCGGGTATCAGCTAGTTTGTCAATAAAAATCTAAGAAGGGAATACCTTTTTCGTGATTTGCCACTAGTCATTTTCAATTCTTTAATTTTGTTTTTTATGTTGATAATATCAGGATTAATAATATTTTTGTTTATTCTACCAAATTTATTGGTACCGGTGTTGAGTTTTTGCCTTGTGACGGAATCCTCAGCGTGAATTGGTGGTAAACGGAAACTGTAGTTTGTATCTGGATATGAATCTGCAAGAACATTTATTATTTTTTACACGACTTCTATTTACGATGTTGGCATAACCACGCCTGAGATGATAATAAAAATATTAATGCGTAGTTGACTAGATTTTTCCTTATTTTTCAGAATTATCTATAGGACGGTTTCTGCAGAATGCAAAATTTTATCGCTCGGTGTCCATCCCAGTTTCTTGTCCTTATTTAATCAATTTCCCATTAACCTTGGTCTCATTTTATAAATAACACTAATAAAATAAGGTATTGCAAATTTTTATACAGAAATGCTTAATTGTACATAATAAGAATTACTATAATTATTATACTCTCCAAGCATAATTATTTTGCGTTTAATTTTCTTACCACTTCTATTAATATGTGTACCTTCGCTCGCTGAAAATTCATTAGCACTAATCTCCCATCTGTCTAGAATTTTCTCTCTGTTACCTTCAATTACTGACGGCAATGTACCGGACTTCGTATAAGGCCTCGTCGCGGAAGGAGTCACAGAAAATAGCAAGCTCAAATGAGGACTATTTGGACACGATGGGTTTCTTATTGGAGGTAATTCGTAGAATTGTTGCTTTGTAATAGTTTCTTTGGGCAGTAGTTTTATTTTCATTCCTTCGTTATTCCTGAATAACACATCTTTATCGTCTATTGGAGTTGTCACGTTTTTTATGTTTGTCGTAAGATTGGGAGAACTTACTATCAATGCTGATTCTTCAGTTAATGTAGTCAACGGGCTAAGTTTACGTTTTTCTGTTTCACAAGGGTTTCCTAACGTATGTATATCTATATTTTCAGATAATTTAGTGTATAGTTCTTCGATATCATTATCAACAGATTTTGGTATTTCACTATCGTCACTCAAACTTTCCGAATTTGCTTTCTGTCTGGGATTTTCCATCAAAGAATCTTCTTCAATATCTGTATCTGTAGTTTCAAAATCACTTGTATTTTCATATTGATTTTCATTATGCTTCTCATTTAAATCCATTTCTTTTGGATGAAAATCTAAAATGTTTATGAATTTTTCACTAGAATCGTAACTTGCATTATCGCCATCGCCTTCGTTCTGAATTTCAAAACTAGGGTATTCTGATGATCCATCTTCGAGAGAATTATAAAAGGCTTGGTTTAATGTTTTGGAAAAATTATTACCAGTTTCACCACAGATATAATTTCTACCGTCATCTTTATTTTGATAATTTACGTTTATTCTATATTCCGTTGTTCTGTTTTCTGTTATAGATATTAGAGATGTTTGTGTTTCTAATGTTTCTGTATTTGTTTTACCTGCAAGGTCTACTGCAGCTAGTTCAATTATAGTTTTACTGGTTTGTGTACATATTTCTTGGGCAAAAATAGAGCAATTGGTAGATGCAGTCCTACTAATTTTCTTTGCCTTTTCATATTGCGTTTCTATGTCACGATTTGGTTTAACCGGTATCAACGATTTCTTCTCTTCTTTATCTTTGAAAGTAACTGCACTATTAATATCTTGAATTGAGAAATTTGTGTCACTATCTTCGCTAGTATCAAGATCGATCACGTAAGTGTTTTTGCCTGAAGTGTTGTATTTTTCTGAACTAAAGTCAGTGAAATCGATTGAATAAACGTTCGAGGTGGCCACACTTTTTTGAGAGTCGGTATGCTTAACATCGCCAATGATATCTTCAATCTCATCATCCTGTAAAATTACAGGTGCATAGGGAAAACGTAGATTAATGTCAATACGATAGACGTCAAAAAATGAGAATTATACAGTTTTTGACGACGTAGTCTATCTTTATATATGCTCCTTTCTGCAATAAACTTGTTGTAGGGAACGTATTTGAATTCTCAGTTTTGACGACTATGCTTATATTTAGATCTTAAACAATGATCTGTGTAATGATATGGTATGGTAAGGTATAATCCTTATGGTATATATAAATGTTTAATAGAGAGAGACGAACTTCTTAGCCTTCCATGGATTCACCGTGCGGGTGCCGGGTCCATCGTGTGGCAGAGGAAGAAACTCAGAGCAGTTCCCAGGACTTGCGACCCAGGTGTAGGTTTAAGGAGGCCCCCTTTGAGATGCGCATCAACGCTCACCTTCTCTGCTCGAGTTTCCCGCCCTGCCTAGCCAAATTTGGTAGTGCAGCCTTTGATACTCGTTCTAAAATAGAACTTACTGCAGTTCTCGACAGGCCAAGGTCCTTCAGAAGGTTGTAGAGAGATTTTGCTGGTATACCTCTCGCTCCTACTTCTACCGCGTATAACTTAACCACATAGCCATTTTTACTTAGTTCATTTGTTAGTTCGTAATATTTATTTAATTTGAGGTATTTACTACAAATTCATGTATATTTTATGTACCAACACATAGTACACCAATTTTACACAGCTGTTTCGATGATTTGGCAAACTATCTATGCTATTGAACACAGTGCCTATTATGTAACCTCATAATTATATTCATTTTTTAAACTTTAATATTACGAATACAATCCAACTAATTTAAAATTTCCTTGAGCGTCTCCTTTCCATTTGTTTATATTATATATTTTTGACTTACCATTTTAATGAATTCTCAATTTGGAAAAGAAATATAATTCAAAATAATAATATTAAATAGTAGTGTGGTCACGAGAAAACGTAAACTTTATAATATACATTTGTATAAATACTTTAGTGCAGTTTTGACGGTTCATGACAACTTCTAAATACGAAACTTTTTAATTGGTAAATTGTTTTTTTTTCCACTCACAAAAGAGTTTTGATTCCATTCTTTATACACTGACTCATTATTGTTAAATAGATTCCATCGTCTGTTATGTCACAAGTGTATCAATAGATTGCGCTAATCTATTCATATAACTCTAGGGTGGTATCAATAATATTGTCACATTAATTGTGCTTCTGTAAAATTTGAGTTTCTATCAACTAATCGATATGCTATTTTATCGTGAAATATGAAAATCAAGTCCAAAGTCCATAAATCGAAAAATAGATCAAAACTCTCCGGCGGTTCTATGACTTCTAATGCAACCATTCAATTTGTTTCAAATGAAATCAAAAAACACTTTATTCAATTTAGGCCCTAAGAAGGCACTTATGAACGTCAAAACTATCACCGGTTCGGAAAACAATCCAGTCATCGAGAAGAACCGGCAAGAAACTTCGATCTGGTGTTTATCTTTTTAACAAATATATATAATATTTAGAATATATTAGGTACATGTCATAATTTTTTTAATGAATGCACAGAGACGAGTTAATTCCAGACATCACCATCGTTCACATATTGATCCACTCTATAATAATAGCCTTTTGACACCAAAACCCGCTTGACATGGCGCAAAATCGCAATCCGGCAAATCGGTAATATTGTTTGGGACTTTGTTGTAAAGTCTAACACTATTTCCCAAAAAACAATACTGGTTTTACTAAGTCTAAAATATGGGACAACCACTTTGTCACAGTTTCTAGTATTTAGATTGTGCTGGTTTTTTTACGAAATCTAGCTTTTCAAGGTTTTTACGGACACACATTAAATTGTCAAGAATGGAGGGCAGAGTTAAGATACCGTATTCCTTGAACTTGGTCTTTAAGGATTCGCGAAGTCCCATATTGTAAATTGCTCGAACTGCCTGTTTTTGTAATAAAAATATGGTGTCTACCTCAGCTGTTGTCCTCCACAATAGAATGCCATAAGACATTAAGCTATGGAAGTAGGCGAAGTAGACAAACCTAGTTTCTGATTGAGCGGGATTGATTGTTTATACTGCAAAAATATCTGCTTCGGAAGGAAGAAAGAAAAATGCAAATACACAATTAGTTCGTTGGAAAATACTTATAATTCTTAAGTTTATTATATAGTAAGTAGAGCATCCGCGTATGTGTCCAGGATATCATTAGCACGAAATAAATTAGTACCGCAGGGTCCCAAATTTTATGACCTTATATGAACTTCACCATTTTTACGACTTCTAGTCTAAGGTATTCGTACACTCTTATGACAAAAATACCTGAAGAAGCTAGACACTTAAAAGATTAATCAATCGTGGTTGAATTTAGAATTATAATTAGCCTTTATTAATTTTTACATTTTTTTATATCATAGGAGGCAAATGAACCGGTTGGTCGTTTAAGTTAAGTGATCACCACCGTCCGCAGACACTTGCAATATCAGAAGAGTCGCAAGTGCGTTGCCACCCTGTGTTTGGGGGAGAGGGAGTGGGGAAGAGGAGGGGAGGTGGGTTACCCGGAGCTCTCACTGACCGAACGAAACGCAACAATGCAAGCACTGTTACTTCACGTCGGTTTTCTGCGAGAGGGTGGTGCTACCCCGGGCGAGCCGACCCATACATGCTGACACCAGTAATAGCTTCAGCGTGGCTCTACCATCTACCCTACATTCTCGGGTGTGAAAATAAAACAAAACGTACGTTAAAATATGACAAACTCTTTAATACACGTGGTATAAGATGGCCACGTGTCTCTACATACAGTAGTCAAGGTAGAGCACAGTCATAGAATACAATGTATAGGTACATCATAACAACAATAAATACCCATATACGTTACAAATCACCATTTTTTTTTTGTTCAAAGATAATCTGATAATGATTTTATAAGTAAACTAGATGACTATCACCTATCTTAACGACATGAAAAGTCTCCCTTCGCTAAAATGCCTGAAAATGTTGATCGGTAATGTCAGGCATTGCCTTTTTTTCATAGGTTGTTATACAACACAAAAGTGTCTTAAAAAATTACATCAAATGTGTTTGAAAAGATAACGTGAGTCTAACAGTTGTTTGAAAAAAAAATCAAAATAGTTTTAAGATTACTAAATAGCTATGCATTGCCCGTTTTGCAAAAAGTGGATCGAGCGTCAGGATAACCGAAGTACATGTCCCAGTTGTTGCAAATAGCTGTTACGTTGTGCTGAATGTAAAACAATAACCGCAGATTGCTTCAAGTTTTATTTAAAATGTGGTCAATGCTTAAGCCGAACAAAACGCATTTATAGGGCTAAACTACAGGAAAATCAATACAAGCTCAAATTTACATCAAACCAAAAATTAGACACTGGAAGAGGACATGTAGAATTTCCAGATTTAAATATAACTCCCAAAGAGCTAAAAGGTGTAGGAATTATTGAAGGAAGCCAGAAGCAAAATATGACCGATGTTCTGGTTCGCCCAGACTTATCGGAGTCACCAGGGCCTATCGCCACGCCGCCGTCGCATCCCACACAGTCGAGTCCTAACAGTAGTTTGTCTTCGCCGTCAGATTGATCGATATGTCTCGCCAACCGATCAAAATTTTAGAACTCATAAAATAAAGTTTACCTACAATAACATTATTGTATCGAGTTGAAGTTTATTTCGGTGGAATATATTTTAGTAACAACACATATACATTTCAGATAAACCCACACGCATACTCACACACATTCAGCATACTTATCTCACAGCGTTTTAATTTCGTTCGGTTATTAAACGAAACTTACTAACAATTCAAATGAATACAACATTTTTATTTAAATAAAAACAGAGTTATACTCTCAATCAGTTTAAAGCTTTCTGATAAACTGTATTTTTTGTCTTTTTTTGCGGTCCGTAAATATATAAAGATGATGGGTTTCTGACGCGCAAACATGCGACGTATAATATTGTCCATGCGCGAAACAGGGAAACTCCAAGTTGATTCCGCAAACTTGCAACGACTGCCCTTGCTATTTATTTCTGGTTATCGCAAAGACCAGATACACGGGGAATTGTAGCCGCTAAAAATCGAATGGTAAATCCGTTAGAATCATCCATATACGCGGGATCAAGACATCCTCTCCTTTGTATTTTTCCTTGTTGATCTTGGTCTCGATGACGTTATTCCTTAGCTTTTTCACAGCCACTCTCGTTCCACCGCACAGTCGAGGTAGATTAATGTTACGCAGCATGATCAGAACTGATCTTACTTTTAATTTTAAATTGTGAGGTGGTAGTCCAGGCTATTCCAATGAATTTAAAAACTCTGAGGGATAGCTGACTACGTCATCCTGATTTGTAACTTGAAGAAGAATGGAAGAAAATTTTGAATGGTTGCATTGAGATCATCGGCATCTTTATTATTGGCTTTTAATAACGATACAATGGTGACAGGATGATAAATAAATTTATAACATTTCGTCTGGCGTTCGACTGACGAGAGAATTATAAACTTTCGACAACCAACTTACATCATACATAACATCATATATAAGTTAAGATTAAGCATTGCAACAAAACAGATATTGTGTTTGTGAAATGGCACAATAAAGACTTTTTTTTATTTGCCTTCCTAACAATGACAACCATCAAAATATAAAAATTTAAATACGCGATAATCCGAGATCCAAGTGATGTGTATATATGTTGTCCATTTAAAACCCTTGCGTTTCGATTAGATTGGACCGTGTCTACCTTACGAACAGGACGAACGTTAAAAGTTTGACAGGAAAGTAGGTAGAGCAGTTTATATGGGAAAATGAAATTGTTTTTACTATCTTCCTCGCAATTTTTCCATATTTTCTCACCGTTTAAACCTTCCCTGGACTATGATAAACATTTGAAAACCAAAATTAGCTAAATTGGTAAATTTATGATATGGTGAAGCTATCAAATCTAGCGTACATATAATTCCAGCTTTGTATGGAAGCTAAGCGGTAACCATAAGATACTAGCGAGGTAGCTTAAAATTGTCAAAAGTTAAAGATTAAGTAGCAAATGCCAAGATTACAGTAAAGGGAACCTCTTCTAAAGGCGGCCACATACATGCGGAATTGAAAGGTTCAGTTGAGAGAAGACGACCAATGAGTTCAGACAGTTTAATAGCGATGAACGATGATTTGCAACTTGCGATTGCATTGTTGCTGTATCTTGCTAAGTAGAAAATACGTCGTCGTTACTGGGTACATACACTCAAAGATTGCAAGACAGTCAATATTATACAAAAAGGGCCAAATTACGAGGCAATCCCAAAAACTGACTGACTGGCGTTCCGTACGGAATAAACGAATGTATGATACGACTTGTACAAAATCTATGAAAATAGATGCATTCGAAACAGTTTTTTTTCCATGCGAGATTCCGAACGCACAGGCTACCATACGGAATTCCGAATCGGAAAAAACTACGAACGGAAAAGCACTGTATGTTTACGATAGGTTATTACGATAGGAATTCCGCGTGTATGTGGCCGCCTTTATGCTTATGTAAGTATTGACATAATTTTAATAAAATTGTTAGATAATCACTACCACTTACCAAATTGATAGGGCAAATCAGGACACTTCGAACGTTCAATCCCCTAAACTGTATACGATTTTTTGTAAGTAGCAGCAACCGTATGTGTATAAGTAGTTAATGGAATGTGGTTGAGGGGTCAAAAGCGTATCCAAATAGCCGGCAATATGCCATTATCCAATTTGAATTTTGTGAAACTCATGTATTCGCGTTTTTTTTCGACACATATCTTTACTTAACAAGTATAACAAATGTATCATTACATAGTATAAAACAAAGTCCCCTACCGCGTCTGTCTGTCTGTCTGTTCGCGATAAACTCAAAAACTACCGAACGAATTTTCATGCGGTTTTCACCGGTGGATAGAGTGATTGATGAGGAACGTTTTAGTATATAATTTGTCAAGGATTTTTTCATAATCAAGGCGGGACAACGTCTGCCGGGCCCGCTAGTAAAATATAAAACAGGGTTACAACGACAGCTGTAAAGCGCGGTTTGATGACCGATAGCTTATATTTTCTTTTTATCAGATTACCTTTGATTTTTCAGTATACAATCCACGATTACAAACAGGCACTAATAAATACACTATACAAATGTTACATTTTTAATTTTAATAAAAAAATCAGAGATTTTGAAATATATAAAAAAACTTTTTCGAAAAATATTACGTAGAAATCGAAACTTTTTCAATAGAATGTTACATCTGCACATTTAATACACATATTTATTTATTCTGTCTCACGTCTCCTTCTCTCTAATGATTTGCAAACCACCGAAATTATGCATGTATGCGAGCTCAATTATGTTTATTTTTTATAAAAGCTTTATTGTGCTACAGTCGTCTTTAGTCCGTCGAAAATGTAATTTTTCATATATTCCTATTTCTTTTTGTTTAATATGTGGGTCGTATAAAATTAAAGGCAGCAATGTTTAAAATAAAGATAAAAATGACATAAATACCTAGGTATTTAAAATTCACACAGATTATATCAAAATATTCACCACGATTATCTACAGATATAATTAAAAGTTATCATAGTTTTTTCGATAGTCAAATTATATGTCTGTAATTTAAATTGAATTATGTTAGACGCTGGGTATTATTTTAGGTAATTAGTTAGACTCGTTAGTTAGTTAGTTAGTTTAAAAAAAAATGTGCTTCACAACTGTGAATTCAAAATAATCATTATTTTGTATTGAAGTTTCTAAAAAAAAAAACCAAGAAAAGATGATTTTTACGCAATTTTTTTCGACGAAAGTGTTTATATTGTTTGTAATAAATATTGATATAATATTCTCCATTCACGTTTAACCTTATTGTCAGTTACATAAGGTAGATAGTAGCGTATTAATAACTACTAAGATTATTCAAACGAGTACATATACATTCATAATTCAGAGAAATAACAGTCAAAATCAAGTTAAAATTACATTGTGCCTGTGAAGTAAACGTAAATCGTTTTTGACTATCTCGTTTCCTCTTACGAAATATTAACGAGCGAAAGTGAGATAGATTTAATATTTACCTGCATTCGTTCGAGTTCTGCGTCTCTTTCGCCCACACGTATGAGGTATAAGTGAGAACGGGAAGACATGATTGTTTATGTTTACGATTCTCTAAGCGTATTTGAGACATTAAATAAAAGTCATGGTACTCAAACTAGAAACTCATAAGTAAAATACAAATTATTATTATTCTGAAAGAGCTTATGCAGGTTTAAACAGTCCTGTATCATTGCAACGTATAAGATTCTTTTTATAGAATTATGATCGCCTCATACTGCTGTTTTAATAAACTGCAGGACTTTTGCATAATCCGGTTGGGTTTAGGCTTCAGTGGATCACATTCACACATCCGCAATGTCACAAAATCCGCGGTCTCTTGCACCGTGGACAGCAACTCTTCTAGTGTGAATTTTAGCAAATTTTTTATCTGTAACTAGCGACTCGTCCCGGCTTCGCATGGATGCAATGTGTGACATTATAATTTTTTATGTAATTTAGAGTCATTTTGATATTTACAGTTCATGAAAATCGTAGAAGGAATGTAAGAATAACTTTTTTTTTGGTGGGTATAATTTTAATCTATGACATTTTCTAATATATTCATTGAAAGTATATGCTGTTAAGGGTAATTTCGATTCACATTTAATGCCCGACATAACTGAGATATTTAATTCATTAACGTAATCGTTACGTATCGTATTAATATACGGTATTGATCAAAATAATGTCACAAATAACCCATTATTTATTAATAGTTCAAAAGACAAAAATAGTTAACGTAAAGATAACCCCTTTACGAGATAAATATATACTATCGTGAAATTTTGTGTAGACATTTTTAAGAAATATAAGTCCGTAATATATTATTTAAACGTTAATTCAAAGGTTTAGTCAGTGTTACCAATATAATCGCCTAGAAACATCCACTTATCACTTCATTACAGAACATAGAGTTATCTGTAATATATATACACTAGCGGGCCAAGCAAACGTTGTCCACCTCAACTCACACAAAACATTTCATCAAAATCTGTCCAGCCGTTTAGGAGTTCAGTCACTTACACGCGGACAGAAGAATTATATATACATAAAGAAGATACAATGTACATATATCATATACGTAAATCTTCCGAGAAAAATCTTATATACACAAATATCATATATATAATACATTATATATACAAGTTTCCCATAGATATTGATTATATTGGGAGATATTCCAATATTAGAGAATTCAATATTATTTTGTGAACTATGCTGTTTACATCTGTATTAACTCTCACGTATTACTTCACAGTGGCACAAAGTAATTTCAACTTATATAATCATCAGATAAATATAACAATACGTTATATAAGATTATACATTCTTAACACCCATACATATATTCCTTTGTATAATAATTTATATTTAAATCAAATCTTATATCAAATCCTTTAAAAGTAAATAAATATATGATATACCTTACAACACATTTGAAATAAAGGAATTAAATACTTTTTTGAAGTTATACTTCTTTAGGCGCGTTATGAAAAAATGATGAGAGTGAAATTTTAAGATGCGCGCGCATCTGTGACACAAAATTAACAGTATGAAGCTGTCTGCAAACCGGCACTCTGAAGTTAGCTATAGTCAACATTTTGTTTCTATGTATTTCTTTGTATTAAAACTTTCAATGTATTAAACACCTTTTTTCTATTGTTAGTGTCGTTTTTTCTACAAACGTAGAATAAGGCGAAAGATAAAATTTTTGAAAAGATTTTTATCTTGTTACGCCAAAGAAGTATAACTTCTAACGCGTGTACATAAGTACACAACACACTTTTTTTTTTTTTATTATACCAAAGTTTGTGATAAAATTGATAATTCTAAAAAGATCTTATACACGAGAATCTTTTTTAATATCGACAAACAAATACACGACATATATTAGATAAATAGATCAAATACATCAAACACAAATATTTACACAATGTAAAGAATATTAAAACTTATTTCTAGACTTTATTAAAAGTTTAAAAATACAAGGTTAAATAAAAACTGTGTGGGAATAAAATAATAAAAAACAGAGGAAAGTAATTATTTATGGAGATAAATGATTATAACCAATTATAACTTATAAAATATTTTATGGAGGGAATGTAAAACTCCCAAAACCTTTATAGTTACCATGATTCGGGTGAAAAGTTTATACAAAAAAAAAACGGCCAAACTCAACATATGGGAAGGTAATTTGGCTATATAATTAATACTAATACATTACATGTTCAATATTAAATAACAAATACATTATTGACAGTGGTAAGACTGAGTGACTAACGTGCAAAGACTTCCTAACGACAGGTCAGTCAATTACCTATTATATACTTTCTCACAATTAAATCTAAAATAAATACTATAACTATGAAAAGTTAAGCGTTTTGGAGAATAATAGTCCAACTTCGTACCTACGAATATTGTTTTTTTTTACATAATAAACTTTATATCTCCTTGAATTTAATCATACATTTGTATAACATAACCACCTAATTATATTTCTTCACTTTAACATGTTTTACGGCATCAGATGCAATTTCAAATACCCATATAGTGCGGCAAAGACTTATATATCTCAATTTAATTACAGAAATCAATAATTTAGTATATTTATTGTAATTTATACAGTTAGCTATAATATGCGCTCTGACAGACACTAATCCGTGTTCAAATTGTGTATACGTAAGGTTGATTTTAACTTAGTTTATTTTTAGACACGAAGTCGAAAAATTAAAACGTTGATTTGTGTTTATGATATGTCAGTTCTCCGTAGAACATATTCATCTGGTCCAATTTGATATTTCGGATATGATTAATGTCTTTATTTGATTTTTAACCAATTATTTGGAATACTTTCATATCCGTGGTGACGGCGTAGAGTAATGGATTTAATTAGAAACAAACTTTTCAGATCTGCCTGCAGATTTATGTTGACATTGTGCTCGAATATTCGGGTTCAGATAAATTGTCAAATTAACGTTAACCCGCGGTTATATCAATTGTTTTTATACCACTCCTCACCATAAAAAACTGAAGAGCCTATCCTACAAAAAATGGCTGCAAGTTGATATACGGTGGTGGTCATATAATTAGAAACACTTCTTATGAATAAAGAAAGTATAACTTCAACGTACAGATTTTCGTAAAAAATATACACATTCAATAGTTAATAATCATGCACTAATATAGGCACTCAAATAAAAAAACTCATTAAATGCATAAAATATAAAACATATCTTACTTTCAATTACAAAATGAGTCTTAGACATGTAGGAATTTATTTTCTGTTACTGGCCGCTTGGACGCTTAATTAGAAACATTTTAAAAAAGCATCCATAGCTCGTTCTTTTTTTTAAATTGGAGAATAACATTTCTTTCTTAGCTTTTTCTAGTATTTTGGCGGCAACTAAAAATTTAATCTGAAATTTAGTTTGTTCAAAATGGGCAAAAATAAAAGTTGTGACGCGTCAACTAGGCAAATAATTGTTAATTTATATATAGATCATAAGTGGGCGTACAGAAGAATAGCTGGGCATTTAGATTGTTCTGTTAAGAAAGTTTTTTATGCAATTGATCATTAATAAAACACATGAAACTGTTGAAAATGTTCTTAGAAAGGCTCGGCCAAGAATAACCTCTCCCAGAGAAGATACGCTAATCGTCCGTGTTGCTAAAAAAGACCCAATTAAAGGCTCCGACCAGATTAAAAATGAAGTTTTTTTCGCCTGATGATCCGAGAAACATCTCGTCAAGACTGATACGCCGAAGATTAGTGGAAGCTAAATTGTTTGGAAGAATCTCTCGAAAGGTACCGCTTCTTACCAAGCAACACCGAGAGAACCGAATATTATTCGCTAAAAAATATGTTAATTGGACGGTACGAGAATGGAAAAAAAGTGTTATTTTCAGATGAAACAAAAATAAATATGGTGAATTCCGATGGAAAGCGCTATGTTAGACGTCCTGTAAACAATGCTTTGAATTATAAATACACAAGGAGTATAATCAAGCACGGTGGCGGTAACATTACAGTTTGGACCCGTTCGGAAGATTGAAGGTACAATGGACCAATGGCAATACAAAAATATCTTAGTGCACATAATGTTTCCCTACTCGGACGATCATTTGCCTGTAACATGGATCTTTCAGCATGACAGTGACCCTAAATACACGGCCTATAGCGTCAAATGTTTCCTTAGCGAACAGCGTATATCCGTTTCTGATTGGCCAGCAAATAATCCGGATTTAAGCCCGATAGAAAATCTCTGGTATATTGTTAAAATGAAAATCTCAAACAAACGTAACACCGGTCAAAACGAACTATATGAAGCATTTGTAGAAGCATGGAATTCAATCCCCCTAGAAAAATGTATGAAATTAATTGAATCGATGTCACGTCGTTGCAGTGCTGTTATTGAAAATAAGAGATACGCCACTAAATATTAATTATGACTATTGGTAGGCTGTGGACAGTAGTTATTTCGTAAATAACAATACTAATTACTAATACTTAAAAAAATATTGTTTTTTATACTTTTTTGTTGTTGTTTCTAATTAGTTGACCATTATTGTTCATACCTTAAAAATGATTTAAATGTTTGTCTGTAATAACTATTCATACGCTCGAAAAACATTATCAGTAAATCGCGTTTAGTAATGTACTAGTACTATACAAAATCGATAACGATACGAATATCTATTGAACTTTGATATAGATCAATAAACATACATTATATGCGTATTTAGATATGTTGGGTTCATATTTTATAACCTAATACCGTTTATTTAACTTTAATATTCAAAGGTTTGACCATCGAAATAAAATATCTCTAAATAAACATCATTCTAATGTATTTATAATGTAATGATAGCGGACTTATAACATTATTTCTGATTAAATATGATTTTAATTAAATTAAAATTAATATGATTAAATGGTTTCGGAGGTACTCGGTTAAGCTACCAATAGTTATTGACTCAACAAAGTTATCCATAAGGTAAAGTGTCAAATGGCCCGTTGAGTTTTACTGACATTTATCGTATAGTCCAAACATAAAAAAAATAAGCTGATTAGTAATCATTTTTGAGGACCTCGTTATCGATACATGTTGGAAGGAGGGGACTCTTTGATGAAACCATAAATTTTGTAGCACAAATATTTTTTCGAATAATTTAGATAATTATCATCATATTTAACAAAAAAAAAACCAGTTAGTAATAAATTTTAAGAATCATCAAATCAACATATTTTATCCCTGCTACCCCTATTACCTACCACAAACGAGTTTTCGTACGGGAAATTGTTGGGCGTCTTATCAAAATGAAGCTACTGACGGAAAATTAGCTTGATAGTAATCAAGTGCAAAAATGGACCGTGGATCCTGCACTAGTATGATTGTGTGTTCAGAAACGCAATTTGACAAGATATCGAACCGATAACGCTATTGAACAGATAAACTACAATTAAAGTACTTCAGAAACCGGGCATGAGTGGGCTAAATGGTGTAGGTCTAAGTAAGTAAGTAAGAGGTCTCAATAATACTTCAACTAAATATAAACTTATATTTTTGCGGTTCAGCCTCATGTTTAATATATACTGCTCGTTTTGAGATATTTCTAATTTTACATTATTAATTATTTTAAAGAGCCGAGAAAAGATAAAATCTCATATATTCGTAACAAAGTTACATATTTACCAAACTCAATTATTGTAATTTTACCATTTACGTTTTTGAAGTTATACTTCTTTTAGCGGGCTATAAATAATCGTTATAAGTCACACTGTCTTTTTGGCTTGAAATGGAAGTTGCTTAACCGATGAAATACGTCATGTTTTTAGTTTTACCTTAAAACGGAAGTTGCTTCACCGATGAAACACGCTATGAATTTGGTTTCAGCTTAAAACGGAAGTTGCTTCACCGATGAAACACGTCATGAATTTAGTTTTAGCTTAAAACGGAAGTTGCTTCACCGATGAAACACGCTATGAATTTAGTTTTAGCTTAAAACGGAAGTTGCTTCACCGATGAAACACGTCATGAATTTAGTTTTAGCTTAAAACGGAAGTTGCTTCGTCGATGAAACACGCCATGAATTTAGTTTTAGCTTAAAACGGAAGATACGCGTATCACTGTTAGGAAGTTAGTCGTTGCTAAACAGTTACTTTTAAAATATGATATAAACGAGCTCTTTTATTTTATCTCATTTGTGTATATTATTTATTTAAACTTATATTCATTGTCACTCAAACTTTTGACTCGGTTTAAACCGCTTAAAAGGTGTAAAAATATCAATTTTTGTATTGACACC
Organism: Antheraea yamamai; assembly: GCA_036509395.1. Lineage (NCBI taxonomy): Eukaryota > Metazoa > Arthropoda > Insecta > Lepidoptera > Saturniidae > Antheraea > Antheraea yamamai. The sequence goes on along the minus strand of AP028429.1, from coordinate 2,588,761 downwards.
AAAGAAGTATAACTTCTCACGTGCGTGCACACACGGTAAATCTTTATGTAAACTGTAAAATCACCATCGATATTATAAAACAGCTTTGATTGTCAAGAATCTCTTTAGAAATAACATCAAGGTTATAGTTCAAATTATTTTAAAGGACTTATTCGTATCGAATGTTTAACGCACTCATTTGTTTCACTCGTTTATGGTTTTCACTCAATCGTTGAATGAGTATTCACGAAGTTATATTGTTTTAGTGGATAAGTGAGTCACGCACTAGTGAATAAGGAATGTGAACTCACGTGGAGTGAGTTCTGGTGTGGGTTGGTGTGTGGGAACCGCCTATTCCGGTGTGAGATAGAGCCGGCGGCGGATACGCGACAATCAGCGCGGCGACCGCGGGGCCCACTCGGCCTCACCGAGCCGCGAGAGGTGTTCCGCGTGCTGCCGGACTATCTCACACACTATTGACGCTTCTATATCGACACCTATACATGCCAAATAATGAAAAAAGTACATTATTCTATATTTTCTGAACAAATACAGTGAAACCCGGATAAGTAGGATCTGAAGGGTCCTATATTTTTTATCACTTATAGAAGCTTTTTATTTAACCAACTTCCCACATAGGCAGGTTAACATGACAGTTGTCTTATTAATAGATGAAAGGAACAAACATGTCATAACTTGTCTGAACTTGATAAATAATCTAATACGGTTAAGCTACAAAATTAAGCTACAAAATCCCAATTATAGCGGTAAACATGGATAAAATCTAAGAAATCAAGTCTCCGTTACAACGGTTTGAAAATTCTTAGTAACAGAAGTATTTCAATGCGCGAAAGTCTCGGGATATCATTGTAATTAACATTAACGAGGTTTATCACAAATCGAGGGTCCACTTATCCAGATTTTAATGTATTAATTAAAAAATACCATTTCTTAAAATGTATGATGTAGGTTTGGTTTCCACGTAAAAAAGCTTTGAAAAAGGTTGTCCACCGTTGGTCTAAATAAAACCTCGAACCCCACTCATTTTACATTCGCCATGACGGCTCTCTTGCAGTTCGATTTTTGATGAATAATAACATCGTGGTGAAGACATAGCTGGTTTTTTTTTCTCGAACTGACTACGCTATTGACGTGGCAAGGTCTTAAGAGCTTTACCGGACTACAAGACATAGCAGGGGTTTTCTAACCCCGCCTGACTAGCTACCATCTTTAAGTTGAAAATCGGTAGACAAGCATCTATAATGCTGTGTACCGGCAGTTGCATTTGAGAGCGAGTTCATAACAACCATTTAACTGCTTTACATTATGCTTGAATTTATTATCACGCAAATTTGATAACGTGCCTAGACACGTAATTGTAAAATTTAACACTATAACCCAAAAACTGAAGAGTCTAACACATGGGATAGCTTATTTGCGTTTATTTCTAGTTTAATTTATTTTTTTGCGAATATACAGTAAATTATCAAGAATTTTTTGGGAGGGCAGAGTTAAAATTATGAATCCCTGAAACTAGTTTCATAATGGTATACAAAGTCACAGATTCTATAATAAATTGTTCGAATTGACCATATTTTATCAAATTCTAATGTTGTATTATGGTTTAAATGATACAGAATGAATGTATTTACTTCAATATACCAGAAAATAATAAATTTTACATAAGTGAATAAAGGACCACATCCTTAGAAGCAACTTACCCGCATGTACCTCCTCTCTGGTCAACAGGATCTCTTCTGTCGCTTCATGAGTGACGAGAATCACCCGATGGTGTCGCGATTGGAGTAAATTTCCTACCACCATCTAAAAATATAGTTCTCAGGGTCCAACTTCATCCGATATCAAGACTATTTTCTATCTACGTAGGCTCAAATCCTTTTAATTTTTATCTTTGACAACCTTAGTTTATTACTGCCATTGTCGAGTAATTAACAGTCGCAGTAATAGTAGTAGAGTTGATATTACAAGAACCCTAATTAGAACTCTCCATGGAGTTTTTGTGGCATCTCAGAATTTATGCTTCGTGGTATTATTGTACATCCCCTTTACTTATGCACAATAACCGAACCATACTACGTAACATACATATGACAAAATATAGAGTCAAATAACACAAGATTATGAATAAAATAAAAGATCTAGTACTTGACATTCCAAGATGCCGCCAAAAACTCAAATCGTAACGTCTTTGGGATAAATAGATAGCACTTCTCTAGGGTTGTCCTATCCTATTCCCCATAAAACTTACTTTATGATTGTACTTGTCCAGCGCAGCCCTTGATTTTGGTACGAGAAGATTCTCATCCGTCTCCAGCTTGAAGGAGACCACGTACGCTGCTGGTACCCATAAATTGACTAGCGGAGCCAGCATCTTAGGTACCAGCTGCAACTGGATAATCGGTGCACCGCTTGCAGACTGCATTTTATGCGTAGGCTTAGGAATAATAAGCCCAAGTCAGTAATGTCCTTATGATATATTTCCTATATTAATATTATAAGTCCCTATATTAATAAATTCTTGAGATATTAGCGTGTTCGGATACCGCGTAGACCAACAAAAATATATATTATATTATTATATAATAAATAAAACCAATTTAAAAAATACGCTAAAGAAATTGACCAGAACTTTTATTTTTTTCGAACTGACAACGCTGGCATGCATTTACAACTTCACCGGACTACTTCACCAGAACCTCGACCATGGTTAGATACTTAACTAATCTTGAACTGTCATAAACCTACCAATATGTCAAGCTTTATACATTTCGTTTTCAATTTTGAGGAGTTCCCTGGTGTATCCTTGAAAATCCAAGGTTCGTTACTAATAAATTAAAAATGGACCCTCTTGAAGATATTTCCTCTCCAATTAAAAAATGAATATTCCAAAATGTTTTCTAAATTACTAGCAGGCCCGGCAGACGTCCCGCCCTGATTATTAAAAAAATCCTTGGAAAAATATATACCAAAACCTTCCACATGAATCACTTTATTAACTGGTGAAAACTGCATTAAAATCTGTTTAGTAGTTTTTGAGTTTATCGCGAACAAACAGACAGACAGACGCACTAGGGGACATTGTTTTATACTATGTAATGATGATAAAGTTCTGAGGTACCAAACATTAAAAAATACAATCAAATTGAAAACCTCCTCTTATTTGAAGTCCGTTAAAAAAAACAAATTCAATGTCTGAGTGACGTCACGAACTAGAGCGATATCTCGGCCATGTAGACGTGTCTCGAAGGATCATTAGTACAGCTTAAATTTACACGACCGAATACAGCTCTGGTCGACGTAAGCTCGAATCTCTGTGATGACCCGGAGCTTTCAGTGAAAGCAAACACCGTGATAAAAAAACCATAGCATGGTGGTAAACTTCGTCTAAGCCCGCCAGGCTAGCTACCACCTTGAAGTCGATTAAATCTGCTGCCAAACACCTGTGTGTTACTGCCGTTGCTCTTCAAATCCAGTCTCCCTATAGATTTAGCGTGTATACGATCTTAGAGAACATCGTCATTTAACATCACGTGAGATTGTGGTCATATGTGATCATCATATGCTTGGGAGATGTGAAAGATCGTCAGTGATTGTCATTAAAAGACATTAAGAAAAATATTTTTTTAAACAAATCTAATAATGACAAAAATATTAAACATTTAGAACTAATAAAGTTCTAATCAGCGGATAGATGGCGTTTAAAACAAATGTAACAATGATTTCGTTACGTAAAAATATCATTAGCGTTCAATATCAGAAACCATCAGAACGGTAATCCTGATCCAGTTGGTACATTCAGTTTATTGAGGCGATATTCCTAAAAAATTGAAGTGATTCCATCATGACGTACTCACCACCCTGTCCTTAGGTATGTAGAAATCTGAAACGGCCGCGGCGAGGTACAGCACAGCTCGGGGTCCCAGGTTCGCGAGGCACTCGCAGGCCGCGCGCAACAACCAGAAGTACTCGGATACGGTAGTGAAGGAGACATGCAGGATGGCACCAGCGGAATGAGCCGCCTTGTATCTCAATAATATCGGTGCTAGAACGTCGACGCTATCCGGTTTTACTGTACACATATATATTGTAGCAGTTAGTACAATGTTACATGTCCTTCTTTGGCACTAAACAAACATATATTATGAGTTTTGGTTTATAAATATGTGGAATTATGTCTTAGCGGAGTTGTAGGGTTTCTCTATGGTAATGGTAGAGTATCTTTGCAGAGTTATAGGGTGTCTTTACTAGATCGAGGCACTACCACTATGAACATTCATAATAAAAGAAATCTGTCAGAGTGGCACTCTTTTGCATGGCAATGAGGTCTTGCTGTTATTAGACTATGTTTAAAATAAGTTACAATGCTGTAATTTATTTGTAACACGATAGAAAACAAATGATAATAAACACCACTGCCACATATTGGTTCCGAATATAGCTGTGGATCATCATCTTAAGAAAGAGAGTTACATTATATGACCTCAATCCACTAAGTTGCTTAAAGTTATAGGATTGCCAGGGTGTTGGACTGCCATAATTGGCCTAATACTATATTAGGGTGTAACTTACAAAAATTTATAATTTTTAATATTTTTCAACAACTTTGAAAATGTTTAAAAATATTGAGCAACCTCTTAAAAAATTTTTTTCAGTTGTGCTTTGGAACGGGTTCTTAAAACATAATAAACTAACACATATTAGTCCCTTAAGAGACTCGAAAACAAATACGTTTTTTTGGGCCACTCTAATCTATATAAATGGAAGTAAATTTTACCAGTAATAGATGTGTTAGGACCTCGTTCCTGTATATCAAGCATGTCTAAAAGCTTTTGACCACTGAAATGTCTGGTAAAAGGCTCTAGGGATTTCTGGCGATGCATGAATATCACTGCATATCCTTGTTCCAGGAAGTACTCCGCAGATGCTGAACCTCGAGTACCGGCACTGAAGTTGTCCACAAAGCGGACTGTGTTGTGTTCCAAAGGAACTGTAGTGCCTCCAGACTGAAAATTAAGTATATCTGTATTGACATATGACCATCACACCTGCACAGAACGTGAAACTTTTGTATAATTATTACATGTATGCACAACTGTCAGTAATCTTTTAGCCTTCCAAAAGGTATGAAGTTGAATTTATTTAATCTATACTAATATTATAAATGGTTGAACATGTGAATACTTTTGTGCATACCACCACCATGTGGTAAATACCTATGTTAGCGAGGTACTATGCTATATGCGTTGTATACATTTTTTAAGTGTGTTGACAATTATAATGAACAAAAAAAATTACTTAAGTAACAATTGTTACTTACCGTAACAAGAACTATCTTGTTTCCATACTGCTCATGCCGCTCACAGAACTCTTTTAACAGTGAACGATTATCTTCAAAGTCTGGAGGGGGCAGATGAACAGCGAAGAACTCCTCCCAACTACTGCTGGCCATGGTGGAGAATTTGGAAGCTCTACTTCTGTAAGTTATAAAAAAATGATGCCTTATTTTCTTCATGTCATTTAGGCTTATCATTCTTCTTAAAAAAGTAGTATTTTGTTGGCAGAGAACAGATTATTTTAGACAAAAAGTTAACCTAATTATGTAGGGTAAAGATAAGGAGAACTATATCATATCGAAATAGTGTATAGATCTGACCACTAAATAATAGTTCCAAGAGCCACAAAAATGGCACTACCACAGGCAAAGATTATGGATAAACCAAATGTTACAAATACAGCGCGACTGGTTTGTCGCAGGCAATATTTTTACAGGATAATAATCATTAGTCGATTCTCGTTCTAAATCAATTTTAAAAAATAGGTGCTTAATATTTGACCTAATTATCTCGAGAAACGAAAAACTAATATTCACTCAACATTAGCTGATTTACGCAAAAACGAACTCGTGTAATAATAAGGAAAGCAATGAATCACATCGTAGCGCATAGTCCCGCCCACGTCCCCACCTCGACCCGCTACCCATTGTTCGACCGTGCGGCATTCCCACGATAAGCAGTTACGTAATGATTAACCTTGAAAGCGCCCCTTTAATGTTGTTCATTGAACCTAGATATGTTTTTTTTTTACGCTCTAAAGTATTGTTCCCATACTTTTAAAAGTTTTAGGACAAACTTTTTGTTGTTTTTGTTTTGTTTTTTTGTTGTTTGGTTCTTTTTATTGTTTATTAGTATATGTTTTGATATTATTATTTTATGTGTTAAATCATGATGATTATGACACGTCATGATCATGAACTACCACAGGATTGAACAATGTGACCATTTAAACATTCACCTTTTTTTTTTAACGTGGGGAAATCCCTTATGGATACCCACCCTCTCGGGGGAGAGAGTGGGTTATGTCCGACTCGCCCGGACTAAAACCTCACGGTGTACCGACAGACCGTAATTGTGGGGGCGGCAAGGGATCGTTCCAGCTAATCAACCTTGTAGAGCCGCCCCCACAGTCCGCCCGGCTTCTACCTATAGAGCGGCAGACCGGGTACACACCGGGTGGTCCCCCTCGTCCGCCGGACCTGTGGAATGGGGGGATGACCCCCCGGGCCATCCCCAGGCGGGTTGGGGGGGGGGGGGGGGTGGGGAAAGCGGCGCCCCCCCCCCTCCTGGTGGGGGGGGGGGGCGGATAGGGGGTCTACCCTGGGGGCCCCCCCCCGCCCCCCTCTCGGGGTGACCTCTTGAGGGAGGCTAGCGCCCGCGGGCGAGCATGGCCGAAACCACACTCGGCAGCGACAAGTCACTCCCTACCGCCGCCGCCAGAATGCGGTGCTGTCCCCCCCACGCAACACACTCAGACAGGGTGTGCTGCGCGGTATCTTCGTCAGCGCCGCACTCGTGACAGGCGGCGGCCGGCTCCCTGCGCGCGATCCGGGGCGGTTCTACCCTATAGAGCGGCAGACCGGTGGTACCTCACCACCGGCTGGCTCCCTTCCTTCCAACCCAATCCCGCAGGGCCGGGCGGACGGCGTCTACCGTATACGTCCCGAAACGCGCGGCCGCCAGGTCCTGCATCCATCTCTCGACGGCGTCTTCGTCGGTTCGTCGGCCCACACAGGTGCCCCGTAGGCGGCCATCGCTCGCACGACTCCCATGTAGAGTCTGCGGCACCCGGCACCCGGCGCCCCTACGTTGGGGAGCAGCCGGCCGAGTGCCGCAGCCGCCCCAGCAATTCGCGGTCCGAGCCCCACAAAGTGGGGCTCAAACCGCCAGCGCCCATCCAGGGTGAGGCCCAGATGTTTCATGTGAGTTCCCACCCTGATCCGGGCGCCCTCCACCACAATGTGGGCCCCAGGAGGTGGCCCCCGCCGAGGACCATGAAAAAGTAGGGCCACTCTGAGGCCCAACCTCCTTATGCGCCTGACCACGAGGGTTGTGGCCATCGTAGCCAGGCGCTCCACTTCCTTCCATTAGCCCCCCCCCCCTCCGGGATTTAAACATTCACCTGGTATAACCTAAGATACTTCTGTAAGAGACATGGACTGTAATCAAATTTTTGTGAATTTTAAATAATATGCTTAATGATTTTTTAATGTTTACTTTTATAAACCATTGAAATAACTGAACAATAATAAAACCTGTTACTACTATAGTCCCACCATAATTTAACGCAATTTGAGGACACATGCTTTCATATACAAAGATGGTTCTACACTCCATAAATCTAATAAAAATACCAGTAAAAACTTATTCATTATATGGATTTTTGCTTTGTCTTTCGTAAGTGACAAAAATAACAAAGGAGATATTATAGTTTAAATTATATTTAAACCTGTGATTTTCTTAGATGTTCAATACATATATACCTAAAATCACATACTACATTACATTAAGACTTTTTCTTTTAGTTTTACAGTAATATATACAAAATGAGTAAGTACTTACTTAATAGTAAAATAACATGTGTAAACATAAAAACCCTAAAATGAAGTCTTAAAAATATTAACTAACAGGATTATCCCCAAGTGATATTTGAAACTTCCTAACAATTTGTAACTTGCATGTCTTCTTTTTGTTTATAAGATCAAATACATTTATTTCATTTTTATCAAGACATACTATATTGAACATTTCTATACTAATATTATAAAGAGGTAAAGTTTATGAGGTTCCAGGGGTATTCTCAGGAACTACTGGTCAGATTTGACAAATTCTTCCAGTGTTAGAGAGCTCATTTATCGAGGAAGGCTATGTAACTTGCATGTCTTCTTTTTGTTTATAAGATCAAATACATTTATTTCATTTTTATCAATACATACTATATTGAACATTTCTATACTAATATTATAAAGAGGTAAAGTTTGTGAGGTTCCAGGGGTAATCTCAGGAACTACTGGTCAGATTTGACAAATTCTTTCAGTGTTAGAGAGCTCATTTATCGAGGAAGGCTATAGGCTATATATCATCACGCTAAGCCCAATAGAAGCGGAGCACCAATGAAGAATGTTTCAAAATCGGCGTTTTTTTTTCCTTTTGAGAGCTTCTGCTGCAAGTTAGTTAGCCCAAAGTAACTATTCCACGCGGACTAAGTTGAAAGTAGAAGCTAGTAATAGAATACAATAACAATTTTTTTTAAAAATTGTTTGTTTACCATAAGTTACTTGAGCATACTTTGGGGCAGGTTTATTTCATCCAAGTTTAATGTACATTAAACTTATGATTGAAGTAAGTTGATTTACAGATGCTGAGTGTTGTTGATATGAATTGTTGTATCAGTTGCTTTTAGCATGGTCAGTTCTATGTTATGTTCTGTTATGACAGTTACCAATGTTGAACAAAAACCAGTGAGTAATTAACCCGACGAGTTTGTACGAACACAGTGGCACAATAGAATGCGTAGAAGTACTGTGAAAACTCTAAAACAGCGGATCCTGAAAAAAACCCGAAAATGCATTCGTCGGGTACAGTCTAAGCTGGCTAGTTTTCTGTTATCTAAGAATGACAATATAGCAAGCAAACTATATATCTTGAAGAACTTCGCTTTTAACCGGAACGGTAGTGCTCAAACAGAAACTATAAATAGCCTACCAAATCTAAAGCATACAGAAAAATTGTAAAGCTAAAATATCCTATCAGACTTCGTAATTATTCATAATAATCATAAACATATAGTGGTACAACAAAATAATCCCAAGGAGGATTGATGGCAGGCAGGCGGCCGATCTAATAATGAAGCCAAATCATACACCACAACATGACAAACATGTCGTACCGACCCTACTTAGGTGGGATAAAAAATGAAAGAAAGATATGTCATTCAGCAGCACATATAACACATATTTACAAGTAACATAAAATATAAAAAAATAATGTGGGCCAAGTGCTGCATGGAGTGAGAGAGGTCTTTGTCTCAGCATAAGCTGCAGATTTGCTAGTGCAAGCGCTACAATGCTGGTTTTTAGACAAAGGCTGCTTGTATACTAATAAATTGACAAAATTTCAAACATGATGCATTTACACGATGATTTCAAATTATTATTATACATATCCCTAATAATGTGATCTAGTACTACCTATATACAATACAATTATTCCACGAAAATGCAGAGTTAAATACCATTTTCAAAAGACTGCCCACTAACTCAAAGGTCACATGAAGTAACCACTTTGTTGAATTAATAATTTACTGAATTTCATGTGGCGCTCGCTATGTTAATAAATAGCTTTTTAAATGTGATTTAAAGCTAAGACGATGACTTTGTGTAAGGTTACAAATAGGAGGAGGTATGTCATTCCAAAATTTAGTAGCCACATATCTAAAAAAACCACCAAAAGTCACTGTTCTATGTTGCGGAAGAAGGAATAGGAAAGAGTGCTATATATGTAGATATAGAAATAGAGTGAGAGTAAGAATAGAGTGCTATGTTATGTGGTTTTCTCCCAATTTAATGTAGCCAATAAGATTTATGTTCATATGCAAATTATATTTCAATAGTCTTATACAAATAGTATATAAAGTCACAGAAATAACTATTACATGATAAATTATTACTAAGAACAATATTTATTACAAAATCTGTATGATAATCCTTCTGAGATTATATGAATTAGATCATGATATAATCTGTAGATACAAGAGTATAATGAAAAGTCTTCATGTTCTTTTTTAAAATGGCAACATGGAGCCATAAACAATGGAGATTGCGCCAGACAATTAAACAACTATCTTTATATCCAGACCGGGCTATCTACGAACAGACACCACAAAGAAAGCACATATAAACTAAACATACAACATATTGTTAGAATACAGACATACACAAGAGCATTACAGTAAAATCTAAAGTTTAAATTTGTTAGTATTAAAAAATTTCGACAAGCATTCTAGAATTAAATGATTATCTGTAACAAGAGTTAAGAGACACATAATGTTAGTAGGTCGGGGAATAAAAGGAGGTAGAACATCATAGAGAGAGAAACTGTTTCTAGGACAATTAAAAATATGTGATCCATCCTCTAAGCCACATTCACAAATAGAGTGATCCCTGATCCTTATTTTATTCAAACGTACTGGTGTGCTAACTTGCCCAAAGCGATTTTATTAAATAACATTAATTGAAGGCTGCCAATGATTTATTAGTCAATTAGCTTTCCCAATATCAATTTTGTAAATATCATTAATACAATTTATGGTAAAATGTAACACCACAGGGTAATCTTAATGTTTGCTAAAAGTATTCCAGTAGTAAGTCGAGTAGTACTCCCATGTTAGGAAATAAGTAAGGTATTACAGACATCTCAGCTTTTGAAATTATGGACATATTGTGGAAAAATTTAATTTCGATTTCTTACCAAAAAGCTTAAAGTTGCAAGTGGACTTACTTCAAGTTTGTATCAATATTATTTACCAAATATGTATGCTTGATAATTAGGAATATACACCACAGACTCTCATGGTTAATATGAATAAGCTGTCATAATAATTTTCTTGAGGAAATATGAACATAAACAATAATTATTTAGTCAGCAGAAATATATCTTCTGGCAGTTAAGAGTAAATATTTGACACTACAATTACCATTTATAGGCTGACTATATTCATTTTATGTAGGCAGGAAAAATATTATTCAACACTATTACTTCTATATCGTATTGTACACAATGCTTCTAGTATAGATGTGTATTAGTAAATATTACTTCTTGTTTTTATCGTATTAAGTATTAACTACTTCCCCTCTTATTATCGCCATATAATTAATGTCAGACATGAAAAACCTAAGAATTAAACTAATCTTACACTGTTTACACACGCCACTAACTGAAATTAAAATGCTCGAATATTTACAGATTTAAATTGTTGTAAAAATCAATGTTTAACTTGTAACTATAATAGTCGGTGTTACAACGCGTTACCTCACGCAGAGTGTGTACTTGGACGTTGCCCAGGAAGGCCAGTACCCGGGCACGAAATCAATGTTATTATTTTAGAATATATATCACTGATTGAACTATCGCGATAAGAGTTCAGGATGGTTATCATAAAACGATGATAACCAATCAATGTGATAACTAAACGCCAAAGGAAAGCTGTCAATTTTGACAACTTGCGGTGCGTTTACGAATACAGCTGGTGGCATATATCAGCTGTGTTGTTATTCTACAATAAATAGTTGTGGTGTGTGTAATAAACCTTTACACGCCTTAGGTATCCTGTAATTTAGATGAGTGAACGTCATTGTGAAATGTGTTTGTGCTAGATACTTAGAATGACAACACTTTTTTTGTTGCTGTCTCTAAAAATTACGCAACATAGTTCTTAATTTCCTTTCATATGTGTATAAAACTAATAATATTAGGTCTTTACCTATGAAATTGCCATTTTGTATGAAAAAATTTAAACGATTTTTTTTCAAGTATTTTTTATTTGTATTAATCGAAGTAATCACCCATGCAATCAATGCATCTTTGCCAACGCAGTGGCAGTTTATTGATGCCCTTCTTAAAAAAATCAGCTGGACGGGAGGCAACAAATTCTTCAAAGGCATTTTGTACTGCCTCTCGGATATTAAATTTTTTTCCCGCCAAGGATTTATACAAATTCTGGAAAAAGTAGTAATCTGTAGGCGCAAGGTCTGGTGAGTAGAGCGGATGACGGAGAACTTCCAACCCCAGTTCTTGCAACTTGGAGACCGTCTGCTGTGCAGTATGAGGTCGCGCGTTGTCGTGCAGGAGCAGCGGAGAAGAGCGATTGACCAATGCTGGTTGGAGATGTGGCAGCTTCTCCATCATTGCGTTCAGTTCTTCACAGTACACATCTGCAGTAATGCTCACCCCGTTTGGTAAGAAGCTGTGATGAATCACACCGGTGCTAGACCACCAAACAGTGACCATCACTTTTCTAGGGGTAAGTTTTCGTTTAGGGCATTGTTTAGGTGCTGAACCAGGATCCAACCAACTTGCTGAGCGCTTGCGGTTATCAAACAGAATCCATTTTTCATCGCAGGTAACAATGCGGTTCAAAATTCCTTCATTTGTGTGTCTGTTGAGTAGTGCAGGCACGTCTCGACGCGTACTTCGCGCTGGCGATCATTGAGTTCGTGAGGCACCCATTTGTCAAGCTTTTTTACCTTGCCAATTTGACGCAAATGGACCAATATTGTTTTGACGCTAACGTCGAAAGCTGCTGCTCATTCAGCCGTAGATTGTGTATCATCAGCTTCCACAATCGCCTTTAATTCGTCATTGTCGACCAAATTCTTCGCACGACCGCGAGGTTCATTTTTCAGGTCGAAATTCCCAGAACGGAAGCGAGCAAACCAATAACAGGTGGTGCGTTGGTTTGTAGTGTTAGCTCCGTAAACGTCGTTGATGTTGCGTGCCACTTGTGCCGCGTTGCTGCCACGACGGTACTCATATTCCATAATTACTCGAATTTTTAACGTATCCATGATGACAAAAAAGATTGAAATTCGATGACAATGTAACACTAATCAATAAACAAATGACTACTTTAGGAAAAAGAATTCCATGTTTTTAAAATAAAATTAATTTGAAATTAGAATTCTTAGCCAAACAAAAATTATTTTGATTTGAAATGGCCAGTACTGCAGAACGGCAATTTCATAGGTAAAGACCTATTATTATAGTTTTTCAAATTTTTGTTCTACAACATTATTTAAATTTTACTTTTCAAGCAACATGTTGAAAGAGAATGCGTATGAAAGTAATTAATTGTATTATTCTCATTCACCATTATTGTCAATACTTATATATTTCTATCTAATCAAATTTTCAGTGAACATAATTACAAATACGTGTATTTTCAATTTGTGAAAAACAATCACATAAATAGAAAAAGTGGTTTTTGAGTTTCAGTGTCTGGCTTGCGAATTAGCGTAGAGAACGATAGAGTCATTGCATTTTATGCTATTTAAATAAGGCCACTTCATTCCATTCATGTTGAAACCAGTAAAAGCTTCAGCGTGACTGCCACCTACAAAAATAACCATTCAATAATCCTTACAATGTTTCGTTATTTTATCTCCAGAAATTCCGTCCATGTATTGGAGGAACTTAATAATCCAAGTTGTGTAATAATAAATAAACAACGGTGTAAATCCATTAACACACAGTAAATAAATCAGTGAAATTAAATAAAGAGGTCAGTATCAAAATTTATTAATATTGATTTATTAAAATATCAACTTTGAGTTATTTTTACTTCACTGATTCACTCAAATTTCTTTCATTGTACACTCCATCTGAATTATTATTTTTTCTGTTTGTCACCAGTTTTGGAGTTCAAGTAACGCAAGGCGGTAAAATATTAATAAAGAACAAACAATTGGTTTACAGGATGTAAAATGAAACGGAAATATCATTTGTATTTATTATAATCCCGTATCGTTTCTCGGTGGCTGGTCTTCTGGCCAGTTTTCTTTAGGTAGAGCATTTACTGCTGGCTGCATAACTCGGTGATCGTCGGGTAAGAATGATGCTATGATTGCAGAAGCTGAAATGTTTCCAATAAAATAAATGTGGGGATTAATCATCATCATTAGTCTGTAAGAGACATACTGCAGGGTCATAGGCCTCTTCGCGGAGGAAGGTTTGGGCATAATCACCACTCCAGCTGACGTCGTATTGACAATTACAAACTCTGAGAAATATACAATTCTATATTTTCCCATATGCAGCGGTACAACGAGAACATATTTTCTCACGTTCAGATTTCTTTACCATATTTTCCTTCACTGCCAGCCGATAATGTTGCCTATTTATATTAGTAAATGTACGAGAATTGCGGAAAATTCCTCGGTATTATTGGGTAACGGTACAAATATAAAATACTTTCGCAGGCATTAATTTAGTTTTTCCTATCCCTAATGAACAATAACTATTTTCTAGAGGATTGGTATGCTGTGTCCTTTTGTGTACCATTGAAAACGTGTGTGTAAAAGAAAATATAACTCTGCGATATATATCTATATATACTATTAACTACTTGGAATACCAGACAACAGTTATGCATATCATCGCTTGCACCTACATAACTATTTGAGTATACGAGTGAAACACATATGGTGACTTGGGCTCCAGTTCCTACACACACATACAATTCTCAATTCAAAACAAACAAAACAAACAAAAATTGACATAGGTTATAAAAAAACAAAAAATCTCAATTTTTATAACCTATGTCAAAACGCAGGAGGCTACTATGTTTGGCTGTATCTATATATTTGTATTTCTCTGTATCTATTTTGTATGTACAGTCTGTAATTAATAATTGTGTCGTTACATTTCGAAATGAGTTAAATCCAATTTTAGCCGTTCCTAATATTTTACGTTATTTTTCAAGATTTTCAAATTTTGTATATGTAAAATATGTAGATCATAACAAAAAAAAGTGTGTGTGTGCTTATGTACACGCGTTAGAAGTTATAATTCTTTGGCGTAACAACTTACTGAACCAATTAAGTACCATGAAAATTTTTATTGAATGAAAAACATGTTGTCCCGGGACAATTTTACAGAAAAGGATATGGGGTAGCATTTATGTAGAATAAATGTGCTGTTTCCGATAGATATTTACATTAACGCGAGCGAAGCTGTGAGCACAAGCTAGTATAGATATAAAGTAGATTATATTCTAATAGAGATTTGAACATACCTACAACAGGAGCCGCCGCCAATGCTCCCTGTTGTCCACCGGTAGTGTTTAGTTCACAAGCACTGGCTGGCACCAGGATCGTACTCCCATAAGCGATGCATGCGAACGATATTATTATTACACCAGTCAGAGAAATAATTATATAGCTATATAAGCCGAAACCTGAAAATAAATATAAATCAAAAGAATAATATTTTTTTTATTCTGCAGACTCTTGGTCGGCTTCTTTTTTGCTTTCGTTTAATTTAATAATATATGTTAAAAATCGTATCTGTTATTTTTAGAAGGAGATGGAGGGATTTTTAAATGTGGTTATTGTCTTTATGGCGCTTGCATTTTGAGCCTTTATGGCCATATTTAAGTTATGATCCACAAAGTCCCGCGCCGGAGGTCCACGGCCCGTTGAATGAACCTACTAACCGCGTCGTCAGCACGTGGTATAGTAGAAAAAGTGTTGGTGTGTTTGATATTGCACATATAATAATTTATTGTATGAAAATAATGGGGGGTAATTAGGGGGAAGATTGGTGGGGGGGGAAAAATGGTTTTAGAAGGGGGGGAGCAGGAGATATAGTATATAGAAGGGGTGGGTCGCGGGGGGGAGAAATAAAGAAAGGGGGGAAGAAGGGTGTTGGGGTTTGTGGGGGGGGGGGGGGGGGGGCTCTCTCTATTCCCTCCCTTTTCTTTTCAAAAAAAAGGGGGAAGACTCGGCCGGGGGGGTTAGGGGGGGGTAAAAAACCTGGGTTAAAAAAAAAAGGTGTATCTTGGGCGGACGAAAATTCACCGTGCTGTGTTGTGTTGTGCGACAGAAACATGGGCTGGTCGAAACGGAGTAAGTAGTGGCGTTGCATTATATGTCGGTAAATCATTATTCGTTTCAATTTTACGAGTACAATTGTACGTCCCGCTACAATGTCTGTACGACACTGAAGTGACGTAGGCGTAGTCACTCATGCGAATATTATCATGACAAATTCCTTTGATACGCGCAAATTTACCGACAGTGCCACGATAGTACATCGTTTTCGCCCGAATACTATGCGTTGCAACGATCTATCTACCCGGCCACACTCATCGCGTTAACACGAATATTCGGTATAGCCCGCTAATGTAGCCCTAGCATAGCAGGTTTGGGTTCGTTCAACTTTACTTAGATATTAAAAAAGAGTTTGGGACTACGTTTGGTTTATGTCTGACTAGTTGTCCACTCCATCTTGCACGGGCATATTAAAAAAGAAAATAAGACAAATCGTTACTTTACAATAGGACCACCATATAGTGAAATGAAATGGCTGACAATTAAACGTTAGTCTGTCAATTCTGCCAATATTTTTGAAGATTTCTTTGCTGTTTCACTCATTCACTCACCTTTTATATAGATATTTTTAATACGTTATTTGACATTTTCGTTTCTTAAATAGTCTTTTGTCATATACACCTTGATCTACCAATTGTGTTGTTACATTTCAAAATGAGTTAATCCAATTTTAATTGTTCATATAACATGGTTATTTTTTTACATTTCCAGTTTTTATAAACTAAGAATGAAGTTCAAATTTTACCTTCCAAAAGGTTTATATGTACAAAATTTGAACATCTTGAAAAGTAACGTTAAATATTATGAACGCCTAAAATTGGTTTTAACTCATTTAGAAATGTGATGACACGATTACAAAAAATAAAATAAAAAATACGCTAAATAGGTGCAGCCGTTCGGAAGTGATGCGGTTATATCATATGGCGATTTATTTTTATTTACGTAGATTAAACAAGTAAAGATAAAGCGATAACGATTGGATTAAATTAGTATCAATCCTTATCCAACTAAATAGATTAGTTGAATCGGGCAATCAATAGAGATCAAAACAACTTGTGACCTTACGTGTCACGTGAATTTTATATTTACAATTTGCACAATTATTTCCCAACCCTATAATATTCCTATACCCCAGCCTATAATAGATTAAATATAGAAAATATCATGAAATAAATATTATAAAACACCCTTATATAAGTGCTCCATTTGTTCTTCTAAATAAAGCAACGAATTTTGATACATTTTTGCCAATCGCTTAGACAATTAATCAAGAAGCTTTATATACAGTAAAAGCACTTTATTCGTGAGGTATATATTCCAAAAATATGCCGCGAATATAGAAACTGGCAATATGGAATGGTAATTTATATTAGATTACTAACTGCCTCGTGCAACTTTGTCTGCACCAAGTAGGTTACTACCGGTTTCAATTATAATAATAATAATATAACTCTTTATTGCACACACTTTGAAAATATACAAAATTAGACATCAGTTTACAATATGTGTACAGTTAGGCGGCCTTATCGCTTAGAGCGATCTCTTCCAGGCAAACCTAAGGAGGCATCAAAAATACCGGGTGGCAATATAAATAGACAAAAAGAAGAATTATATTATTAAACACAAAAAAACTTACAAAACCTAATACCCGACTACAGCGACACCTGCAGTTCTCAATTGTGAATCCAAACTATTCAGGAACTCACTATACCCAGTTGGTATGTGAAAGATCTTTTAAAATAAGCCTAGCATCCGTTTGCAGCGTCACCAATCGGATCCAGTTTAGTTGTTTGGTCTAATAGAATTTGTAAGTATACGTGAAATCTGCATCATTACTTAATCTTGTCAAATTTATTTTACACAAAGCCCAACATCATGGTGACTGAGATATTAAACTTAGATATATATAATATACTAGCGGACCGGGCGGACGTTGTCCTGCCTTGAAAACAAAAAAAATCCTAAAACTCGATCGCAGCGCCACCTGCCGGGTCCAACTGTGAATCTAAACCATTCTCGAATCTCCACGAACACACACAAAAAATTTCATCAAAATCGGTCAGTCCTAAACGGAGGAGTTCAGTCACATACACACGCACACAAGAAATATATATATTAAGATATAGTGTCGGGGACTTCTTTGTAAAAGTAATAAATATTTTTGTCATAGAATTTATTATTTTATTTCAAACCGTTCAAGCAGCGCACGTCATATTATAGAATTTTGCTAATTTTAATTACATTTATCGTGAATAATTATTGAAAATATATATGTAGCAAAAAAAGGAGTCTAATATACTTTTCTAACAGTGAAAGAATTTTCAAAATCGGATCAGTAGTAGGTACCAGAGATTACCCCAACATCCAAACTCACTAACTTCAACTTTTTAATATTGGAGTTTAATTCGTATCTGAATTCTATCAGTGTCAAGTCAGTCATGGGAGAGTCACTTTATAGGTAGTATTACATTTTTATTGTATAATTTAATTCTTCCAGATTAGGCAACTGAAATACACAAACACAAACACAACACTTACAGACATCATACCTTAAATAAATATATATTTATATAATAATTACTGTTAGTTATTGCGTTATCTTAAAGTTTAATTTTGTTAAAACTTATAAAATTAGCCAGAGTTTTGGCAAAAGGAGAAAATACACACCTTTTTGCTTTTGTTAAAATCTGACGAAGGTATTATTGTTAAGTAAAATATCATACAAAATTGGGGCAATTGAAAAAAATGTGTTCTAGAGTGCCTTTATCCAATTCACATTTACATATTGAGTTATTCCTGCAAGATGGGCTGGAGAACACATCTCTACAGATAGATCGTCAGTATACAGATAGTAGACGCAGCAAGCTTGTAACAGTTACGAAACTTATAAAGCCATGGCTTACCCGGAATGTTATCCTGAATATATCTGGAAGCATATGATTTGCCATTATTTTGGTTGGATGCTTGATTTGGATGGTATACTTACATATATACATAACTTTTGATAGAGTAGACCGATTTTAATGAAACAAAGACTAAGTTACTTTCGAGGATATGGTTTCATGGTGTGGTTTTATTGTGAACCCAGTACTTTATCACTGGGAGAGTCACTTTATAGGTAGTATTACATTTTTATTGTATAATTTAATTCTTCCAGATTAGGCAACTGAAATACACAAACACAAACACAACACTTACAGACATCATACCTTAAATAAATATATATTTATATAATAATTACTGTTAGTTATTGCGTTATCTTAAAGTTTAATTTTGTTAAAACTTATAAAATTAGCCAGAGTTTTGGCAAAAGGAGAAAATACACACCTTTTTGCTTTTGTTAAAATCTGACGAAGGTATTATTGTTAAGTAAAATATCATACAAAATTGGGGCAATTGAAAAAAATGTGTTCTAGAGTGCCTTTATCCAATCCACATTTACATATTGAGTTATTCCTGCAAGATGGGCTGGAGAACACATCTCTACAGATAGATCGTCAGTATACAGATAGTAGACGCAGCAAGCTTGTAACAGTTACGAAACATATAAAGCAATGGCTTACCCGGAATGTTATCCTGAATATATCCGGAAGCATATGATTTGCCATTAATTTGGTTGGATGCTTGATTTGGATGGTATACTTACATATATACATAACTTTTGATAGAGTAGACCGATTTTAATGAAACAAAGACTAAGTTACTTTCGAGGATATGGTTTCATGGTGTGGTTTTATTGTGAACCCAGTACTTTATCACTGGGGTCTACCTCAGCAGCCGTCCCCCACAGCAGAATACCATAAGACATTTAGGGTAGGGAAGTAAGCGAAGTAGACTAACCTACCATTGGTAATATCTGTAAGCTGGCGAATCTTACGTATTGCAAATGCAGCAGAACTTAATCTGCTCGACAATTTTGTAATATGAGGACTCCATTGTAATTTAGTAGTATCTAGTGTGATACCCAAGAATACAGTGTTGTCAACTAACCCTGCTAAATTCCCTTCGATCATGATTCTACTATCAACCTGTATAACATTGGATAAAGTAAATTTCATACATTTCGTTTTATCTGCATTTAGCAATAGGTTATTTAACTCAAACCCATGACAAATTTAATTTAAAGTGTTACTCAGATACCCAACCTCTGAATCTATCCGTTTCACCTTAAATATAAGTGAAGTGTCGTCTGCAAAAAGCACCATGTCAGCACAGTTATTAACCATTAGCGGCAGATCATTTATATATATTAAGAACAAAAACGGTTCTAAAATAGAACCCTGCGGGACACCAATTTGCGCAAACGATCCCGCAGAGGTTATACTATATATGCTAACTTTCTGACAGCGATCTTGTAAATAAGAGACTAGAAGGTGAGAGAAGATCCACAAACACCATAGTGTATTAATTTAAAAATAAGCGTACTATGGTTGATGCAATCAATGGCCTTAGACAAATCGCAAAACACACTAATTGCATTCTGCGAATCCTCCATAGTTCCAATATATGATTTATGAGCGTTGCACCAGCGTCAGTAGTAGATTTCGATTTTGTGAAACCAAACTGTCGATCATCTAGAAACTTTTGCACTCTAAAATATTCTAACAATTGTTCAAGCATAATCTTTTTAAAAATTTTACTAATTGACGGAAATACATAAATAGGTCTATTATTTCGAAGACTACTTCTGCAGCCTGATTTAAGCAATGGAACCACTTTGGATTTAAACAAAGCAAAATAAAACAGAAATATCATTCGTATTTATTATAATCCCGTAATGTTTCTTGGTGGTTGGTCTTCTGACCAGTCTTCTTTAGGC
This sequence comes from Antheraea yamamai, assembly GCA_036509395.1. Taxonomy (NCBI): domain Eukaryota; kingdom Metazoa; phylum Arthropoda; class Insecta; order Lepidoptera; family Saturniidae; genus Antheraea; species Antheraea yamamai. Next base: position 2,568,002 of record AP028429.1, on the reverse strand, counting down.
GGAGGTTTTACTGCTGGCTGCATAACTCGGCGGTCGTCCGGTAAGAATGACGCTACGATTGCTGAAGCTGAAATATTTCCAATAGAATTAATGTGAATTACGAATTAGTGTCTACTATTGTATTTATCGCTGAGGGAGCATAGATAGGGATTATATAGGATTGTCTCGGCGACCATGACATATAGTTGATGTTTATAACAAAAGATTGACAGAACTTTCCTGACAACTTAGCGGTACAAATATAAAAGTATTTTCAGACCACTCCCTCCCCCTGGTTAGCAAAAGTAAGCAATACTCTCACGCCCCTTCCTATGCTTACGTAAACAATTATGTAAGTATTTATAGTCTGTTCTGGTTTCCTTATTGATTCGTGGGCAGTAGTTAATAAGCCTAGAAATATGGAGGTTACAATTCACTACTAGGACGATGGTAGCCTAGTGAATAAAACCGCGCGTCTCTCATATCAGGCCTACAAATCCAGATGCACGATTCCTTATGTTATAAAAAGAAGCAAATCAAAAACCTATTCCCCCCCTCCCACCTTTAGTATTTACGTAATACTTGAATGACTCCTTGCGCACACATAACTCTCTGGGTACCTGAGTGAAAATCAGCGCTGGAGATCTAACCCCATTTAGCACATATGTTGACTCGAAGACCATTTGCTACATTCACAAATGCTCAATTTTTTAACCTATGTCAAAACGCAGGAGGTTGCTATGTTTGGTTGTATCTATTTGTATTTCTTTGTGTCTATTTTGCATGTAAGAAATCCGAAAAAAAAGGTGGGGGAGTTGGGGAAGGGGAGAAGAAAAAAAGTTTGGAGCGCCTGTGAGGTTTCGAAATGCTTTCAATATATGAGATAAAGTAATAAATTAAATTTCATACTGACAGGCGAAAAGACAAGAGTAGATATAGAAACCAGCATCGCAGTTGTTAGCCAGCATCAAATTGAGGATTTGGATGGAAGCGAATGTGCCTATTCGCCCGCCAGTCATTGGTAACGCAATTGCCATTGCCCTGAAAATAAAAGTATGATTTTAATTTGATACTCTTATTCAACTGTTTTAAGATTCATTTCAAAAAGACGCCTACAATAAGTTACTCTTCCAAAATTAACCCCGGACTATCTAAAGCCATAAAGGATTAAGCTCTATACAAACCTCATGAGGCACAGGTAAACAAACTGTTGGCAATAAAGTTTACAAAAAATACCAGATTTATTAGAAAACTTGAAGAACAACAAATTATGTAATGTAAAATTATAATTTATATATAAAATGTATTATCGAACTTCGTACCCATAGATGCAAGAATGAATGTTGTGAAATTAAAAAAAAAAATGATCTCCCATTTTGAGATCTGAGTCTTAAAAGATCAGCCGAGGGGTTAAAGGTACATCAAAATATATCGCTTATGTAAATTGTGCTCTTAATATATTGAACACCCTATCAAATTAATCTATAGCAAATTAAAATGGAATGGAACTGAATTACCTTAGGTTAGTAGGAAACAGAGTTATAATTATTGCCGTATATAGTCCATAGACGATAATTCCCAATAGTAGAATAGCGAACATCACAACGCTTCCAAATGCATTTGGGACCAAATTTACAATGATTCCGGCTAATCCACACGTAGCAGTAACTACCATTACGAGATTACGTCGTCCAACTTTGTTTACTATCTGTAACATTTGATAATAATCAATAATACTTTTATTTTATTCTATTTAATCGTATAGCTGAATAGAATATTTAATTTCTATTGTCATCATTTGACTGTTTGTCACTGCGAAGTTCAATTTATGTGGAACAGTGCAGTAGCCAAAAATTTATAACTCTTTAACACCACTCGTGGAGCGCGTACAGGGGAATTAGAGGTACACTTCCCTCGCGTTCAAAATGTTCTTTGGTTAGGTAATTTAAAGCTGATTAGCATGATTTTATCCCACTGTTTAACTCTAATCTAGAAGGGAGATTCGTTGTATAACCAAGGCCAGTGAGCCAGTTATAATTAATTGGTAAATTTATGGCCAGTTTCTAGTAATAAAGGATTAGTTATTAGGGCCCATATCTAGCGTTTCTGTAATATCCATATGTGTTAACGTAAAATTAGTAAAATGAAATAGTTATACATAAGGTGTTGTACTCACTAAACTTAAAAGCGCATTGACAATGGACTGCATCGCACCAACTGCGAATACCATTACCAGGGAAGTCACATTCAGAGCGCACGGTGTTTCGTCAGACTGAAAATAATAGGTTTCTTTGAAATATGGTTCATTACAAAATTGGGGAGGTAAATAAAACATTATGGAAACAACTGAAGCTGCATATATGTAGTTATACTTACAATGAAGTGTATGCTATTTTTTAACCAACTTCAAAAAGGAAGAGAATTTCCAACTCGGCTGTACTTTTCGTTAATGTTTCCTACCGCAGAACTTTATGATCTATAAACAGATTTAGAAAATCTTTTGTTTTTAAAGGGGGTCTCTTGAAATCTTTTCAATGGTAGGAATCTCCCAAAATTTGGAATAGGTAATTTATAGTGATTGAGAAATTAGTAGGTTTATGAGAGTCTAAGATTTTAGATAGGTACCTACCCAAGTATAGTCCAAATGGCTATTTTTTTCTCGAACTGACTACGCTATTGACCTAGCAAGGTCTTAACAGCTTCACCGGACTACGTCCAAAAGGCTCTAGTGCATTTCTCTAAAGTAATCGTTTTAATTATTGGTAAAATTTACTTGTTCATATAAGAGTCAACGACTTACATCAACTGGTGTATCGAAGCTGGCACCAATTACACCACACAGCCTTAAGTCCGTCCCTTCCCCTGTTTCTAATAAACGGACGAATTGATTTGCAATTGTTGGCAGCCACACGATTAACGCTCCGACCCTTTAATATACAATACGTTATAAAACTTTATAGCATATACATTTTGAATTGATTCTTATTTAGTAATTTTGACTAAATTCGAATATCTCTTACCTACTACTTATCTTACCAAATTTGATATTAAAAAAATTATACATATATATATAGTTTCTTAGATTATTTTGACACCAGTATAGTAAACAGGTATACAGTGTCCTTGATTGTAAGCGGTTGTCATTACATAGTATAAAACAAAGTCTCCTACCGCGTTTGTCTGTCTGTCTGTTCGCGATAAACTCAAAAACTACCGAACGGATTTTCATGCGGTTTTCACCGGTGGATAGAGTGATTGACGAGGAACGTTTTAGTATGTAATTTGTCTAGGATTTTTTCATAATCAGAGCGAGACAACGTCTGCCGGGCCCGCTAGTTACAGTATATGAATGCTTCTTATAGTTAGATATCAGAATTATCACAAATAGGCTGCTGACCGTTTCAATTGTTATGATATTATAAACCAGAATGTTTGGCAGGATGAATGGAATTTGTTGTTTTTCGCAACAACTACTCAGCGAACCTACGAGAAGCTGCTTTATAATATTATGTTAAATAATATAAATAAGAAAGTTTGTGGGCGGGATGTTTATCACTTTTTTAACAAACAACAACTTTACTTGACGGATATTTGAGGAAAATATACTGTATTATACTATTCATATTATAAATCAAGGATAAATGAATGTTTATTACTTTTCAATACAAAAACTACTGAATGGATTTTAGGAAAGTTACACTATAATATTTTATCAACATTAGAAACGAGAGAGCCTAAGACTAAGCTAGGCTTAAGGCATTCAACCGATTGAGCAACTAACACTAGGGCCTAAGGCTGTCTCGGCTTGTTGCCGTATGTTAAATTGCAATGCTTTGACGATATTCGAGTATCAAGTAACATGGGAAAAATGATGTCTTCCGAGATTTGAAAATTATTGCGTTTTATAAAGATAGAAGCGGACATAAAGCAGCGGGTGATAGTTAGTCGCTTACAAACTTCAAAGCAAATTGTATAGATATTACTGAGTTAAAGAATTCCGTCTACGCCACGAAATAGCAATAAAATTTTGGATACTTTTTATAATTATATTATGTAGTTTACTTCTTTAGAAATGCGTCGTGATAAATTATTGTATAATGTGTGTTATATCAATGATTATTAAAATAAATACTGAACTGTTGAAACAGGAAGAGTAGAGACATTATGATCGTGTATTTCAATAAAGGTTTTTTGAACAGGGGCACGATTTGGTCCTTTGCCCTGCTGGGTCCTTCTTTCTTTTCTGTGTGCTCTGGTAGAAGACTAGTTACCTGGTGACAATATAACAAGTTTTTTTTTATATTAAATTATTCTATTAAAATTGAATCATCGAAGTAAGCATGAAGAAGTGTGATAGTTTTTTTTTCCTAAAGTATAGCTTCATATTTTTTTTAATCACGTGAAACTTCTTATGGGAGTGCTTTGAAAATCTAGTCGGAAATTTTTTTGAGTGAAGAAAAAAAATGTTTTAGGTCAAAACACATTGTGTGGAGTACTGTGTTCAAAACACCGGTTCTCGTTCAATCACCGGAGCTAAGCTATGTTGGGCGCGACCAGTATTTGGCTAGGTGATCGCCTTTTGTTGTATTTTTTAAGTTAAAATGCTTGCCTGTGATACAAAATTTTCACTTCTATCGTATGCCATCATGACACACCCTGTTTTTTCATCTGATATTAAATGGCGATGTGGTCAAAGATGATAAACACACTAAATCTAGATGATAAATCTAGACAGTAAATGTATGTGGAAAAACATAGAACTGTGGATTCAGAGCTTGAAATCGCCAATACGTTGTGGAATGACGTGGGTGATTATACCCAAAACTTCCTTCAGGAAGAGGCCTATGGCCTTGCAGTGAGTCTCTTACAGGCTAATGATGATGATGAATTAAGTGAAGTGGTAGAGCAAGTGACCCAATATGCTAGTGCTATGGGAACTGCCGTTCAAATGGGAAAAGTTTGTAATACTGAGGGATCGAGAATACATCGCGAGTTGCCGCTGTCATGCTGCCGTAGAAGACTCTTGGCAGCTAAATAAAGTCTTTGAACCCGAAGCTTGACAAACTAAAAGACTAGATCCTTGTCAACCTCCTTGATTATTTTACAGACATACTTCATTCCACTAATATCACATCATACGTACATTGAGCACTATACAAACACAATATTCGATTTTTTTAATTAGTCTTAGACTACTTACAGGATATTCAGCTGGTGAGCATAAATTATTGACTTTATGTATGACTTTCAATATTTCCAAAGTTCTCTGCTCATTGCCCTTCGTTAACACAAACTTGGGACTTTCCTGCATAAAGTATAACCATATTGCTGTGATTATGCTGGGAATTGAATAGACGATGACTAACGTTCTCCAGGAGTTCCAGTAGATATCCAGAGCAGGAAGATAGTGGGAGAAACTGAGCGGGATAATCGGTATGGCTAAAACTGAAATGAAACAGTATATTATTTGTTATGGTAACCTGAGGCGTGTAAATAGCCCAGGCGTGGTTGAATAATTTGATTTGAGTGTACGGTCGAGGGGGCTGAGGCACATAAACACTTCTTAAAGTAGAATAATTAGCGGAACTATAAAGTACTCACAAAAGGCCGAAGACAGCTATTCCTGTTGCGGTGGTGAGGCGGGTTTTTTTATTTGGGGAGCGATGCGGTACCACAAAACTAAATGTCTATGTGCGTTTTATTGCAACCACGACCGGCGACACTCAATGCGAATGCAAAACTACAACTGACTGGTTTCGCTCACCAAATCGAAGTGAAAAAGAAGAGGGATATTTCGCTGCATTAAGCAGCACTTGAGATTCCGCATCCCTTGCCAGCGTGGAAACTCAATAGCTGAAAGCTTTCCAGGTCCTACTAAGTCCCAGCTAACCGCTTACTCTAATAGTGTTTTTACGCCGAAACATTATTAAAAAGTAATTGATTAATTTTACTTTTGTAATCTAAATATATAAAAATCTAGTATCGTGATGTTTGTTCACAATGAACTCGGGAACTACTCAACCGATCCTCATGAAAGTTGGCATTTATATATAATTTGGTCCCAATATTTTTTAAATACAAATTGGATCATTGTCAATATTGATTATTGTTATTAATTGTAAGTTTCATCAGTCTCGAACAGATGGCGCTTTAAATTAGTTTGTTAACAGAAAACTATAGGATGACTTTTATAGAGATCTCATAGATGATGCCACGTTTTAATTTTAAATTACTTTTTCAACTCCAGTTTATTTTATGGTACACGTGTTTTATTCAATTCAACATGTAATAACTGAGCCACAGCAACGCGTGGCCGGGTCAGCTAGTCTATCGTATAAATTGTAGTACTGGAAATTTACGTAAATCTTTTAATACACATCTTTTTTTTATTGTAGCACGGCAAAATGACTGCACTTTGCCTGATGGTAAGCATAGTACAGTCCAAAAATAATGGCGACCACCGAGTGACACACTATCCATCACCAGTCGCCGCTGTCATGCCGGCCTGTGAAAAGCTGGATATGCACAGGCTGATCCCGAAACGCGACCCGCAGAAGCGAATCACTATGACGGGCTTCTTCGCCATATACATTATGGTTGCGATCCAGTCAGGCTGTAAAACCCTACAACCCCGCTTTCGCCATTGCCTCGTTCGTTATTCAGCGGGGCGCACCATGTGCAGGTGAGGTTGGCTTGGTTGGTTCAAGTCTTATGATGTTATTCGAGACCCCAAAAATCCATTTATTTTAATTTATGCTTAGTTTTGTCATTATGTATGGGAATACCAATGCTATATCGTTTTGTTATACATATATAAATATATAAACTTAACTGAGCTTAAGACAGATTTGGTCTCGAATTTGGCAGTACCAATAAATTTGTGGTAATTTTGTGTGTCTAATCCAGTATTTATTCAGTGTAATGTTTTTATTAAGCTACGGACTTCACGTTCGTACATTGCTATAACCTCACATTAAAAATCAGCACTGTAGTACCACTTAGTGGTACTGCAGCATGTAGCTGAAAGGGAGTACTGTTGTTGGGCATTTCTAATGAATATATAATAGTAGCGAGACCGGCGGACGTTGTCCTGCCTTGATAATAAAAAATGCCCTAAGAATCAACCTGGACGTTACCTACCGGGTCCAATTGTAAATCTAAAACATTTTTGAAATCATCTAAACACACACAGATTTCATCAAAATCTGTCTAGCCGTTTAGGAGGAGTTCAGTCACATCAACACGGACAGAATAATTATATATATAAAGATATGTGTATTTCCTTTATTTACTTTATAAACACGTTTCTTCCTTTTTTATCCTCACAACCTTATCACGTAGAAACTTATTCAAACTTGTAAAATATTCTATAGATGTATGAACGTCATAGAAGAAATAAATTGACCATTACTGGCTGGTTGACAGGTGGTAGAGTCTCGCTATAGCTATTAACTAGTTTCAGCATGAATGGGTCGGCTCGCCCGGGGTAGTACCACCCTCTCACAGAACACCGACGTGAAGTAACAGTGCTTGCATTGTTGCGTTTCGTTCGGTCAGTGAGAGCGCCGGAGGCCCACCTCCTTTCCCCATTTCACATCCCCTTTCTCCTTTCCCTACCCCTCCCCAATGCACAGGCTGGCAACGCACTTGCGACTCCCCTGGTGTTGCTAGTGTCTATGGACGGTGGTGATCACTTAACTCCAGGTGACCCACCTGTTCGTTTGCCTGCTTTGACATAAAAAAAAAATTTTACCTGCCATTATGCCTTGGGATAATAAGAAGATACTTGTGACTAATATGACCACGAGGTTACGTTTAGCCGCCGGCACACTCTCACTCACCAACGACATTGACATTGAGTATAATCCTGCAGTGCTGAAAAAAAACAAATATATTAGAGGACATTTTGTAATCAATTATTCATTAGCAGAAAGTTTACTCCCTTTAAAGTGTTGAGGCTCATAATATAACGACCACTTTCAATTGACAAACATCAGGCAGAGCACAATCCCAGTGGTCTAATGGTTTGACCGGTAGAATATGAATTCGATGTCCGCAGCTCCGAATCCCGGCATGTACCAATGAATTTTTCGGAATTCGCGTATGTTTACTCATTTAAATTGGTAGCACTATCGGCTGACGGTGAAGGAAAACATCATGAGGAAAGCTGGACCTAAGAAATGTTCTTGTAGTACCACTGTACGTGGGAAATATATAGAGCTGTGGATTTCTCGGAGTTAGAAATCGCTAATACGTCGTGGGCTGGCGTGGTGATTATACCGATACTATACTTCGGGAAGAGGCAGTGGGCCTCTTAAAGGCTGATGATTAGGCATTACAACGGTAAGTTAAATTGTTTTTCAAATAGAAATCCAACGACATGTCATCCATTTTTATTTAACTGTTAAATTTCAAATTCACTCCTTAAATAGAATATTCGGTATTACGTCGGAATTTTGCAATTAATAACAAACAAAAATGTAGTGTTGTAACACTAACAATAAATGTCGAGGTTTCGACGGGATCTTGGAATGTCATGTAGTGGATTTTTTATTTTATTAATAACTAGCTGTGACCGCGAGCATGGATTCGTCCGCGTGGATGTAAAAAACAGTGATTAATAAAGTCATCTGAATGTATTAAGTCCATTTACTTATCTACTTTTCTCTCGTACTACGCCGCGTCGTCATTAAAATTACAATAATTTTTGATACAGTGAACCGATTTTAATGAAACAAAGACTAAATGTTACTCGAGGATATGCTTTATGATCTTATGTATTATTTATGGTTCTATTGTCAACCCAGTACTTTAGCAGTGATGCGTGTTCATACAAACAGACAGACAGACATTTCTAAAAATGATTGGAATGTATTTTATTACTTATTCCTAGACACTTGCAAAAATTTTTTTCACGAAAATCGAAAAAGTACAGACATATTAGATTTACATTCTTATTATATGTATAGAAGATCATGTGTTATTTGACTCTATATTTTGTAATATTGGTGGTGTTTCACGTGATATAGTTTGGTTATTGAGAACAAGTGATATGGATTCTGATATGCCACAAAAACACCCTGGAAAGTTCTAAATAACGGCAACCATCTTGTTAGTTTATTAAAATGATCGCAAGAAACGTGTAATATCGTTACCTACTCGACATTGGACATATAGTAGTAGATTACTAGAAGATTGGTTGCCAAAAATAAAATAATAAATGTCACTTCGAATACGTCAGCAAAAATGACGAGAAAATATACAATATATAATAGAAATTTATCATTATTTATAGATTTTATCGACTTATTTACGAAGGTCTTATTTAACTGATATATTTCTGCCGAGTCAACAATAAAAAATGTAGATCCTGACAATAACACACCGTGTTTAATAATGTTATGTAATAAAATTATATAAGTATATACGTAGTAAATGATTTAAACGTGGATTTAAAAGCCGAGTTATTTTATTTAAATAGGTTTTGGTATATATAATAGAAGTTTGATAAATTTCAACATTACTTGAACGCCCACCGTGAATGTTGGCACTCTTTAGTGTTTTTTCTTTGGAGATCGTTCTCATCATTACATAGTATAAAACAAAGTCCCCTACCGCGTCTGTCTGTCTGTCTGTTCGCGATAAACTCAAAAACTATTGAACGGATCTTTACGCGGTTTTCACCAGTGGATAAAGTGATTCACGAGGAACGTTTTGGTATATAATTTGTCCCGGTTTTTTTTATAATCAGGGCGGGACAACGTCTGCCGGACCCGCTAGTAGTATCTATTTTACCATAGTTCACCACTAGGCGGCATTGCAGTATATCAATTTACACGGTGTAATTTATACCTACATTCTATTGCAGGACCTTTTTATAAGAAATTATTTATATATTAATAAGTAGAAGCAAAACAGTTAAGAAGATCTTCCTACTCTGTTTCTCAGCCGATTTTCTTTATTTTTTGTTTAACTAGTAGATGTTGACGAGCTCTTTTGCTATAAAAAAATGTTGGGCTTTTTCTTAATATTAAAATTTGAAATATTATCGAATTATTGTAGAACATCGACAACTAAAGAATCATTAGTAATTATTTAAAAAGTAAGGTCAAGTTGTATACTAAACAGATGAAACTTAGAAAAATTTCAACCATTATTTTAAGATTTCATTGCGATATTGTCCTTTAAAAATTCAGTACTGTATTACACTGCTTCAAAATATCTTTCGATATCTTGGGTTCTCAGTTGGCACTTAATAGCAGGAGGTGGTCATTATTATAACAGCGTTGTAATACTTTATTCCTACGCCATTAACGAATTATTTTGCTGTTGGTTACCCGTTGTCCGGTGTTATCGCAATAAGAAAGTAAGCAAGAATAATGCAGCAATCAATACATATGAAAAAGGTACTCCCCTTTATGCTACTCACACTCAAAATCACGGTGCAAACAAAGTAAATTTATTTGTATACCATATGTTACATATTACCCAATAGCAGAATAACAGACAACAGTTTATAATAACAGTTATTATTGACATATAACCGTTATTAACATATGCATTAGTTAGCGTATCAGAAACGACTTGCAACTTTGTTAACTAAAGTTTTCTGTTACAACAACCATATAAATATACTTACAAGAATGAAGCAATAAACTGTATAACCATCAGCATGATCCAGTTCACAGATATGCTGGCTAACATGTTGACGATAGCTCCTCCTAGAAGAGCTACGAGAAGCATGAGGCGCCGTCCTCTAGTATCCGCTAAGTAACCCCATATTATAGTACCTAATATTGTCCCTGTAAAATATAATATAACAGTTGTAACATTACTGTGATTTCAAATAAAAAATGATTAGTGGTAGTTTTTGGTAGGACTTTTTTAATGTTATTTGCGACAACCAATCTTCTGGTAGATTATTACTGCCATTGTCGAATAGATAATGATATTACAACTTTCTTGCGATCATTTCAATGATATAACAAGATGGTTGCCGTCTTGTTAGAACTTTCCAGGGTGTTTTTGTGGCGAGTCAGAATCCATGCTCCTTGGTATTATTTTCGATCCACTTCACTTTTATACAATAACCAAACTATATAATATAAAACACCACCAATATTACATAATATAGAGTCAAATAACACAAGATTATGAATAAAATATAAAGTGCATTATATGACCTTCCAAGATCCCGCCAAAAACTCCTTGGCGGGACTTTAGTCTGTCGTTTGGCAGTTGCCAGTTAGGTAAAAAAACACACTAGCTTCATACTGCGAGGCGGTTATGCTCGCAAAGAAGGCGGCACAGAGGGAGAGGGGGACCAGCCAGCTCCCCTCCCACGGTCGACGTCCACGGCGGCGTAGGGTCAATAATGACCTGAGGCCGCCGTAAAGAGGGCCTGGGGGCGATGGACGCAGGCACGTCCGTCGCCCTGGCAGTTTTTCTGCACAGGCCTGTGTGGTAGAGGCGCACTGTGCTGATACGCCTCCTACGATCGTCGGGGAGGGCAAGACTCGCCCTCCCCTGAGGAGTCTACCACTCTGATCCCTCAGACCGCGAAGGAGCCCCTGACGATGGACCGACACCTGCCGGGGAGTAGACGCAGTGCCAGTTGACAGCTCCTGCTCCCCGGTCATTAGGTGTGAGAAGGCACCTTGGGGGTTTAGTTCGTGCAAGTCGGACATAACCCAGGGTGGGTTATGTCTGACTTGGACGAACTAAAACCCCAAGCTGCCCGGTTAGGGTGGGTAACCGTAGGGATTTCCCCAAGTAAAAAAGACACCTAAATAACTAAATGTGTCAATTTTGATAATATTTGTGACACTCACTTTTTATGTGGAGATTTTTCAACACAAAGTTTTTACTTTTCCGTACGATTATTCAAATATTTTCTTTCATACGAACCTTGTATACATATACGATATCACACTTTCTCTCTCCCTTAACATATGACGTCATTTATGTATGGCTTCTTTTGACTATCTATTATTTATACCTTCTAAATTAGTAGTAGTCTTCAAAGGCTGGCCGACGCGGCGGTGCGGCCATGATCCTTAGTTCTATATTAAAAATTGTATTACTGAATCTATTGCTTAAGGTATTTTGCTTATGTTTACATTCGATCGGTTTTGGTCGACTAGACGATTAATAATAACGTCAACATTTTCTACAAACTACAATGTATTGCGTAACGACGCGTAGTTCCGAACGTATTATTTATTACACTTGTATCAAATCCTTCGGAATATAACAACTATAATATCATCATCGCTACTAAAATACGAATATTATCACGTTCACTTCCACGAGACTTTTCACGAAACTAACCTGGGAAGCATTTTAATGTTATTATATTAAATGGCAATTATAGTAAATAGTAATAATCAAGAAGTTATGTGTGGTTTCAGGAAGAAGAACATGGTACAAATTATCACGTAGTTATATTTTTGTTCACGCTTAAAATCAAAACGGCAATACCCGAAGCGTGTTATCGACATAAACGAGCCAATCATAACAAAGCGCAGAGTTGGAGTTTTTGATGAGATCATGGAATATAGTGGATTTTATATTTTATTCATAATCTTGTGGTGACGCCGCGGCGATGTCGACGTCACCGTGGGGCGAGCGAGGGTTTCTATGCTAAATTTAAGTGGACTGTATTTGCGGGGGTGCTATATTTGATATTCAATTATTGCGATCAGCTACGACTAGGGAGACAAGGGTAGGAAGGAAACTTGGCACATACCTCGCGGCGCTGCAGTTTCCACGTGGCTAGCCGGCTAGGTGATTCTCGTTTCTCTTCACTGGGTCTTCTCCCACACAACACTTATTGTTTATAATGTATGTCGGCACGTATGTAGCGATGCGTTTATTTCTCACTCGAACAGGCGAAAATTCAAACTATTAGCATGCGGCGCGGTATGACACAACTGTAATGTACTGGCGGAGGCCGCGCGTCCGACCCGCGCGGCGCGGGCAACAACTACGATAGCAAACGACCACAATGGCGGCCGCGCGACCGACGCGCGTGGCACGGGCAACAACACCAGCAGTAGCAGTCGAACACTGGTGGCGCGGACGTCGCGCTACCTTATGTAAGCATGTGCCATAGTAAGGGGAAGCGGGGGCTGGTGGCGTAATCTGATCGCAATTAATTGGTCGGGCTTCAAAGTGGCGTGATTTAATCCATAATGCGGGAATTTCAAATATACATAAAGCGGCGCAACCAATCTTGTGTTATTTGATTTTATATTTTGTAATAAATATAATAATGATTATTGTGCACGAATGAAGTAGATGGGAAATAATACCGCAGAGCATGGTTTCTGACTTACCACAAATACTCCCTGGAAAGTTCAAACAAGACGGCCACCATACTGTTAGTTAATTAAAATGATCACAAGAAAAATTGTAACATCATTACCTACTCGACAATGGCAGTAATAATCTACTAGAAGATTGGTTGCCAAAAATAAAATAAAAAATGCGCAAAGTTTATTACAATTAAGAGTCTATTGTAAAAGATAATAAATGCGTATTCAAGCCGACATGTGTTGCCCGAAAAGGCGCAAATAAAATTTGAAACTTAGGAATTATATTTCAAACTGCAACACAGAAGTTAATGTAAGCAAAAACTGTTTTTTTTTTTTTTTTTCGAACTGACTACGCTATTGACCAAACAAGGTCTTAACAACTTCACCGGACTACCGGCAAAAACTGTTTTTTTTTCTTTCTTGAAGCCACCGATCTCTATTTACGCTGATATATTACGACTTTGCTCGTAGCAATACAAATATGGCAACCAAAAAATGGATGGAATAACTCGCAGTGGGCCTCTGGGCAAGCTAACAAACTAATAGATATCTCGTTATTGACAGTCAACATGTTAAAACCTTTTATAATATTATAAATGCGAAACTGTATGTTTGTTTGCTACATTTTCAAGTATTAATTACAGCAACAATCACCATGAAATTTTGCATACACGTTGTCCCGGGACAATTTTACCGAAAAGAACATAGAGTACCCTTCATGTAGCACAAATTTGCTATTTGAGAGATATATAATAAATATACAGCACAAGCTAGTGTAGACGTAAAGTTGATTATAGTCTAAGAGTTAACCTAAGAATAATTGAAGATTTGAACATACCTACAACAGGAGCCGCCGCCAATGCTCCCTGCTGTCCACCGGTAGTGTTTAGTTCACAAGCACTGGCTGGCACCAGGATCGTACTCCCATAAGCGATGCATGCGAACGATATTATTATTACACCAGTTAAGGAAATAATTATATAACTATATAAGCCGAAACCTGAAAATAGGAACCAAAAGAATAATTTATTGTGTTAACACATAACAGGTTTCAGCCTGTTAAGTATTACTTAAGAATCAAGAAGGAGTCGGGGACTATGCTTGGCTTATTTCTGACTAGTTCTCCACCCCGGTTTCGCACTGGCGTACTAAGGAAGAAAATGACATAAATCATCCCTTTACAGTAGGAACATAAAAAAAAATAATAGTCACTTTTAAACGTGGAGATTTTTGACACATTATTTCACAATTTCCGTACAATTTTTCAAATATTCTCGTTTATATAAAACTAGATCTAACAATAATTACAAACATAATAAAAAGAAAATGAACCAAATAGGTGCATTCGTTTTGAAGTGATGAATGTATGCGAGCACATACATTCAGCAATTAATTTTTATTTATATAGATTAAAAAATAATTGGTTTTTTCGACACTAATTGGATTACATTAGTATCAGTCCTTGTCCAATTAAACTGGTCACTTGCATCGGGCAATCAATAGAGATCAAAATGACGTCACGTGTCACGTGAATTTTATATTTACAATTTGCATAATTATTTTACAACTCTATGATATTTTTTAACCCCACCCAATAATAGATTAAATATATAAAATATCATATCATCCGTAAATACTGATAAAAAATGTATTAACGTAGTTATAACAGCTGACAAGAACAATGTAAGGAGTCATGCAACGTAGTAAAAGCATTTGTAACAGTACATAATATATATAGACGATTAAAAATGTATATTTCTGTTGGATAATGATTATATTATCCACTACTGTGGTATCTACAGAACTTCGCATCGGAATCAAGTAATAATTTTCTATGATGATTTATTTTTTGCACTCTCTCGTACGTTCTATATAGAGACAAGATATGTATTAGCCTTGCGTGTCTAAAATTTTAAATACTGCATATATACAAATAAATCCAAATATCACACCAGATTAGGCCCCCTCGGCAGCGGCTCAACCCTAGGTCTGTTGTCTTGGTGTGGAGCCCTTGAGTGCGCTGCTCGCGCGATACAGTGACACAAAATATTACATCACTGCGACATCATTATACATATCACCTCAACACACGTGCACGCATACACGCTTACACATAGAAGCGGAAGGGTTTTATTTTTTCCCTTATCAAAATGAAATAGTTTAGAAAATTATCCGATACGTAATATATATAAGAGTTGTTGAGGTATGTATGCTTGGTATACATATATGTTTCAATAACTCATATGTATGAATAGTTGGCTTAGCTTATGTTAGCTCAGATAGGTCGCGAATCGCATGTATCAGGCAACAGCCCAAGCCGAGGTGTGCCGCGCACCCTTGAGCTAGTTGTCAAATAAAATCGGCTGAGTGTATTAAGCGCTCGCCTAAGTAGTCCGGTGAAGCTGTTAAGCCCTTGCTAGGTCAATAGCGAAATCAGTTCGAAATAACAAATATTATAAAACAAAGTCCCTTATCGTGCATGTCCTCTTAGTTCTTCTAAATAACGAAACGAATTTTGATACACTTTAACCAATCATTTAGACAATTTCTTCTGGAGGGTTTACAATATACAATGTATATTGTATTTATATAAACCAGAGAGAGGTCGATGTATTCCTTCGATCAACAATAACTGATCAAAAATGTATTCTAATAAAGTCGTAAGAAGCTGTTTTCGGGCGTTTTCTAACGCTGGCTAAAATTTATCGGTTTTATCTATTTTTACCAATATGGAATTAAACCTTTTTCATTTAAATACTTAAATTATCTTGAGAATATAATATCTAACTTTGTACTCCTTTTTAATTGCACCTTTTTGATGGCGCTGTTGTCGAAATGTTAATTTGTTTAAAGCTTTCCGATCGAATTTTATTTTCATCTTTTATTTCTTTTACGTAAAAAAACGTAATCCTATATCTATTGTCTCTTAATATTTTAAATTCATGAATTATTAAAGACTGTGGCAAGATAAAGTTTGTCTACGCCTTAGTTCCCAAAGTGGCCCAGGTGGACCACCAGGGGTCTACGGGATATTTGTAGGCGGTCTATATTGGCGTGACAAATAATGGGGGTTCACAATTCGTAAGCGGGGGCCCACGAAAATTTATCTGATTTCGATAGCGAAGAACTAAAATGTTGGCTTGACTTCATCTATCAATATAGGCAGATAATATTCTAAGAAGCTCAGCGACTGTTACTTGTAAAAACTTGCATATTCCATATTCAACATGGACAACTTTACTTTTTTGATATCCACTTACAGCACAATCAATTAATTTAATTAGCCAATTAATTCTAACTTTTTTTCGAAAACTATTAATTCATGGGTGGAACTCAGCCGCAACGCAAATTTCAATAGTTAGATCTAATTTTCTCATTTTTTGTCGAGTTTTGAAAATATGGTAGAAATGTAGCTGCAGGGGGTCCACCGGAACCAAGTAAATTTTGAAAGTGGTCTATGAGAAAAAAAAGTCTTGGTCTACAGGGTTCGATATATATAAAACTAAATACAAACAATATATTATAACCTAAGTAAGTCAGGTGCTTATAATTCTCTATATCTGAAAGAACTTTCAAATCGGTTCATTAGTCCGAGAGATTATTTCCTACAAACAAATTATACTTCTATAATGAAATACTATGGATGTAAATAATACAATTTCAATTTTAATTATGTGTTATATTTATTTGAATAAATATTTCTCTGTTTTTTAGAAGTCAAACATTCGATAAAAGTAATTAATTAAGCTTAATTCGAATTCGAAAGTGGCACGTTTGGGCGTGTCGCGTTCCAGGATTAGCCGGTGTATATCCAGCAAGGGGAGGGGAGGGGGGGTCTGTCCCTGACTGGGTCGCTTTCAGGCCGGCATGACAGCGGCGACCGGCGATGGATAGTATGTCTTTCGGTGGTCGCCATTGTTTTTGGATTGTACTGTGCTTACCATCAGGCACAGTACAGTCACTTTGCCGAGCTACAATAAAAAAAAGAATACATTTTTGTATTTATTTTCTTTATTCAAAGAAATAGATTAAAATACTTAGCTATTTATAAGACTTTGCGGATTTATATTTAAATTGTAAATATTTCGCACAAACCTGCTTTATCGATCGCCTGTTCAATTGATATCCTCTCATTATAATTGGGTCTCGTATTTAACATTTTGCTTCGATTTTAACTCACATTCGTAAATAAATAGAATCGTTTTTTTTTTCTAATATCAACAATTTTTCACTGTACTATATATGTGCGTACATTGTGCGAAACGTCGAACCAGAGTACGGTCCAAATGCCTGTATTTGTAATTATAATACATAATCATATCGCATGTTGATAATTATTGATAATGAAGCCAAGGAAACTCTATTCGAATGTGACGTCAGTATTTAAATACTCACCGACAGGACTTATTCCTCTCAATTAATCTTTTCAATTAATGTCTTTTGTATATAAGCGAGCAATCTACTTACGTATAATATATAAATGGGTCTGCAGTTTCTCCGTATTTTGTTTTCCTTTTGTAATCTTTATATATAAAAATCAATATTTGTATGTTTGTACTCTATGCATGCCGAAACTTCTGATCAGATTGTGATAATAATTTAGGAGGGTGTTCTGGGGACGCCCGAGAGGGTTCCTGATCCGAAAAATCTATATATATATATAAATATTTTTTTAAATTAATAAAATTGCTTTCCTTCAAGAAAAAAAGGGCTTTCTCTTCTTATTGAAACGTTTTACACTACATATTATTTTGACATGTTTGACATATTTCAATTAAATATCAGTTGTCACAATTATTCAATTCCATTTATATCAATATCATTGTTTAGGAATTTATGTAGTTCTGGCATGGATACGAGGCCATAGTGGGATCCAGGGTAATGAAGCTGTTGATCTTCTTGCTACAGAAGCTATCCAGACTGGTTATTTTGATCACTATAAAACCTATATAGATTTACATTAGTATGGTTACATTCTTATTACATGTATAGATAAAAATAAGTACTGTTTTTAAAACCATTAATGGTAATTGCTATGTGTATAATATTCGGATTGACACTTTCTTTACTCGTACAAGATTTCTTTAAAACCGATTGGGGCAAAATAAAATTTTACTTTATTGTTCTTTTATTGCAGTAATACACAATGTGAACTTTGCAGTACAAGATGATATTAAAATTAATGAAGAATTTAATAAAACTTTATCTTCTTCTAATTACTAAAATAATGGTTGATAATTTTTATATCCTATCAGTTTTGAAAAACCGAATATCGAAAACGTTTCCGAATTGTCTTTTTCTTATTATTAATCATTATTTTTTTTAAGAAATAAAGCTTTTATTGATAGATCATTTATTTTTGAACTGAATATCTTCTACAATATTTCATAACAAAAATTTAGTTCATAACATAAAACTTACATAAGGGCATAAATATTGGTAAAGAAACGCACGAACAGACACACTTTTCAACATCATATTCGTGATCTGTGACTTTTATAATCTACTAGCTGACCCGCGCAACTTCGTCTGCTTCAAATCGGTTATTACCGGTTCCAATTTTATTTTCAAACGCGAAAAGTCCCGATAGAACTCGATTGTAGCGGCACTTACTGGGTCCAATTGTGAATCCAAACTATCCTATATATATTGGCAAGAAATGTCTTCCCGGAATCCCCTGGGTTGCACCTGTGACCCTCACCTCCACGCTCCATTTATTGTCCTCGCAACAACGCAATAATTTTATCGGCTTATAGTTTTTATGTTATTATCTTCTAATCAACTTCATTAATTAACATGCTGTAAAAAGTAAACTTTATCTCCATGAAATTGTGAATTTGGTATTTAGCTATTTGTTTGAATAAGAATTTGTAAAGTGTACATGAAACCTATATCTAATAACTTTAGTAATATGTAATTATAGCATTTATTTTCTTTTACACATAAAAACAATCCTTTCGGCTGAGATATTAAACTTAGATATATGGTGTCTCGTACTTTTTTGTAAAGCTAACAGTAATGAATTTTGCTCCAGATTTTATTCCTTTATTTCAAATCATTCCAGCAACGCACGCTCTGTTATAGAATTTTACTAATTTGAAATACATTTATTCTGATCAAGTATTGAAAATATATATTTATCTAAATAAAAAGTAGTCTAATATTCTATACATTTCTGACAGTGAAAGAATTTTCAAAACCGGATCAGTAGTACCAGAAATTACCCCGAACATCCAAACTCACTAACTTCAACTTCAACTTTTTAATATTGGAGTTTCATAGATATGAATTCTACCAGTGTGAAGTCAGTCATGGGAGAGTCACTTTATAGGTAGTATTAAATTTTTATTATATAATTGAGTACTTCCAGATTAGGCCACTGAGATACACAATGACATACACAACACATATAGACATCATGTATTTACATAATAATTACTCTTAGTTATTGTGTTATGTTAAAGTTTAATTTTGTTAAAACACATAAAATTAGCCAGAGTATTGACAAAAGGAGAAAATACACACCTTTGTGTCTTTGATAAAATCAGACGGACGTAGTATATTGTTAGGTAATATATCATACAATAAAATACTAAATTGGGGCAATTGAAAAAAATGTGTTCTAGAGTGCCTTCATCCAACCCACATTCACATATTGACTTGTCCCTGATTCTAAGCTTTGTAAGATAGACTGGAGAGCACACGTCTATAGATAGATCCTCAGTTTATAGATAGAAGACGCAGCAAACTTGCAACAGTCACGAAATTTATAAAGCCATGGCTTACCAGAAATGTTATCCTGCATAGCATAAGATTTGCCTTTAATTTGGTTGGGTACATTCCAGTTTGAATTCCATGATAGAAATAAATCAGTCTTGTTTGGGGAGGATAAATCCTGAACATAGGTTTTATAGTTACCAAATTTGCAGTCTGGATAGCTTCTTTACCAAGAAGATCAACAGCTTCATTACCCTGGATCCCACTATGGCATCGTATCCATGCCAGTGTCTGTACTTTATAGATCTTTATGAAAAGAAACTGTTGCAGGTGTCTAGGAATAAGTCTAGGAATATTTCAATCATTTTTAGAAATGTCTGTCTGTCTGCTTGTCTGTGCAGGAATCACTGCTAAAGTACTAGGTTCATGATAAAACATCACCAAAAAAATCATAAAACATATCCTCGAGTTTAGTATTTGTTTTATTAAATTCGATTTACTCTATCAAAAGATATTGTTATTACGAACTCATTTAAAAACTTGAGTATTTAGGACCATATCTCTTATCTTCTTCTTCTATCTAAACATCTTTTTTGTAACAAAGAAAGTTGTTTTTGGTAAAGATTTTTACAGAGCTTCTATGACTTTGATTAAATATGAATAAAAAAGCGCCACAAAATGAATCTACATTATGTAGACATTTACGACGATCTATATTTATTCTATAAACCCATGCAAAGCCGGGACGGGTACCGCTAGGTGCAATATAAATGATAATTATTGTTCACGGACGCGTTAAAGGTAAAGATTGTAAAAAAAAGTGTGTGTGTACTTGTGTACACGCGTTAGAAGTTACTTCTTTGACGTGACAAGATAAAAAAAAATCAAAATTTTTATCTTTCGCCTTATTATACGTTTGCAGAAAAAACGACACTAACAATGGAAAAAGTTGACTATAGCTAACTTCAGGGTGTCGGTTTTTCGTGACGGTGTGCGCGCGCATCGTAAAAATTTACTCTCATCATTTTTCCATAACGCGCCAAAAGAAGTATAACTTCAATAATACTACTTCTCTATATGAATTGATTAGTTTATGTCTGGATATAGGAGTAATAATTAGTTGAGAGTTCAAGTTAATAACTGATACTATTTATAGGTTAATGAATAAATAAATACAGAGATAGCGGCATTTACTGCACATTTGGAAACAAAGTCTGTGGCGCCCTATGATAAAGTATGGGTGAATTCTGTCGTAACGTACTGCGAGTAGGTGATTCTTGCGAAAAAGCTTGTCGTGAGATTGAGCTACCTTGGTCTGTTTTCGTGACAGCACCCGTTCTAGGGTGGGCTACTTCGATATTTGTCTGGGGCATCAAAATACGGAAGCGTAAGTTTGGTTATCAGGCCCTTACAGACATTTTTTTTTAATTTATTATCTTCTACTTCTCATTGCTTGATTATCAATCTTACCGTCGGTTACATGTTTTATTCTAATTGCAGGCTTTTATTAAAAAAAATTGAGTTAACACGCGGTAGAAGCGAAACTTAATATTTTGATTAATTTTTAAGAGAATACCACTTTTCAAGGTTTCTCTCTCTCTCTTTGTATATATTTTGAGTACTTTAAGAATATACTTACTATACAGCATAGAGTTTAACCTCTATGATGTGCGGTAAAGAGGAGACGAAGTATAAGGAAACTATATAGAAACACCTTCTATCTCATTCTCTCGCAGTCTAAAAGTTATGTTCTTATGCACACACATTTACTAGCTGACCCGGCCACGCACTGGTGTGGCTCAGTCAGTACATATTTAATTAAAATTATGATAAAGAGTTTCGTATTATGAGGTAATAAGTCTGCCTAAAAACTTTATACATAAAATGCGAGGTTACGTAGTAAATAGATTAACAGAACACGTGTATCATAAAATAAACTGGAGTTGAAAAAGAAATTCAAAATTAAAACGTGGCGCCATCTATGAGATATCTATAACAGTCGGTCCTACAGTTTTCTTTCAACAAACTAGTTTAAAGCACTATCTGAGCGAGACTGATGAAACTTACAATTAATAAGAATAATCAACATTGACAATAATTTAATTTGTAATTAAAAAACATTAAGTAATCGTAATATATTGAGTGTTAGGTAAATTTTTAAAGGCAGTATTCTTACAGGACAATATTAGTCGTTTCTGATTGTAAATCAGTAAAAAATAGGTGCTTAATATTTGACCTAATTATCTCGAGAAAAACAAAACTGATTTTCACTCAACATCAGATGATTTACACAAAAAGCGCGATGAATCACCGCTTTCAATTTTAAGATTTCGTTGCAATATTGTCCTTCTTCAAGACTTCAGGTTTATTGTAGGATTCAAATCCAAGAACGTTACTGTATCACACTGCTTCAAAATATCTTTCGATATCTAGGGTTCCTAGTTACCACTTTATAACAGGAGGTGATCAATATTATAACAGCTATGTAATAAGTTGTTCCTATACAATCGATAACATATTATTCTGCTGTTAATTATCGATTATCCGTTAATTTTACTGCTAAATTTAAATAAATAAGAATAATGCAGCAACAAATATGTTTGAAAAGGGTGCTACCCTTCATGTTACTCACACTCAAAATCACGATACAAACAAAGAACACTCATTTATATATCGTATGATACAAATTACCCAACAGCAGAATAACAGACAACGGTTTATAATGACAGTTATTATTGATATACAGCGCGACTGGTTAGTCGCCAGCAATATTTTTACAGGATAATCTGTAGCATGCGCACCGCCGAAATGCCTTATGGTGGCTTCCTGCTACACTGGGGGACCCCGTAGGGTCTTCGAGAACCTTTAGAGTTTTCGTTCAGATCCAGCTAACAACAGTAAAGATACAATGCACGTACCTCGTGATCTCCTCTCTGTTGCAGCTGGCCGCTGAGCTTCCACGATTCTTAGATAATGATTCTTGATTTGATTCTTTAGCTGATGAATCTCAACCAGACCGTCTCGATCCTTCCACGATAAAACAGATGAATGTCGATGTCGCCTTTTTCTTTTTTGTTGACGTTCACGTGCATGACTACCAAAAAGTTGGCGTCTCGATACTGCTTATTAACGAGATCTGAACGTCAACAACCGATATATACAAAAGAGGTTTTATTCAATAACGATAGCGATACATACCGCCCACCAAAATACCCATGGTATTTTCCAAAGAAAATAGAAGAATATAAGGAAATAGATAAAAAATAGATTCTTAACTAAGTTAACTAAAACTAATGATACGACTAAAAACGGACAAAATGTACTAGCTAGTCATGATTCAATGGGAAGGGGACACATATATTGATAAGAAGTCGTTTGATTAGGTCTAAAGTCTTGATCTACACGGACAAACACGTCTGGGTTTGGATGTAAGTCGGCTACTCTAACTGAACACCGTTGTAAAGGAGCATGATTTTCATTCTTGATTATTACAACAGCGTTTAGTTTTAATGGTTTAAGTTGCGTTTTGAAACACTGAATACATTTGGATAGACAGTGATGATTAGCCCGTTTACCAGACAGTACCCAGAAACGTTGCAATAACATATAATGTGTAATATTTTTTCCGGTATGACAATACTTTCGATAAATGAACTCGATGAATGTGAATGTGAATGGATGATCACTGGATAAAAGAGCGGGGTGTCGATGTTCGAACTCTAAACCAGCACGTGATATTCGACCGCCCACCCTGAGAATACCCTGTTCGTCCAAGAAAGTATTTAGCCTTCGAAATGGTTTTGCTAAAGATTGATTCGTTTTAAGCCGTTGAATTTCGCTAGCTAATGATGAGTCTTGGACGAACTTTACGATTAGTAGCAATGAGTGAGTATTGTCAAAATCAATTAGAATTGTGCCTCCTTGGCGTGCTCGTGGATTTATAATGTAGTGAGTGAAACGTTTAACATATAATACGATTCGAGTAATTTTTACAAGTGAGGAGAACTGGGTCATTAGATGGTCGATTAGCGAATCGTGTTTATTCCCATCACCAATAAGTAACGCAACCGATCTACGTTCCTCAATGGACACTATATTATCTTCATCGCTATTTGGTAATGGAAACTCTTTCGATATTGGCCAACGCTCCGGTTTTGATAACCAGAAAGGCCGCCACAACGTATATTGAAGAAGGTTGTGTGGAAGTTCTTGAGGAGAACACACATTAGCAGTATTGTTAGCTGAGACTATATGATACAATGATTCTGCAGTAAACGAGTCTTGAATATGACTAATATGATTAGCCAAAAAAGTGATCCAACCTGACGAATGGGAATGTATCCAAGATAGAACGACAATTGAATTATACCACAGATGAACAATGTGACTAGATGATTTACTTAAGTAAATGTGTAACACAACTTTCGTGAGGTCTGTAAGTGGAACAGCTGCACACAGTTCTGAACGAGGTAATGAAATTTCCTTGATGGGTGATAGGCTAGGCTTGGCGCATAAAAATCGTAGTTGTGTGTAACTCTCATAATCATTCATGAACTCTAGGCATTGGTTACGTAAACAAGAATCACGTGATAGACGACATTTGGTAGTGTGGAATCGTTTTATCGCAATAGCACGAGATCCTTCGAAGATAGGTTCCAAATTGGCTTGAAATGGTGAGCGAACCATGTAACTACCTGAAGAATCGCGAGAATGATTAGTTATAAAATTTTGTTCACACAAAGCTTCATCGAGACTCGGAAGGATTGCCTTTGGGTAAGAGTCAAGTTCTCGGAAACATTGAACCAATGACTGCATTTCATTATTAATGTCTAACGACATATGTAACGATGTGTCTACCGGCGTACTAGAAGCTAGATGAGTTTTACCTAATAGAAGCCAACCGAAGACCGATTTAAACGCAGTAGGTTGATTTGTATTTCCCTTAATACATTCATCTAGAAGCGAATCAGCGAAGATATCTGCGGCGAACAAAATATCGATGGATCCTGGGATATCAAATTCAGGATCTGCTAAATGCAAAGAATTTATGTGTGACCACCCCGATGTATTTAATTTTGTTATTGGTTGATCGTCACATATTCTTGGAATTACGTGCACGTTTAGATTAAAAAGAACTTTGTTGTTCGTACCAACGGCACAAGTAACGTCACCGATGATAGGAGCCATTGCGCCTCCGATTCCGCTGACATTGACGTCAACTGGAGCCGAATTTAAGTTCAATCGCTTAATCGCAGATTCCGTAATAAAGTTACTTTGACTTCCGGTATCAAACAAAGCACGAAATGATTGCATCGCACCTGAAGCATCTCGTACTTGCACGATTGCAGTTGCCAGTAATACGGTCGTGTGCGAAGGTGAACTTGTCAGCAGAGATGACACGGTTTGACTCATGTCGCTAACTTTGTCACGATGGAGTAAGGTATGGTGCCTCCGCTTGCACATGCGGCATGAGAAAATAGACTTGCAGTCTTTTAATTGGTGAGAAGATTTCAAACAATTAAAGCACCAGTTTTTCTCTGTAGCAATTCTCATCCGTTCATCCAACGATTTTTTTAAGAATTCGGAGCATGCCAATATTGGATGAAAATCTTTACAGAAAGAACATTTGCTAGTATACGGAACGGTGGTAGGAGTGCTTTCGATTTTATTATTGGTACTTGCGGGAGTCGCGGCAACAAGCGTATGGAATGTACTACGGTGTTTAGGTTGCAGTTGCTCAGTCGCAATTTTATGTTGAAGCTTAGTTGTTTTAACTGCTTCTATGAAGTGTGTGTCACGCAGTAAAGCTTCACACCTAGATTGTAAGAACGATTTTAATTGTTGATATGTGGGTAGTTCAACGTCCGCATATTTTTCCTCAAAATCGCGACGATACTTTGGATTAAGTTTCGATAAAATGTGATATACTAGAATAAAATCCCATTGATCAATTGGCAGATTAACTGTTTTTAAAATGCTCAAATTTTCGTCCAATAGGTCAAGTGATTTTCGAAAATTATGAGCATCATTGTTGTTGAATTCGATGCTTAAAATGTC
Organism: Antheraea yamamai; assembly: GCA_036509395.1. NCBI lineage: Eukaryota > Metazoa > Arthropoda > Insecta > Lepidoptera > Saturniidae > Antheraea > Antheraea yamamai. Next base: position 2,541,933 of record AP028429.1, on the reverse strand, counting down.
CCGCCAACATGTGAACGCTAGATCGCGTTTATTTTTATAACGCGCAATGAGGGCATCATAAGCATCACGATAATGTTCATGAGTCATGGGGAAGGGTTTGACTACGGTCAACGCGTCACCACTGAGAGATGATATGAGGTAGTGGAACCTCTCCGTATCGGTAAGAGACGAGGAGTTGTGAATTAACGCATTGAAAGTATCAAAGTACGCCGGCCACTTTTTGATATCACCATTGAAGGTCGGCAGTACGATCTTTGGCAACCGGATGTTAACTGCCGTTGAACTCCCATGAGAATGATTCGAATCATCCTTAGATAGGTTACGACTGATCGCCATCACTTTATAATACATCTCATCGAAACGTTCCTGAATCTCATTATCCTCGTGTTCTGGATCATTAAGAATTTCTAGAATGGTGAAATGAGCATCCTCAAAACTCTCCGCATTTTGTTTGACTTCTTCGTGATACGATAGAAATAAATCGCGCTGACTCGAATCATCTACCGCTAAAACGCCTACTTCTAAAGTTTTAGTTAATCGTCTAAATGCGATAGTTCGTTTCCTTCGCAAAGACGGTAAATTCCGTTCAGTATACTCACTATCAACAGACCTAGACTTAGATTTCTTTAAAGGAACTGACTTACGATTAGAATATTTACTTGAGAAAGGCATCGTGAAAATAAGTATGTATTACGGTACAAACGATGACTAAAATAACTAATAATAAAGTATAATTATTAATTTGTATTGTAATTACACCTTTTATGCAGTTGCAATGCTTTAAATTCGAAACGTTAACGCGTTTAAATTAAATTAATAAATTACTGTGGTACGGGCACTATGATAAAAGTACTATGGTAGGGGCGAAAAGCGAATTAGCGATTTGTATGACACAAAGTCACGTAGGCACTGTACAAGCTATCACACAAGTTGAGTGAATATTGTATAAGAAAAACAACGGTTTTAGATAACTGCGTGGTAGCCTGTATATGTCAAATGTCACAATATATTCAAAATGCAACGAATGAATGACAAATGAATCTAAGAGGCGAAAAGACGAAAAAAAGAAATAATTATACGTAAAATGATATGATTTTGGTTATTTTTAATATTAAGTTAAACGATAATGTATTATGATATAGATCGAGAAGGAATAATAAAATTACTGTGAACCGAATGAAATTATGCACCGATAACGAATATTAAAAATGATTGCATAATTTGATTTCACAATAATTTTAAAATGAAAATACAGAAGAAAATAGATAGATATACAGAATAATAAACGAATAAACAGTGATCTCAGATATCTTAAGCTGTTTATCGGGTAATACCATGCGTAAATTAACGTTATATGGAAGCTCCCGGGTTTCGGCACCAAAAAGATGTAGCATGCGCACCGCCGAAATGCCTTATGGTGGCTTCCTGCTACACTGGGGGACCCCGTAGGGTCTTCGAGAACCTTTAGAGTTTTCGTTCAGATCCAGCTAACAACAGTAAAGATACAATGCACGTACCTCGTGATCTCCTCTCTGTTGCAGCTGGCCGCTGAGCTTCCACGATTCTTAGATAATGATTCTTGATTTGATTCTTTAGCTGATGAATCTCAACCAGACCGTCTCGATCCTTCCACGATAAAACAGATGAATGTCGATGTCGCCTTTTTCTTTTTTGTTGACGTTCACGTGCATGACTACCAAAAAGTTGGCGTCTCGATACTGCTTATTAACGAGATCTGAACGTCAACAACCGATATATACAAAAGAGGTTTTATTCAATAACGATAGCGATACATAATCATTAGTCGATTCTCGTTCTAAATCAATAAAAAAAAAATAGGTGCTTAATATTTGAGTTAATTATTACTATATATAATATCATAATTGATACACACTGATACACACTCGCAAAACTGATACTCACTCAACATCAGCTAATTTACGCAAAAACGAACTGGTGTAATAATAAGGAAAGCAATTAATCACACCGTGCTGAGAGTCCCACCAGCGTCCCCACCTCACATCACCTGCGGCATTCCGACAATAAGCAGTTACGTTATGATTAACCTTGAAAAGCTTCCCTTCGAATCTGTTCATTGAACCTAGATTTGATTTTTTTTACGTTTAAAAGTATCGCTCCCATACTTTTAAAAGTTTTAGAACAAACTGTAACTAAAGTCTCTTTGTTGTTTATTAGTATTTGTTTTGATATTGTTATTTTATATGTTAAATGTGACCATGAACTACACCACGATTGAAGGGTGTTAACCTTTAAACAGTGACCTGGTAAATTATGCTATCTCTCAGGTTGAGTCACATTATACATAAATGACAATTTTTAAGAAGACCGGTTGATTAATTTCGGAGTTCATCGTGGACAAACCTGATTGGCTGGATTTTTGTATACTTAGAAGATATCTTTTTCGTTATACATTTTTGTTACCAACCCAATTAAAACCGTCCCAAAAGAAGTTTCACTTTAAAAATAAAATTAAATACGGCAATTTGTTTTTTGCAAGGCGCGGTGTTACCATCGGTGTGTAGTGCTCGTTTCGACGGACCTACCAGTAGGCCAATAGTTCGGTGAAGCTGTAAAGGCCTGTCAGGCCAATAGTGTAATCAGTTCGAAAAGAACTCCGGTTGCCATAAAGTTGCCTACGGACATTGGTTTCCAACTTTGTTAGTTTATCACACATACACATCTGCTTCTGTTTATATAATAATTTGTTTCTCTATTTAAAATGAAACGGCAATATTATTTCAATCCAATTTTAATTCGGTAATATTTTCTTCATATTGTTAACTCGGTGTTAGGTCCTCACCTAGTAGTGGAGGTAGGTTTTACCGCAGATTGTACGAACTGACGATCATTCGGTAGGAAGTACGCTACAATTGCCGATGCTGAAACGGTTAAGATGTGGTTTAATCGAGTCATTGTCTACTATTTTATTACTGGTGCAGTAAGGACAGAAAAATACTCAAAATGCACACATCTGTTGTACCATTATGATCCCAAGTAGACAAATGTCAATGTTCTGGTGATCAACAAAAGAATCGTTGGAATAGATTGCTTCGGGTGAAAAGGAATAGATTACCTACATTTTATCACTACAAGATATGGGAGTAGGACTACCCAGTTCTAACAGAGCGACCAACACATAAATAGACAATATATAACATAAGTACTGAAGGGTCAGGTCGGGATAAGTAAATTTTGTCCTAATTACGGGTATACCCAGACTCTTGTATAGCAATCGGCGAAATTGAATAAAGTCAATTGTTCGTTGTTCTACGTCTCAACGTTGACTAATCCCCTTTTTATTTTGAACTACTACTAACACTGTTGGTCTCACGAGGGTTTTTGGCTTCACTTGCCTTTGGGGTGAGCGCTTAATGCAATCAAAGAAAATGGTAACTAGCGCAAGGGTGCCAAAGTAGTAGAGCCGTGGTTTGTAAGGTTGCCTTACATGCAATATTGCGAATCGAACTAAGCTAACCATATATATGTAGACGTAGGTGAGACACACATGCGTACCCTCATAAGTGTCGCATGTATTACATGCATTTCAATAAATCTTCTATCTATTTATGTATATAAATATCTATCACCGTGCGTTAAGCTCGCAAAAACTCGAAAATGGCTCGAACGATTCGAATAAGTTTCTTATTTGTTTCGTTCGTTTTAATACTAAGTTGGTTTAGAGGAAAAAAATTTCGAAAACACCAAAGGACTAGTGAAAAGATCGAAAAAATCTAAATTGATAATTTTTTAATCGAATTACTACTTCAGAATACTCTCAATAGATTGCGTTCGTTGCGGACATATCGTCTGATAGCTGCACTTTTTGTGACTGCCATTAATTGCAGCTTGCAGCTTTAGCAAATGACTACTAATTCGTTTTTACATAGATATACCCGTAGTTCAAAAATAAAAACTCAAACAAACAACTATTAGAAATGATTTTTTCCTCATTCCGAAAATATTTAAAAACCCATATCCCTCTTACTCTCCACAGCACTATTTTTCACATAAACTGAACGAAAGATATTGTCTTTAAATAATACTTCTACATATGAGCAAACTCTGAAATTTACTTAAAAAAGAATAATTATATAATTCTACTAACAGGCGAAAATGCATGAAAACAGGTAAAATCCAGCGTCACAGTTATTCACCAACATTAAATTGAGTATTTGGACGGTCGCGAAAGTGACTATTTGTCCACTTGTTATAGGTAATGCTATTGCCATCGCCCTGTAATAAAAAAAATTAAAAACAGGCACCCATATCATAGATTTCTTATATATAGATAATACAAAGTAGCTTATTCTACTAATCTACTTAGATGAATACGCTAACTAACATTATTGTACGGTTACATACATTTCGTAAGTCTTATTTGTATATATTTGTATGTCGCGTAATTATATTTATGAAATACTTTGAGAGTCAGTCCCGTTCAAGCATTCAGCTTGCATAATAACACTATTGTAACAAAGAAATAAAATAATTGTGACCTAACAAACAACTTTATTCCCACAAACAGGCACCCGAAACATATGTAAGGCAAGGACTTGCTCTTCACCACTACAATAATCCAAAGATTTCCTCTCGTATTATCCGTTCTAAGGAAGAATTTCTTGTGTCAAGGTATGTATTTTTTTAACTTATTTAAATTTTACGAGAAAATATTACAGTTTGTGGACGAGAAATCTATGGTTTCAAACTCGTTTCCAATAAAATGAACTACAATTGTGGATTTAAAAGAAAAATGTACCAGGAATGTTTCCCTAATCAGATTAACAAAATAATTGGTGGTAGGGTTTTTCTAAGGGCGCCTGGCTAGGTAACAATCCGGCAACTTCACTTGAGAGCCAGTCCCCCCAAGGTTTAGCGTGTTTACAATATTAGACCATACCATAATGTAACATCAGATGAGATAGTCAAGCGCTAAAAAGCATAAATAATGCAAATGCAAATTGTTCATAGAAACTTCAGAATTTATATCAAAGTAATGGTATAGTAAACTATAAAAAACCACACAGTAGAATGACGAATAATCACCTCAGATGTGTAGGGAACAGGGCGACAGTGATCGCCGCATACAGTCCATAGACAGTGTGACCCAATAACAGTACAGCGAACATAACAACGCTGCCGATTGCATTCGGAATCAAATTAACTAAGATCCCAGCCGCTCCACATAAACAAGTAATCACCATAACCAAATTACGTCGTCCAGATCTGTCTACTACCTGAAATAAAATCAGTTAACATTCAAATTTATAGCATCACATATAATTAATTAAATGACTTATAAAAAATTCAAATCGAATCAAAAATATTTTATTCAATTTAGGCCCTGAGAAGGCGCTTATGAACGTCAAAACTACCACGGGTTCGAACAAACAACCCATTCATCGAGAAGAACAGGCTAGAAAGTCGATCGATTATCTTTTCATGATACATATTTTTACAAACATAGATAGTTACATTCTTTTTACATAGATGCACAGAGATTGGCGTCATTTGCAGACGTCACCATTATTCACATATTGATCCACCGTATAAATAGCCTTTAGACATAAAGACCCGCTTGACATGGTTCTTGTACTCACTGTCCGGCAAAACGGTAATGCGTTTTGGAACTTTGTTATAAAACCTAACACTTATACCTAAAAAAATGTTGTTGGTGTTATTGAGCCTGAAACGTGGAATGGCCAATTACTTACTGTTTACTGGTTACTGTTTCTATTGCTAGATGCATGGTGTGAAACCACTTGCCGTTACCAGAATTCAGAATTCAGATATAATATCCGTTAGGACATTTCATTTATTATGCAAGTGTGTATTTCACGAACTGTTTAAACAATCATATTAGAGAATTGCTAAACATACTTACTAAGGTTAAAAGAATATTGACACTACAATGCAGTGCACCAAAAGCTAATACAATTAACAGAGATGTGACGTTCAGAGCGCACGGCGTTGCATCAGGCTGAAAATAAAATATTTACTATTATCATTTACTAATATTATAAATGCGAAAGTGTTTTTGTTTCTCACGCTACACCTTAACTGTAAACCGATTATCACGAAAATTAGCACACACGTTTACAGGAGAACAGACAAGTGAATAGGGTATTATTCATCTAGAAAAAATATTCCAAAGGTATAGACCAAATCTACCTTAACGCAAGCGATGCCGCGAGGAAACGTTAGCAAATTATGGATGTAAGTTGTGATTTACACAATATCCACGTTGTTGCAAAAGACAGTAAGTTTATAATATACACGTGCCAGAGGAACAGAAAGGGGAACCAGAAAAAGTTTTGTCCCCGAGGGTTAGGCGAAATTTATATTAATGTGACTAGTGTGTTTGGATGCTGCGCTTACTAACGTAGATTCTTTGTAATAAGCCAGAGCTGCAACAGAGTAAGGTGGTAGAGTCACGCTGAAGTTATTACTGGCTTCAACATGAATGGGTCGGCTAGCCCGGGGTAGTACCGCTCTCTTACAGCAAATCGACCTGAAGTAACAGTGCTTGCATTCTCCCACCTCCCCTCTCCCCTTCCCTCCCCTCTCCACTACTTCTCCCACCCCCAAACACAGGTTGGCAACGCACTTGTGACTCCCCTGGTGTTGTTAGTGTCTACGGACGGCGGTGATCACTTAACATCAGGTAACCGACTTGTTCGTTTGCCTCCTATGATATAAAAAAAAAGCTTTGTACAAAGGAAAACAAACCGTAGTGGTATTTTTTTAATTTCAAGTTGAAAACCTATCGCCAAGCAGTTTTAGGTATGTTCTGACAGCTGTAGTTCAGAGCCAGTCCTCTCTAGGTCTAATGTGTTTCCCATCTTAAATCTTTTTTTTATGCTTTGTAGGAGTTAGCGTTAGACCACAATCTGATCTGATGTTAAATGACGATATAGTCTAAGTTGGTAAACACGCTAAACATAGAGGCAATTGGCTCTCAAGTGCAGCTGCCGGAACACACCAACAGGTTCTTGGTGACAGTGTTTCAACCTCAGGGTGGTAGCTAGCCATTAGGCTTAGAAATAGCCCTACCAGCATGCAAAATCATTTGTGATCATGTGAGTAATATAGAAGAGATATAAAAAGAAGTACCGGTTGAAACAATGAAGTGCTAATATTTATTGAAGGATTAATTAACAAATAATTTATTCGAGTGCGCGAGTCCGCTTGCTTCAATTTCAAAGGATCAGTCATAAAAATCAATTGTAGAATGTATGTAGGCGTATTCACTTCAGAATTTATTTGGCTAATTCTTTATTGTTGTGTTTATAATCGTAAGGACAAGGTTTGTACAAAAAAAAATGGTTTTCAAAAATGACACGGGAAAGCGAAGATTTTAGGTTAAAAGAATCTCTACATAAAAAAGTGCCTTAGACAGAAGACATTAGCGAAATCTTCTAAAATATTGACAGAATTGATAGATTTACGCTTATTCATCATAATTGCAATTTTATTTCATAATATAGTGGCAATTTAAAGTTTTGATTTATTCTCATTTCCTTCGTTAGTACAGTTAGGGCTACTAGTAGTAGTATAGATGTCAATTTAAGAATACTTTATGCGTAAATAAGAAATTTAAAGTCAGTTATTGGCATTGAAATTCATGCTTTCGGCAAGGTATTGACGTTATTTAAATCAATGAAATACTAAAAAATAACTAACGTCGGTTGGCGCGTCGACGCTGGCTCTGATTACACCACATAAAGTTAGATCCAGACCTTCTCCCGTCTCTATTATACGGACAAATTGGTTAGTGATCGTTGGCAGCCATACACCGAATGCTCCAATTCTATAAAGTGAATTAATTTATCAAACATTTTTACGCATTTACAATGAAATCTTTCTTAACAAGGTAACGTTAAAATTATTATTTTTGTAGATAAACTCCATAATTGTTTTTATCTCAAGTTTTTTTACTGGAAATTTTGGTTGGTGCTTGATAACAAATAAACATATAACGGTTAGTGTCTAAGAGTTCAATTACTGGGTTAAAAGCTTCCTATAAGCTACGTTAGAAGTTACGGGCATAATTGGTACGTCAGTTCACGACGAATCTATTTCAAAGAAATAATCCACGGTTATACAGGGTTATTGGTAATTCGACGTATTTCCGTTAGGAGATGATAGGGGTGACTATTTGTGTTGTTTTTTTCTCGAATTGATTACGCTATTGTCCTAGCAAGGTTTAAACACACTAATTTTAACCCCCATATACATTATGCAAAAGTGAACCATTTTTCAGTTATCATGTTTTTTAGCTTTTTTAAAAATAAGTCAAAATGCAACATCAAAAGTTTATTTAAAATATTAAAAACTAGCGGGCCCGGCAGACGTTGTCCCGCCCTGATTATAAAAAAATCCTTGACAAATTATATACCAAAACGTTCCTCATGGATCAATTTATCCACTGGTGAAAACCGCTTCAAAATCCGTTCAGTAGTTTTTGAGTAGAACGCGAACAGACAGACAGACAGACGCGGTAGGAGACTTTGTTTTATACTATGTAATGAAGTATTATATACAGGATATTATTTTTTATATTAGTTCGGCAAAATGACTGAAAAATACCTGATGGATAGCATGGTACAGTCCAAAAACAACGGCGCTTGTTGGTGTTGAATAGCAACGGCACTCATCGCTATCATACCGACATTATTATTCTCACATACGACGATACTTTAAAAAGATTTTCCAGGTTCAGGTTTCCTCACGATGTTTTCCATAACCGTCACTCGACAGTACACGTCGGTCAGGGCTGGTGCAGATGCAGGTGTTCATCGAATCGATATTCCATCAGTCAAATCATTCGTCCACGATGAGTTTCAGTAAATAAATTCTAAATTCTAAAACATTTATAGCTCTATTACTAGAGTATGTCATTCTTTTTTGGAGATTGGCTGAAACGTTTATATCTATTGAAAATCGAATATGTCCTTGAAATAATTGAAAGAACTCAGAATAACTATAAATACTATATATGGAGTTAAATATAAGTACTCTATTTTACGCATACCGAGTTTTATGATCACGCTTTCCAATTCAGTCTAGGCTTCTACACATTCTACCTTTTTTGTAATTATAGCATCGATATAACATACACACTTTGCTAATAAGCTTCTTCAGGTTATTCCTTAAGGATTTTTTTATTTACAACTATCTGTGCCCGGGGCTCCGTCCGCGTGGAATTTAATGTAAAAAAAACAGTGACTAATATAATCATCTGGATGTATTAAGTCCATATACTTATCTACTTTTCTCTCGTACTTAAGTCGCGTCGTCATTAAAATTACAATAACTTTTGATAAAGTAAACCGATTTTAAGACTAAATGTTACTCGAGGATATACTTTATGATTTTCTTGGTGAGGTTTTATCGTGAACGCAGTACTTTAGTAGTGATGCGTGTTATACAGACGTTTGTTTGACAGTTTGAAGCGTATTTGATGCGTTGAAGCGTATTTGATGCGACGACAGCTTCGTTGGTGCGGTCATGTGTCACGCATGGCGGAAGAGCGACTTGCGAAGCGCATCTTTTATTCTGAACTCGAAGAGGGTAAGCGTAAGCAGGGCGGTCAACTACTCAGATACAAAGATTTGCTTAAGCGTCACATGAAAAAGTTTAACATAGACCCTTCACACTGGGAGGTTTTAGCAGCTAAACGTCCAGAATGGAGAGCTCATCATTTAAATGTATTTTATTACTTATCCCAAGAAACCGGCAATAACTTTTCTTAATCACAAAAATCTAAAAAGTACAGACACGTTAGATTTACATTCTTATCATATGTATACGTATAGAATGTGGATAATACAGTGATCAAGTCAATAATATACTAACAGTGAATAATGTAATCACAACAGTAATAAGAAGTAGCATATTAGACTGAAAACGTACAACGCTTTATCACATCGATACAACTTACACTGTTAATAATATTGAAAAATTAAATTATGTAACATTAAATAATGACGTTTCCACGAGAAAATATTAAACAATATACTGAACTGTTGAAACACGAATAGTAGGATTATTAGTATTGTGTATTTTAATAGTGGTAACTTAAACAATGGAAATATTTGATTCTTGATCGTTGAAGGTCCTTCTCTTTTTTCCTCTGGCTCGCGTTGGATACTTTTCACCTGAAACAAATAGCAAATATAATGATTGAATCATAGTATATTACTAGCGGGCCCGGCAGACGTTGTCCCGCCCTAATTATAAAAAAATCCTTGACAAATTATATACTAAAACCTTCCTCAAGAATCACTTTATCCACTGGTGAAAACCGCCTAAAAATCCGTTTAGTAGTTTTTGAGTTTATCGCGAACAGACAGACAGACAGACGCGGTAGGGGACTTTGTTTTATACTATGTAATGATGACATTTTAAAGTTAAATTTGAGATTATTGAATCATTCGTCGCAACTTCGGCACAGCACGGGTAAGTATATCTATACATATTATAAGACCGTATATCTAACGTGACTGTACTTTTTCGATTTTCGTCAAAAAAAATGGTGCTACCTGGAATAAGTAATAGAATACATTACAATAATTTTTAGAAATGAAAGTTTGTATGAACACGCATCACTGCTAAAGTACTAAGAAAACCATAAATAGTCTAGTCAACAAGTTCAAAAACGTGAAAAATAGAGATAAAGGTCCTAAAAATATGGGCGATGGCTCATTCGATTCGGAATCACCTCTAGAAAAATGTTTTTGAAGGATTTTGGTGCAGGTTAAAAATTGCAATTGTTATTAACAAAATAAGATGAAAAAAAAATGATATTTCGTTTTTTGTTAATAACTTGAAAAATATTAACATTTAAGCAATTTTGAAAAAAGCTCGTTAAAGAGGAGGAAATTTTCAATAAAAAAATTTTTCAATGTGAAAACAGGCATAGCTAAATATTAATGGAAAAAAATAATTTTATCAACATTTTTTAGATTTTTAATTTTTCAATAGTTATAAAAAATTATAATTAACAAATTAATTCACTTTAATGAAAATTAACCGCAGGATCTTATAAAGTACATATATCAAAAGGGCTCCACGAAGTTTAAAATTTATAGGCCAATTATTTATACCTTTCATTCCATTGTTTATGCCAATGGAGATTGGGAAAAAATTTGTTAGTTAACAATTGAATAACTTTTTGAAAAATGATGATTAAACTTTTTTTTCTTCAGGGCTCGATTCTTTCAAGTGTTAAGAAGATACTAGAATTTTTTCAAATTTTTAAAATCACATTTTATGTTATAAAAAAATTATTTTTATTGCTAAACTCTCTTTAGCGGCGGCGCGCGCATGCTGTATCAGCCGCGCGGAGCCCTATTTTCAACGTCTGATTAAAATTATAAATAATGGAGATAGAGTTCCGAGAGTTAGGACTTTTTTATTGGAAATTTCCTCCTCTTTAACGAGCTTTTTTCAAAATTGCTTAAATGTTAATATTTTTCAAGTTATTAACAAAAAACGAAATATCATTTTTTTTTCATCTTATTTTGTTAATAACAATTGCAATTTTTAACCTGCACCAAAATCCTTCAAAAACATTTTTCTAGAGGTGATTCCGAATCGAATGAGCCATCGCTCATATTTTTAGGACCTTTATCTCTATTTTTCACGTTTTTGAACTTGTTGACTAGACTAAAAGTGTATCCTCGAGAATAACCTAGTCTTTGTTTCATTAAAATCGGCCTACTCTATCAAAAGTTATTGTAATTTGAATGACGGCTCGAGTTAAGTACGAGAGAAGAGTAGTAATCTATACTAACATTATAAAGATGGAGGGTTTATTTGGTTGAACGCGCTAATCTTAGAAACTACTGATCCGATTTGAAAAATTCTTTCTATGTTAGATAGGTCATTTATCGAGGAAGGCTCTAGGCTCTATATATCATCACGCTAAGACCAATAGAAGCGGAGCCCCAATGAAGAATGTTTCAAAATCGGGTTCTCTTTTTCCTTTTGAGAGCTCCCGCTGCGTGTTAACGTTAGTCCAAAGTAACAAAGTGGACAAAGTCGCGGGCCAAAGCTAGTAGGGTAATAAATATGAACATAGAAGTATGCAAAAGAATTCGATACGTATTATTAGTCATACATTTGTGATTTTATATAGAGGTCACGTCTTCATGAGGGGACTTTTTTGCATCATACCCCTATATTGAGTAAAGAAAAACAGATTATTTTGGTATTGAATACAATTTTTAATAAAGTATAACATCTAACAGATTTTTTGAATATCCTATATTTTGTAAGCCAAGTATGCAGTGATAGTTATAGCACAAAAACTTTCTTTTTTATATAAGTTATATGTAAGTTTATATAAGTATATAAAAATCAAATATAACCATGTACACGATACATTAGTTTTGATTACTCTCTGTATAGCATGTAATCAGAATTAGATTGATTTTTTTTATTGTCTTTAAACATATTACAAAATACCTGTGATAGTAACGATTACAGTGTAATTTTACCTATATGTAATCTTTATGTTGATATGCTTAATATAAAAAATAAAATAAATAAGCAACTTACAGGAAACTCTTCAATAGAACATATATGGTTGACTTTGTAAATAGTTTTCAGTATTTCCAAAGCTCTCTGCTCGTCGCCCTTCATGAAAACAAACTTTGGACTCTCCTGCATAAGAAACAACCAGATCGCTGTAATTATGCCGGGAACGGAGTATATGAGAACTAAAGTCCTCCAGGAATTCCAGTAGATACCCAGAGCTGGTAGGTAGTAGGAAAAACTGAGCGGAATAATAGGTATGGCTAAAACTGAAATGAAACATTATATTATTTTAACATCTTGCCATTGCTCTTGTAGGAATACTATTTCGTATGAAATCAATTCAACTTTATGCAATTTAGGCCCTGAGAAGGCACCTATGAACTTCAAAGCTACCACCGGTTCGGAAAACACCTTAGTCATCGAGAAGAAGTGGCAAGAAACTCGATCTGGTTTATCTTTTATGATACATATTTTTACAAACATAGATAAGTTACATTCGTTTTTGGTGAATGCACAGAGAGAGGCATCATTTCGAGACGTCACTATCGTTCACATACTGATCCACCCTACAATAGCCTTGAACCATCTTGTAATAGCCTTTAACCATCCTATAATAGCGTTTATATCAGAAGGCATGTATGTGTTAGTTGAATTTGATTTAATGTCCATTAGAGATACTTGTTACGAAAGTTGAGAAGTTGCTTAAACATGTTCTGTATACTAGTTCACAATGTTTTATTTGGCCATAATCTTACTTAATGTAACGACGATATAGTCTGAGATTATACCATGGTAAGATTAACGAGACCTGGGTCTCAAGTATAACTCCTGACACTCTTCTATAAGGGCTTGTTGGGTTTTCAAATAAAAAATGATAGCTAGCCGGGCATTAAAAAAGATTTAGCGCCATGCTGTAGTTTTATCACAATGTTTTTCTTCAACGGCAAGTTCAGGCTTATTTTAAGCATTTGAACCTACATCGTTCGACGTAGTATTCGAAAACGTTACCACTAAGTCATTATTAGTACAATATATAAACAAACCCGAAGACTTAAAATACGAGAAGAAATACAAATAATATTAACCCTGGGCAACTTGCTGTCACCTATAAGCTAATTAAAATTTGCATTGTACCATGATTAGTTACTTGGAATGGTATGTAACCTATATTTCTCTTTGACTTTCCATAATTTTATTTCTTCCTTACCATCTTCTAATACTCATCTAAATGGAATTGTAAAAACTTTTATATTGTTATTATCATTCATGCTATCTGGATGATATATTTACAATACCTAAGGTCTTCCAGGTTCATTCATAGTAAAAAAATCTCATAGATGGCATATACATAATTTCTGTTAACACTATACTCTTATTGGCATTGATTTTTTGTCTAGAACTTAACTTGCGACAGGTTGTCTTAAAGAAGTTAACGTAAGCAATAAGTTAATCCGTTTCCCTAATCACAAAATTTGAAATGTACGTGTATGAAAATTTATAGTATACATTAGAGTTTAGAAAACAGTGATAATAAAATATGGAACTCTTCACTATAATATCTATTGGAAAAGTAGTAGAAATATGAATTTGAATTTGGAATTTGGAAATGAATTATAAAAATGATATTTGTAATATGAAACATATGGGGAATGTCAGTAATAGTAATACAGTCCTTGATTGTCATTATTTCACCACATTTGGCTATTTTTTTTAATCAGTGTATAGCAAAAGGAACCTTCCCTAATTTAATGAAAATAAGCAAAGTGGTTTCAGGATCAGGAATCAGGATTACAATGGGGCCCTCATATTAAAAAATTGGCTAACACATTAAATTCGCCAGCTTACTGATATTGCCACTGCTAGGTTAGTCTACTTCGCTTACTTCCATAGTCTTATGGTATTCTGCTGTGGGGGACGGCTGCTGAGGTAGACACCATATTTTTATTACAAAAACGGGCAGTTCGAGCACTATATAATATGGGATCTCGCGAATCATTAAAAAAGGAAGTTCCAGGAATTCAGTATCCTAACTCTACCCTCCCAATACATTCTTCATAATTTAATGTATGTTCGTAAAAACTTTGAAAACCTGCATTTTGTAAAAGACCGGCATGATCTATATACTAGAAACTGTAACAAACTGTTCGTCCCATGTTTCAGAGTTAGCAAAACCAGTAATAGTTTCTTAGGTAATAGTGTTAGGTTTTACAATAAACTCCCAAAACATATACCGATTTCCCGGACTGTAAATTTAAGCGCCATGTCAAGCGGGTTTTAGTGTCGAAAGGCTATTATAAAGTGGATCAATGCGTGAACGATGATGACGTCTGGAATTGACTCCTCTCTGTGGATCCACTAAAAACGGTATTGTAACGTAAAATGTATTCGAAATATAAATATATATATATATATATATATATATGTTAAAAGATGTTCCCGATCGAGTTTCTTGCCAGTTCTTCTCGATGACTGGGTTGTTTTCCAAACCGGTGGTAGTTTTGACGTTCATAATCGCCTTATTAGGACCTAAACTGAATAAACTATTCTTGATTTGAATTGATTTGAATTTAGTGAACGCATTTAAAAACTGTATTTAGAACATATTAAGTTTTGTCCACGGTTTCACTAACCTTAATGTAGTTTTAACCTATCCTTTGGGAACGGTACTTTTTAAAATGAAAGGTATTTTTCAGTACTTCTGAATTTTTCATAATTTATTTTGCATAATAAATATTACAAAACAATATTACAAATAAATTTTGCAAAATTTCATAATGATACCGATTGCCCAAGCCGAGGTGTGCCGTGCACCCTTGAGCTAGTTGTGAAAATAAAATTGGCTGAGTGCCTTAAGCGCTCGCCTTAGTAGTCCGGTGAAGCTGTTAAGGCCTTGCAAGGTCAATAGCGTAGTTAGATCGAAAAAAAAAGTAGTCAAGTTATCAATGTTTAACAAGCGAACAAATGAACAAACAAATTGGCATTGGCATTTATAAGATTAGTTATGATGTGTCTAGTCTTATGAATAAATTGGTACATGTTACCTGCTATTATTCCTTGCGATAATAAGAGAACACTTGTAGCTGAAAGGACCACGAGGCTACGTTTCAACATTGGCACGCTTTCACTCACTAAGGAAACTGACATAAAGTACAAGCCTGTGTTGCTGAAAAGTATAAAATTAGCTGGTAACTCATAGCTAAATAGAAATGTTACAGTACTCATTTTGTTAGTTATTAAAACGTTGAATTGTTCCATTTCATACCGTAATTATATGTATTTTTAAAGTGAAATTTCTTTTGGGACGGTGTGAACTGAGCTTTTTGAAACGAAAATGTGTAGCGAAGAAGAAATAGATATAAATGTTAATATACATGTAGATAAATGTATGTTTATTCTTAATATACTCGAAATATATACAAAGAATGTACTATAACTATATTAAAATACTAGCTGTGACCGCGACTTCGTCTGCGTCGAGCCCTATCTAAAAAACAGAGATTAATAAAATCATGTGAATGTATTAAGTCCATTTACTTATCTACTTTTCTCTCGTACTTAATTCGAGCCGTCATTCAGATTACAATAACTTTTCATAGAGTGGACCGATTTTAATGAAACAAAGTTACTCTCGAGGATATGCTTTATGGTTATCTTGGTAAAGATTTATTGGGAACCCTGTACTTTAGCAGTGATGAGTGTTCATACAGACAGACAGACATTTCTAAAAATGATTGAAATGTATTCTATTACTTATTTCTAGACACCGGCAATTTTTTTTTACGAAAATCTAAAAAGTACAAGCTCTTTAGATTTACATTCTTATTATATGTATAGATGATTACAAAAGAATGCCGAAAAATAATGTTTACCACATCCATAGTGTATTCAACTAATTCTCTTAAAAATGAATCAGAATACCAAGTTTAACCTTTATCACGTGTGAACTACACCTAACTTTTTTTATCCAAAAATGGCAAAACTCCGATGAAGTTTATCAATATTATTTTTATTATTTATCTTTGTTAAACTATGCAAGTATTGTTTACACCATTCATTATACAAAGAGGTAGCCAATTTGACCTATTCAAGTCTACATGAGGCTTTTTAATGTACCTAGATAAAGCAGTCCATCAACAGTTGTCGCTGTCGTATCCACTTGTAAACCTATTTATACTTGGATATATTAATTACGAAACATGACAAACTAAAAGAAAACTACTGCAAGGGATTGAAAATGTTTTTATTTGCAGGGGTGAGGAGCAAGTTTTTGGCTTGCATATGTTTCTTGTATCCGTTTGTGGGAATAAAGTTGTTTGTTAGGTCACAATTATTTTATTTCCGTGTTACAATAGTGTCTTGTGCAAACTTAGTGTTTGAATACAGCTGACTCAAAGTATTTTATAGATATAATTCAGCTCAAATGTGCTGATTCGCACATAATAAGTTGGGCGATATATAAATAAAACTTACGAAACGTACGTAACCACATGGTTTGCATACATATGTATACTTCAAAACATGACAACAAAGTTAAATATGTGTGGGTATGAAATTTTGGAACCATTTTGAAGAATTTTAATACTACGTCACAGATAAGGTATGAAGACTTGATAATATTAATAAGATGTCTAAAGATGAGTAATTTTTTTGCCATTAGTAATTCATTCCTAAAATTTCATCCTTGCAAGGGACATTACAACCGGTACAGTAACCTATATATGCATTTTAATCACGGGATAAGTTTTCCGTCTTGGAATATTGGGTTTTAAAAGATCTAAAAGGTGCAGTTGTAGTGTTTATAGAAATTTATCCGGTAATATCTTGATAATTTCTCGTTATTATAATTTCAGTATTGGCCATTCACGCTTCGGTCGAAAAATTTAAATTGTATATATGTTTGTTATTAAATTTACCTGTAAGTAAATATACAAAAGATGGAAAGAAATAAAGAAGATGATCTAGTGTCATTTCTCACTCCAAAGTAGGAACTATTTATTCTGTTACTTTATCAAATTTATTCTAATTTGTAATCACTTCATATTACAAGTAAAGATTTTGTTTATGATTTGTACTTGGTATACAAATCTGGATATATTCACACTTAGATATACTTTTTCCTTCTGCATTAATCTGAGAGGTTCGGTCAGAAATACCAATATCAGAAATACCTCTAGTTTTGTGGCTTTTAGAAAAGCTATTGAGGTATTATTAATTAATTTTTTATTTGACACAAACATTGATTGATTGATTACTCTATTTGCGGTTACGAGACTCAAGTAACACCAGCTTCGCACATACATGATTCACCTTATGTGTTCACATATAGGGTTAATGTTTTTGATTATCAAACTTACTTTTTTGGACCTTAAATAAATAAATAAAAATGATACTTCTATTTAGAACAGATAATTCAGAATGCTGGACCGTTGCAATCCAGGTGCACTATTTTTTATCTCATCACAGCAGAATATCAGTTTACACCTTTAATCAGATAAATAATGAATTGCATCAACAAAACAAGTAAAAAATAATGATTAATTTACTTATCTATGTTATTTAACACTTCATATTTACTCCGAGTTCTTTAAAAATTTAAAATACTTTTCATTATTGTATTGTAAGGTTATGTTCTTTAAAAAAGGATCTGAGGTTTCCTTAAATTAAACTATTAACAAAATTCATGAACTAATTTAGATTAAAAACATTATTTTGACAAATAATAAAGAGAATTTATAGAAATATTTGATGTTCCATTTCGAGTCTATAAAACTGATATCCAAGAACGACTACATATATTTCAAATTGTTTCATAACAAATGTAAAATATCACGAGATTGATAATCAATTCAATTTTGTTCTTGAATAACTTTTCAATCAGTTGTATAATGATAGACGTTACCGTAGATTATTCAGTTTCCTACAAAATATGTAATAGTCAATCCAATAGGATTTTACAAAAATACTGGCGTATAATTTTTTTTTTAAATGTGTTTAAGGATATTCTAGCAACAGAAGCTTTATAGTAACTTATTTTGTTCAGTATTATTTTCATAGTAATAAATAGATAATTAAGTAGAGAGAAACAACTGCTATGTACTGGCAAATTTATTAGCAACACTAACTGATAATAAACAATATGCGCGAGTACTTAAATATATCTATGAAATAGAGTAATCAATCAATCGATGATGATAAAAAATAGATACTATACTCAACCATACGATTAAATATATACAATACACCAAGTAAACGTTCATTTACAACACCAATAATATTAATAAATCGTTCTTACAAGACCGAAGCCACAAACTGTAGAAGCGTCAACATGATCCAGTTCACAGAAATACTACCGATTATGTTGACGGTAGCTCCTCCTAGAAGAGCTACGAGAAGCATACTCCGACGGCCCCGGGTATCGGCTAGGTAACCCCATATCACTGATCCCAGTGTAGATCCTGAAAATTATTAGAAGATAGATAGATAGAATATTAGAAATGATAGAAGATTATTAGAAGCCGCTCAAGTATTACGAAGCAGATTTTTTGTAATTTCTAACCGCCCCCTCTCCCTGGTCAGTAAAAGTAGGCAGCAAAAAATAACCAAATCAAGGACCAATCAATGCTTACGATGGTCTAGTGGTTTGATCCGTGGAATATAAACCCGATATCCGTAGGTCCGAACCCTGTCATGTAACAACCAATTTTTCGTAATTCGCGTAAGTTTAGCACATTAAATCGGTAACACCATCGGCTGACGGTGAAGGAAAACGTCGTGAGAAAATCTGAACCTGAGATATATTATTATAGTAGGTACTACTATATGTAGGAAAATATAGAACTGAGGACTTCTCAAAGTTTGAAATCGCCAATTCGTCGTGAGATTTCGTGGTGATTATGCCCATACCTTCCTTCACGAAGGGGGCTATGCCCCTGCAATGAGTCTCTTACAGGTTGATGATAATGACATTATACAGTTATATAAATCTATTTTTTTCCAGATATTTCTTTAGTGTTCAAAAATATAGCATTTATTTTCAAGATGAATCTTGTCCAGGTAATTTTTTGAACCATATTCTGTATTTTAACATTAAAATATTTGAAAACAAAATAGTTAATCGATTCTGTGTAATCAAAAAGGAAGTATAATAATGAAGAATAAGAAACGATGAGAAAGAAAATGAGACGAGGAAATAGAAGTTAAGAGAAAGCTAATATGAGATAAGTAAGAGATGATCATATTATTTTACAAATAAATGACTTCTAGCGAATTATGATATAAGTTGATGAAACGAATATAAACGTATGTATAATTTTATTTATTATTTATTTATAATCTTTATTTATAATTGGGGTTTGGTCACAAATTGACCATGTCACCCCAGTGATTAACAACAAAATAAAACAGAACAAACAATCAATAATTTACCGGTTTTTCATTCCAACCATAACCAGCCTGTAAAGCATTCTTGCTTCCCCGGATGTCGGGAAAGCAAGGATGGCATTACATGCACCCACAGATCTTAATGAGTCCTTAATTTTACTCTCCAGTGCTAGTCTTTGGGCTCGGTTACGTGTGCATTCAGACATTATATGGTACACATCTTCTACAGTGTTACATATATCACAATTTGGTGACGACTTTACTTTTATTAAATATAAAAAGCTATTCAGAGGAATGTGCCCTGAACGGAGTCGAAAGGCAGTGCTTAATTCAGTTCGACTGATTTTAATTTTATCGAACCAGGTATAGCGCAGTAAGGTAGGTTGCAAGGTTTTATACCATATGCCTTTGTTAACTGATCGCTCATCGATGTATTCCTTCCACATTTTACGACAATGTTTTCTTACAAGATAAAGGTGATCAGCATAGTAAGGTATATAATTAAATGGTATACCATTGGTAAGAGCCTCTCTAGCCAATTGATCAGCTTTCTCATTTCCCGTCAAACCTATATGAGACGGTATCCACTGTAAAATTACGTTTTTATTTTTTGAATTCAAATCGTCCAATAATTTTATAATTTTGTAAGCTATCGGTGTTCTTCGAACTCGCGAGGTACACCGAGCTACATGTTGAAGTGCACTCTTTGAATCCGTAAAGATAACATAATTTCTATCTTCTAAAGAGTCAATATAACCTAGTGCTTCAGCAATTGCAATTAATTCACCCTGCATAATTGATAAAGAAGTTTTAATATTAAATTTACTATAATTTTGTAATTGAGGATCGAACCACGCTATTCCAACATTTTCTTTGTCTTTAGACCCATCGGTAAAAATTTTGTAATAATCCCTATAATCATGAAAGATAACATTTTCACATAACTGTTTTAATATGCTAACATTATACCTAGTTTTAGCCTTATTAATACAGTCTATATGAGCTTTAATTTTTTGAGATAAATCCACATTGCTGACCCAGGTTTTTAATGAGAACATTTCTAAATGTTCGCTACATTGCACGGGTGTTGTTTTAACATAATCATGTACCAAAGTTAAAAGCGGTTTACTTTTCAGTCTCCAATAACAATTTTGGCAAAGTTGATACAACTTCTCTACAAGGCTAGTAATGTAGATATTGCTTCGAAAGGATTTTAATTTAAGTAAATATTTACCAGCAAGATAGTATCTACGAATGTGTAAAGGTTCGATAAGTAGTTCAGCCTCCATCACATGTATGGGTGTACTTTTAACAAATCCACCTATTAGTCGCATACATTGATTTTGAATCCTCGTTAGTTTTTGTAGATGCGACTGACAACTACTACCGTAGAGAAAGCTGACGTAGTCTATTCGACTGCGGATAAGCGCAAAATAAAGACTTTTTAAATGTCTGGGGTGTAAGCCCCACCCAGAACCTGACAATATCTTAAAAATACTAATAAATTTTGACGTTTTTTCAACTAACATATCAATATGTTTTGACCATCGCAGGGATCGATCCAACCATAATCCTAAATATCTAATATTTTCTACTTGCTTTAATGTTACATTATTAATTTTAAGATTTAGAGTTACTCTGCTTCTATTTCTTTTAAAAATACAAATTTTACTTTTTGAAGGTGACGCTTCCAACCCTATGTTACTTAATACTATAGATAGGTGATCTAACGCCGATTGTAGATGTTCAGAAATTGTAGTTAAATTTATACCGGAAGAATACAAGACAAAATCATCGGCGTATTGAGATATTTGTATGTTACTGAATGCTTTACATACATGTACAGTCGCAATATTAAATAATAATGGAGATAAGGGATCCCCCTGAGCTAGCCCTCGTCCAGTATTTCGATAGATATATGAATCAGCTACTTTAATTTTAAGATTACGCTCTTTCAGAAAATTCCAGACATATTGACAATTTTTTGAACCTACTCCTATATTATCCATAGTATTTAAAAGTTGGATTAAATCGACATTATTATAGGCATTGTCAATGTCTATGAAACAACCCACAGTTGTGAATTTCTGCGAAAATCCGATTTGGATTCTGGATACCAGACTCGTTAAATTGTCGGTTGTCGATCGGCATTTTCTAAAACCGGTCGTTTTAAATGATAAAATATCATTATTTTCCATGAACCACTCTAGTCTATTTACTAGAATAGTATGGAAAATCTTACAGATACAGGACATGATAGAAATAGGCCTCCAATCTGACAGCATATTATGATCCCGTCCTGGTTTAGGAATTGGCACAATAATTATTTCTCGCCATTGTTTGGGTACGAAACCGGTTTGGAAAATTTTATTATAGAGCCACAGTAACAATACTTTTCCTTCAATTGGTAAATGTTTGATCAGTAGATATGATATATTATCGTAGCCCGGAGTTGTATTTTTCGATGGTATAGAATTTTCAAGTTCTTGCAGTGAGATAGGTACTTCTAGATTTGAATTACGTGATAAAAATAACGGATCCTTAGGTGCAACATTATCGGGAGTTAAACTATACAGCAATTGTTTGGCCAAACTTTGGTTTAAATTAGATCTTGGCACATTGTATCCTTTTAGCCATCTCATTTTATTCCACATATAAGATAGGGTACAGGTTTGATCTATGGAAGAACAAAATTTTTGCCAGCTTTTGTATTTAGCTTCACGAATAAATTTTTGTGCTATGCGTATTTTTTCTTTTAAAATATCATAATTCGTGGGGATAGGGTTACGTCTAAATCTTGAAAGAGCCAAACGCCGTTCTGCTACTGCTTTTGAGAGCTTTGGAGTCCAATAATATTTCGGGGTGAAATTACTTTCAGGTCTAATTTGCATAATTTTGAAAGGAATGTAAATATCTGCTGCACAATTAATATGGTCTACAAAAATATCATAACATTTCTGTAAATCTTGTGGTAGAATTGTATTCCGGCATAAATTATTCAACAGATCTCTATAACCAACCCAATCAGCGTTTTTATAACATCTCTTTACAATTTTCTCAGCCTTAATATCCCACCACGTTGTTATTTTAATAATACAATGATCACTACCTAAAGTTTCACTAGTAACTATCCAACTAAATCCTAATGCTATGTCTGAGGATACCAAAGATATATCTGGTGATGACTGTTGTAACTGTCCATTAACTATTTTAATACGCGTAGGCTGGCCATCGTTTAGAATTATAAAATTATTGTTTATCGCGGTGTCGAAAATTTGAACCCCACTGTAGTTATTTTTCGAGGACCAACTTGAGTGGTGACTATTAAAATCACCAAGTACCAATGCCTTGTTGTTTATGGCGGTGAATATACTATCCCAATCATTTTGTGACGTACGAACATTTGGTGGACAATAAAGCGAGACAATGTATTGCACTTTATCACAATTATCTATTTTTATACATAGTAGTTCAATGCCCTGATTTCTATGTGTTATATTGTGTATATGAGACTTGATAGTTTTGTGTACTAAAATGGCAACTCCTCCATACGAATCACACCTATCCTTGCGGTAAACATTATAGCTATTAACTTTAAAGCGACCCTGAGCGTTTAGCCAGGTTTCACTTATGGCAGCAATGTGGATTTTCTCTTGTGTCAAAAACGTTTCTAACTCTACTAACTTAGGTTGAATACTTTGGGCATTCCACTGAATAATATTAAGTCTTTTAAATTGATTGACGTTAGCCATTAATATAATCTAGACAAAATTTCAAAATAGGCCAGTCTGAAATATTATCTACTACGACTAATATTAACCATTCTACGCAACATTTAATTACATTATTCACTTTAATTTGTATGCTATCTCCTTTTAAAAATATAATTTCTTTTAATCTTGTTAGCAGTTCATGAAAATTCACTTCCCTTTCCTTTTTTTGTGCTGGTTCCTGGACACCATTTACATTAACATCATCCTGATAAGAATGCGCATCTGTCCACGAAAGATTTTCAAATGTTGATTTAGTCTTGGAAAAGTGTTGGTCCTTAGTGTTTTGTTTCTTGTTACTAATGGTGTTAGACCGTACAGTTTTTGTAACTGCTGCATACGAAGATTTCTTTTGTACGTGACCTACGGCGGTTTCTGAAATAAGAGGCATAGAATTTTTTGGAGTAGATTTCGTTAATCCCGATTCTCGTCGTGTCTCAATTAAATCAGTGTCAACGTTAGTATAACCTTCTTCACAAAGTGAATCCGGCGATACATAAATTGTAAGTGCTCTTCTATATGTACAATTAAATTCGGCCATTATTTCACGAAGTCTTTTTTCTTTCATATATAATGGGCATATTCTAGATAGAGCCATATGGTCACCATTACAATTTGCACACTTAAATTCTACTGTCTCACAATTCGGGTGATTCTCACCACATTTTGGACATATTATTTTCAATGATGTACAATTTTTAATCTTGTGGCCAAACTTCCAACAGCGAGAACATTGTGATACTGAAAATATGTACGGTTCCACATGTATCTTCATATCAGCAACGTACACATAAGAGGGTAGAAATGACCCTTTAAAACAAAGACGTACCGCTTCACTGGGACACCAACCAGGCTTTTCAATGGTACGGCGATTCAAACGAAGAATAGAAGCTAACACTGCCGGTTTTGGACATGAAATGCTTTTAATAATTTCTTCATCTGATAGTTCCAAATCCACATCTTTGATAACACCATAAGACATATTCTTCTCCATCGCTCTCTGGATTCGCCAACCTCTATCTATCAAATCTTGACATGTTTCTAATTTTGACACACACAGCTCATTAACTATATCTACCCGCAATTTATATGGATTTAAATATTTTATTTTGGCAATATCGGTCATATTTATTTCCTTAAATAATCTTGCCATAGCAAACTGTTTCGGTAACTTTTCTTTACTTGATATATATACCTCTATAACACTGTCTTCTTTTAATTTCTTTTCTTTTCTTTGTACTGTAACCCATTCCTTCTCTTCGTTTTCTCTCAATCTTTTTGTTGCCCGCTCAGTATTAACATCCTCACTTACTTGTTCCATCTGCATTAAATCATTTCTATTTAAATCGCTTTCATCCGAGTCATACGAGTTTAATCTATTTAACGAGGTAGTACTCATCGTTACTAATAAACCGGTTTCTTATCAGTGCTCGGCCCGGCGGCCGGCCGACTGAACAATAGATTTTTGGTACACAAAATTATTTTAACGTAATTACGCGACTGACTCGCACGAATACCGCCACGAGACCCATGTATAATTTTAGAAGTAACGACAGTCGTCGATAGCATAAAACAATCAGAAAAAAATAGTGTTAGGACTAACGAATGTAAATCGCAAAGAAACGAGAATATTTAATCCAATATGATAGTTAAAGTTCTTGGAACCTACGCACCTATAACAGGGGCTGCTGCCAATATTCCTTGCTGCCCAACAGTAGTGTTTAATTCACAAGCACTCGCTGGTACGATAACGGAAACTCCGCTATGGATAGCTGTGAATGAGATTACCGTCAAACCCACTGCACACATCAGTATATAGCTATATAAACCGAATCCTGAAAAATGTAGTCAACATAAATATACTAAGAACTTTAAATATAGGTCTGTATAAGTTCTTTCAAAATTAGCAAGTACTACCGGGTTGGAAAGCATGTTACGAACATTCTTTTAGAACGGGGACTACAGTTCTCAATATCAAAATTAAAAATACTTTATTCAATTTAGGCCCTAAGAAGGCGCTCATGAGCGTCAAAACTACCACCGGTTCGGAAAACAACACGCTCATCGAGATTAACCGGCAAGAAACGCGATCGGGTTTATCTTTTTAACATATATATATGACAATCGTTTTTAGTGGATGCACAGAGAGGAGTCAGTTTCAGACATCACCATCGTTCACATATTGATCCACTCTGTAATAGCCTTTTGGATAATATGCTTTGGGGCTTTGTTGTATAACCTAACACTACCTAAAAAACTGTTACTGGTTTTACTGTGTCTGAAACATGGGACGGAGGAGATGTCACAGTTTCTAGTATTTAGATCGTGCAGGTCTTTTAAGAAATCCATCTTTTCAAAGTTTTTGCAGGCATACATTAAGTTATCACTAATCTATTGAGAGGGTAGATATATGCGTATCAATGCTAAGATGTTTTTAATTGGATGTAAAGTGACTAGACTAGGATATGAAATTTGAAACATAGTTTACCAACGTATTAATAAATATAGACGGTAATATACATTTTTACCAAAAAGATCAAATCTCCATCCTAAGTACCATCTGAAAGCAATAACCAAAGCTGTCAGTTTTCTAAGCACAAGATTAATTGTACTATTACCTTATTAGTTATCAACTTGCAAAAAACTTTCAAATTTTAAATAAACCATAGATAGATACATAAAAAAAAAATACTCATATCTAACAGGCAATCCATATAATTTAACAGTTAGAGCATTAGGTTTATTACTTGATTAAATTTTAAATTGTGTAGTTAAATTTGATAAGCCCTTCGTACTGAAGAGGACTTTACTTAGTACTTTACTCAGGAGCGAATCTTCAGTTATATTATTCGACTTATCCAAAATTTCAATTTCATTGTTTTATAATTTAACTTAATATTCTGCAATATGTCCCTCCCTTAGTTTGATTCATATTTAAAATATATAGAACGCGACGACTAATTAATTCTATAACGGTTCCCGAATTGCAAACATATATAATTTTTGCAATTCGGGAGCCGTTTATTCGCTTTGTCTGTTGTTTTTTTTTTAAATTCATAGATAAGTTATCTGCAGATGTATAGAAATGCATTTTAATACATTACGTGACATAAGGACTAAGTAATAATGATAATGGTAGATAAAAGTGCATGAAGAATGTCATTTACTTTTTTATCTTCCTTAGTATGCGGTTCTAAGCTACATTAATTATTAAGTATAAATAAATCTGTGCAACGAAACAATTTGAAATATGTTTTATACTTTTTTATACATTACTAGCGGACCTGGCAGAAGGCCGGAAAAGCCTTGATAATAATAAAAAATCCTAAAATTCAACCATTCCCAACTACTGGGTCTAATCGTGAATTCTTGAATCCACCTTAATACATTTAAAAAAAATCATCAAAATCTGTTCAGCCGTTTATGAGGAGTTCAATCACATACACACGGACAGGGACAGAAGAATTATATATATAACTAGCTGACCCGTGCCCACTTCGTTGGGTGGTAAACATTTTTACTTTATCAAGCTCTACAATTTTTCTCTAGAACTTAATCATATATCTCTCATCGTTAAGGCAGCGTTCGTAAGAAACCTTTTCGTTCGACCGGTTTTTCTCCGACTTACTTTGCAAATCCGACTACCACAAAAAAGTCTTTTCATTTTTCGGGTTAATATATAGCCTATGACACTCCCAAATAACGTGGCTTTCTATTGGTAAAAGAATTTTCAAAATCGATTTAGTAGATCCAGATATTATGCCCATATTAACCTGACAAACTTTACTTCTTTACAATATTATAGTATAGATATAGCTAAGCTAGTAATGCTAAATGTTGAATGGACGCTAAATCTTGAAGAGGACTGGCTCTCAAGTGCAGCTGTCGGAAAAATCACAGGAGCTCGGCAACATATTAAAGGGAGAGAGGGGTGATCGCAATTTGATACGATTCAGTACTCTCTCCTTTAACATGTTACATGAGCATAATATTAAGTCACCAAGATTTGTTAGTCCTGATATAGATACTTTTTTTAATAATACAACACTGTATTATTAAAAGAAAGCACGGGAAAACATTAAATTACTTTCTTTTGTTCTTCTGCAGACCATTGGTCCCCACCTTTTTTCTGTTATCGTTTGTTTTTATTTTTAGTTCTGTCAAAAATCGTTGTAATTGTGAGCAACTATTGTTATTATTTTACATTTTAGATCAGTTTTTTAACTGAGATTATTGCCTTTATGGCGTTTTCAATTTCATTTTAAAAATTATTACATTAAATACTTAGGTTGTGTTTACGTATATTTTTGAACTGTGAAACAATAGTTTTCATTAAAAGTAATTTTTTCTTGGTTGGTTGGTCACTCAAAATGGTTGGAATGATTTTGACGAGATATTTTCTGCCACATAACAGGACTTTTTAGAGTTGGTATTATCTGGCCTACATACTACTGGGCTACTACAATTTCCTACAAAGAAAAAAATGATGAAAAAAAAGAAAATCGACAACCGCTTGACCTTTACAGCTTACATCTATACATACTTGAATAATAGTACACATCTCATGTATAATACATACTTTTTTAAGAACACTGTATTATTAAATAAAAGCCCTAACACTAGCAGCTTTAATTAGTTTGCAAATCCTTGTAAATGTTATATAAATTGGGTACAAAAACCTGCTTTATCGATCGCTCCTTCAATTGACACTTTCCTTTCATCATATTCTCCGATATTTATCATTCTGTTAATTAATAATTTTAATATAATACGTAAAAAACGATAATATTAATTTTTCTAAAACTCTTTATAATTAAAAAAATCGGCGACAGCGCGCGCGACCGAATCGCCTGTATTTTGTAATTAATTCATTTCCCACAATCATTAATTATACATATCGCGTGTTGATAATTACTGTAATTAATTAAAGGAACCTGATTTGTTCGAAAAAATTGTATCTCGCAGACGTGCAATTCTGTATTTAGGAGATATATCAGTAACCGTCTCGCGTCTAACCACCCTCAAAGTTTCAAAATGAAGATTTGCAGGCTTATTTTTATGAAAACTCTGCGACTAAACTCGAGAAGAACGTACAGCACCATCAATTACTTGTCGAGTACATATTCCGATTACTAAGCATTTGCACTAAATGCAGATAAACATACAAATATCTAGTACCCATTTATGATTACTCTGAGTGTAAGCTCTGTAACTAAGCCTTTATCTATAATTACTTCTTAAACAAGAAAAAGATATCTCTTTGAATAATTATTATTTAGAATATGAGTATTTAAAATGTAAAATATCTTTTTTGATATAGTTCATAGGTATTTATCATTTGACCACAATTTCAGCTGATGTCGTCGTCGCAATCTTCTCACTCGCTATCGCAAGCGGGGAGTCCGTTCCAGGGTTGCCCCTCTGATGGTACCTTCTTCGCCTCTCGCATCGGACGAGAGGTTCTGTTGGGTGTAGACCCTCATTCCGGGGGCGTCGTGGCTTTTTCTAGCCCCCTAAGGCGGCGTTTTCCGGTAACTTAGGTCTTCCGTATTATCGGTTTCCCGAAGGCTAACTCTGAGAGGCCTGGCCATCGATTTTTTGCAGCACTTGCAGGGCTTTCAGGCATTTCTATATGGCTTCTGGGGTGTTAGCGTCTGCTAGGGTTTCTTAAAAAGGCGTTGCGGGTTATCTGTGTGGTGCCCTCTGTCGGTTTTGGTTGCTGGGTCGCCTCCGTCGCTTCGTGGGCCCTTTCAACTTGGTTTTTCCTGGTTTTCCGGCTTCTAGGGATAGGATTATTGGCGAGGGCCATCAGGCTAGCTACCGCTGACGTCTCGACCATCCGGTGCGCTGTGCTAATGTAATCTTCGTTGCGTCCAGCGTCACCAGTTTGGGCGGCGGTTCCCGCTCGGCGATTGCACGCTTCGCGTCAGAATACTGAATATACAGAATACAGAAATTGGTGCAGGGCGCCGGTTCCTCTGTCGGACGATCGCATTGACTTGCGAAGTGCGGCCCCCCGCACCTCACGCAGACTATCAGACGATGACAGTGGTGGGAGGAGTCTCGAAATTGCTAGCACCGACGGCACTGTTCCGGCTACCTCTTGTCATGCCAAGCTTCAATGGTGATCTTCATCAACAGGAGGTCATTCACATTATATATGGCCGGAAAGGTCTGGTGTTCTTCGTAGGGAGCTGTGCAAGATGCACCCGGGTTTTCCAACCTCTTCCCTTGATGATTCGGGTATAATCCGGGAAAAACCCTTTCCAAGCCCAAAGTTGAAAGGCCTCGGTAATCTTTTCGGGCTCACTGAGGCCACGTATCGCGACCTCGAGGCTTCTCTCCGTGGGGGGCGAGTAAGCGAACCAACTTACACTTTACAGTTGCTTGAGGTAATTGTAGACGATTCGGTGCTCGTCTAGGTTCGCAAGGAGGAAGCGTAACCCGCGTTCATAGGAGTGTGCATTCGGTATGCCCCCTAGCATGTCTGCCAGTCGTTGGAGATGCTCTGGCCAGTTGGGCAGGCTCTTCACAAAGATTGGCGGACAGCGCTGCCGAAGCATTATCTTCGATTCCATGGCGTTTCCTCCTGGTGGCAGTTTTTTCGGCGAGTTTACAATACTCAGCGATGATTGGGTGGCTGAAGTCGATGGTGGCGTCACTATCGTGGCGTAGGATAGTTGCGACTGCGTTGGTGCAGCGGTTCGTGGCGCCCCGGGCCTCTCGACGGGTATAACACGCAACACTTGTGGTTCCGCGGGCTGTGTGAGCGATGCTGAGCGACCAATGGCGCCTTGCGGCTCTTGACAGGTAAAACAGGTATTTCCTGTGGTTTCGTAGGCTGCGTGAGCGAGAGGGGCTTAGTCCTCTTGGTGGAGATCGGTGCACGATGTGGCTCGTGGCGGGTTCGATTTCATCGCGCGTGCGGCGTGATGTCCTAGTGTGTAGGTCGAATTGCGTTGCAGGAATTTCCGACGGATTCAAATTTCCAGTCATGACGACTAATAGTGCCCTTGTATTCGGGGTTGAAGGTGGCATCCCCTCGTTCGCGGCCTTCTGGATGCGCAGGTACAGCGCTATCCAGCGATTCATATTCTCTGACAGGGCCCCAGTTGAAATCAACTAGGCGAAAACGGCAAAATCACTTTCGTACGTCCCCGATGGGGCCAATTCTCCGCCGGACGGCCTCTGTACCGTCTTTTCGGGCTGAGCGCGAGGTGTAGGCTCTGGATGTTGCAAGTAAGCAACATTCATTGCTATGCAGACGATAGCACTGGGGATGCTCTATACACTGACCATGCTAATATTTCTCGGGAACGCGTTGTTGAGTGCCAGAATCAACTTGTGTCTGAAATGGAGACGTCACTCGAACACGTCTTGCATTGGGGTAGACAAAACTTGGTCCATTTTAACCCCACAAAGACACAAGTTTGCTCCTTTACCTCGAAAAAGACAAAGTTTGACGCAATGCCTAGCTTTCAGTCCCCCAGTCCCCTTAGTCGTCAAGCCCAGTATTGGTGTCCTCGGCGTTGACGTTCAGTTTGGCGATAATTTGGAAAGCAAAGCATTGTTGGCCTCCAAAAAGCTAGGTGTCCTTAATAGGGCAAGACAGTATTTCACACTAGAACATCGTTTACTACTTTATAAAGTGCAAGTACGCCCACACATGGAATACTGTTGTCACCTTTGGGCTGGAGCGCCTCAATATCAACTGCTTTCGTTTGACCGCATCCAGCGTAGAGCGGCTGGAATCGTCGGCGACGAGGTAATATCCGATCGGCTCGACTCATTGGCACTGCGTCGGGACATTGCGTCTCTTTCCGTTCTTTATCGCATTTACCACGGTGAGTGTTCAGATAAGTTGTTTGGACTTATACATGTCGCTACATTTCACCATCGTACTACCCGCCTGACACTGAAATTTCATCCACACCACCTGGATGGGTGGAGGTCTTCCACGGTGAGGTTTTCAAGGTCGTTTCTGCCTCGTACTTCGATCCCGTGGAATCGACTCCCGCGGCGGTGTTTCCAAACAATTATGAATTGCAAACCTTCAAGAAACGAGCGTACACTTCTTTAAAAGGCCGGCAACGCACTTGTGATTCCCCCGGTGTTGCTAGTGTCTATGGAAGGCGGTGATAACTTACCTTCGCGTGACCCGTCTGTTCGTTTGCCTCCTATAATATAAAAAAAGTGTTATCGAAGTCCTTGGGCAAGCTGGTGATCGGTCGACGTGAAGACGTGGCATCGTCTGGTTCAGACGCGGAACACGGAACTGTGGACACTCTCGCACGCCGGATGGTGTGGGCAATCCCATCTGATGTCAAATGTCGACGTGGTCTAAGCTCGCAAACATGTTAAGCCTAGAGGCGACTGGCTCTCAAGTGCAGCTGTCGGAATACATAAACAGGTGCTTGGCGACAGATTTTTAACTTGTGAGTGGTAGCTAGCCAGGTGGAATTAGAAAAAGCCTATCACGGGTAAATGCAAGGCAAGGTATATCTTCTATACTAATAATATAAAGTTGAAGAGTTTGTTTGCTTGAACGCACTAATCTCAGGAACTACTGGTCCAATTTGACTGAGGATTGACGATTTCATTCTCAGTATTAGATAGCTCATATATCGAGGAAGACTATAGGCTATCTTAATATATATATTTCTTGTGTGCGTGTGTATGTGACTGAACTCCTCCTAAACGACTGGACCGATTTTGATGAAATTTTTTGTGTGTTTTCGTGGAGATTCGAGAATGGTTTAGATTGACAATTGGACTCGGTAGGTGGCGCTGCAGTTGACTTTTACAGGACAACGTCCGCCCGGTCCGCTAGTATCATATAATCTACGCTAAGACCAATAGGAGCGGAGCATCAATGAAGAATGTTTCAAAATCGGGATTAACGTACGTACTTATTATTTAAAAATATTTTCACCTTCTACGCAAACGAAGTCATGAGCTAAAGTTAGTGTTAACCCAAAGTAACTATTCCGCGCGGACGAAGTCGCGGGCAGAAGCTAGTTGTACATAAGTAACACGTTCTCCTCTTTATTTGATGGGATATTACATCTGTCCTTAATTATTAAGAGAGTCAAATAAAATGCTAACTGCAGAATTATTTATAATAGAATAATATAAAAACTTTAATAAATCCCCTTGAAAATAACCTTTTTTCGTTAAAATAAAAGAACTTTCCAAAACGGTTTATACAATGACGAAGTTCTGAAGTAGCAAACATTTTAAAAAAGGCATACCAATCTGGAACCTCGTCTCTTTTTTAAATCTATTAGTAAAGTAAGGGAGAATGTGGTAAATTGATTTATCTGTTATAAAATAAAACGTCCAGATTTATTGTACTTAATTATAATTCGGTAATGTCTCTAGGCTGTTGACTATCTAACTGGTCTTCCTGTTTCTTCGGCGGTATTACTGCACGTTGCATGAGACGGCGGTCATCTGGTAGGAAGAACGCTACGATTGCCGAGCCTGGAACATTTTCAAAAGCATTAGTGTTGGGAATGTTAGTATAAATCATTGAATACTAAGGATCAGCAATTCGATATCTTAACTCTGCCCTCCCAATTATTCTTGATAATATAATGTATGTACGCTCTAGAAGTACTAGAAACAGCAACAGATTGGTCATTCCATTACTAAAACCAAAAACAGTTTTGTAGATAATAGTGTTAAGTTTTATAACAAAGTCTGGAAATGGTGTAATGGGGACCTCATAAAGAAGCCACATAATTGTAATACCCAAAGTCAAATTAAAATTTAAAAAACAGGATGTGTTGTTAAAACACACTATAGAAGTGAAACTTTTACAGGAAAACAATTTAATTATTCAACAAAAAGAAAAAAAAGTATACAGTTAATCAAGTGTTTTGAGTTTTCACTTCTGTCGGCATTCGTATGACTGCCTCGACTTTTTTTTTATCTTGTAATATAGTAAGTATACTAACAGGCGAAAATTGAAGAGAACACGTAGAAACCGGCCTCACAGTTATTCGCCAGCATCATATTGAGGATCTGGATGGAAGCGAAGGTGACTATACGACCACCGGTTATAGGTAACGCGATTGCCATTGCTCTGTAATATAAAACGCATTCAAATTAGACACTCCTTTTACCTTGACAAAATCAACTGAGATGACTAATGACAAATCCCAATTTTTAGCAATTTTTGCAAAATACTTATATCTACAACTGCTTATAAGTCAAATAACTTCAGATTCGGATTCAGCGGTTCAAAATACATGAAAATCATGCTTGTTTTACTTCTACCAAAAATAGTTTCATAGCCAAAACACTCAATTTTCGCTATATGCTACGGTTCTTTGCAATTTACTTGAGATTTTGAGTGTGTACAGTCCGAATTGACTCCAGATTCGGATTCAGCGGGTCGAAATACATGTCGGGAGATAAGTGGCGTTAAATATACAAATAACATTTTTGTGTGCCGTTTTCATTAAAATCCTATTATATAGTATTAGTGTGGTCCTTATTTAGGATATGTTGGTTTCAAATATAAAAATCATCCCAAATTGCATCTCTTCATTTTAAAACATTTCATTTTATTATACTCTCTGTCAGTTAGAACTTTTTGAAGAAGAGAAGGCGCGCAGAATGCATTTTATTCAAAATTCGTTATTCAAAATAAGGATATATTGCCTTTAGAACTTTTAAAACTCCCAGACAGCCAAAGTAACAATGACTTACATAATAATAATTGTGTACAAAGGATGATAAAATTACCTCACGTTTGTAGGGAACAGAGCGACAATTATAGCCGTATAGAGTCCAAAGACGATGATCCCCAATGTCAGTATAGCGAACATCACAACGCTGCCGAATGCATTTGGTATAAGATTAACTAAGATCCCAGCCACTCCACATACTGAAGTTACCACCATTACCATATTACGTCGCCCAACTTTGTTTACTACCTGAAATGTGAGTTAGCGATGAATATACTTCGTAAAGTAAAGTTATCTTCTTAAGCAATTGTATATTTGACGAATTGTTTAAAAGATTACGTAAAATCTTATACTTACTAAAGTTAAAAGAGTATTAATGACAGAATGCACTACGCCAACAACTAAAACAAACAGTAGGGAAGTCACGTTCAGTGCGCACGGTGTTTCGTCGGGCTGAAATTAAAATTTAATCATGTTTAAATCATGAAGGTAATTACAAAGTAAAGTAATACTATTTAATAAGAAAAATTTGTTTACGTACATTTTTAAAACATTGAATAGATCGTAAGTCTATCTTAACTTTTTATGGCTAAGAATTTATAACTTTATTATGTTTTTGTTTTGATTTTGCGTTACTCGTTGCTATATAGGAATATTATCATTATGTAATAATTCGTTATACTTTATATTTAATCTTTTTTTTTATAAATTTAAACATTCAAACTGTTTACCATATAGCACATGTCATGGAAAATTTTAAAGGTGAATGCACCTATAGTCTATTCGTATGCAGATGACTCTCTCTAAATAAATAAATAAAGTTAAACATAAAGTAATAGAAAAAATATTGCAATACAAATGTTCTGAATTGTTTTCGCAAGACACTTGTGATTGTCTACATTAGTTGCATCTAGTCCACTTTTATTTGTGTTAAGTTAATTTCACTATGGTCTATGGTCACATCATCATATTTTCTTTTACCGAAAACTCATGGTTAAGGGTTAAAATCCACGTTGGTATATACGGTTTTCGAGCACTACCATGAACCACCACAATTACGAAACATTCATAGAATTCGGAGACAAGACTAGAAAACATTTTTCTGATAGCACTATTCTATAGCTACTGTATGTTGATATACATTGACCATATGTAGAGTTTCATGCAAGAAAATGAGAGATAAAAATTACTCACATCAACAGGTGTGTCCATACTGACTCCGATTACACCACACAAAGTTAAATTGAAACCTTCCCCTGTTTCTATTATCCGGACAAATTGGTTTATGATAGTAGGTACCCACACACCGAACGCTCCCACTCTGTAACATAAAGTATTTTGTCGAATACTCTATTAATGGACATCATTATCATCTTCTTACTCACATCCCACGTAAGTAGGGTCGGTATAATATGTTTTCCTTTTTCACTAGTTAGTAGGTGGATGTATGTAGGGTAGTAGGTGGTAGAGCCACGCTGAAGCTATTATTGAGTTCAGCATGAATGGGTCGGCTCGTCCGCGGTAGTACCACCCTCTCATATAAAACCGACGTGAAGTTACAGTTCAAGCATTGTTGCGTTTCGTTCGGCCAGTGAGAGCGCCGGAGGACCGCCCCCCCCTACCTTTCTCCTCTCCCCCTCCCTCCCTTTCCCCCAAACACAGGCTGGCAACGCACTTTCGACTCCCCTGGTTAGTGTCTATGGACGGTGCTGATCACTTAACATCACGTGACCCACTTGTTCGTTTGCCTACTGACATAAAAAAAAGACTCTCCCCTGTCAGATGTCTTCACAGTACTCACACGTTTTATACACATATCATTACATAATCTAACCATATCTCCTTTACTCCTATATCTGCCCAGTTTCATACTTAAAACTATTCTAGATATATGTCTTTCATCTCTCCTCATGACATGCCCGTAACATGTTACCTCATTACTCCTCAACTTCTCTGTTACTGGGGCTATTTTCAAATTTCCTCTAATATACTAATTCCTAATCTTATTCATTCTAGTTTCACCACAGGTCCATCTTAACATTCGCATCTCATCCAAATGTAATCTTCCCTCTATTTGTCTCACATATAATATAGTGTTTATGGCATTTTGAGTCACAAAAAATAAGCATGAAACACTCTAATGCGCAAAAAATTGACAATAATCTTTATCCCATTCTTACGGATTAATATCGAAGTGACGTATAATTTCTATATTTGTAATTATTTTTATATATAAAGCAATATACTCAACTGTTGGAATAGCAATAGCAGAGTTACTAGGATCGTATATTTTAACAGTGGCTGTTTGAACAACGGAACGATTTGGTCCTTGACTGATGACAATCCCTCTCTCTTTTCTACATGTTCTTGCTGGATTCTTTTAACCTGATGACAATAAAAATTCCACATTAATAAGATATGTTTAAGGTACAACTGGGTATGTTTTAGCAAGGTGTAGAGTATAGTCATCATATAGTTGTTTGCAGAAAGATTATAAAGAAGGAATTAAAGATAGGACTCCGATTATGTACACTTATAAATGCTTTTACAATTAACTAAAGAATCCTCTCCATTTGAAATGAATATTAACATGAGACAAAACATAAAATGGAGAAGATTATAGGTAAAACTAAACTGAAGGTAAAAATACAAATAATATTAGTCTAGAAATTAGGGATAAAAAATAATATTTAAAAATTTGCTCATAAATAATACACTATGGAAACAGAATCTTATGAGACAAAGCTAGAACGTCAGGTAATATTTTATCATCACCAGGGTGATGAGACTGTAATGGTCATACACTATAGCTGAATGATCTATCTTATAAAGTATTGGCTTTTGCTCACCATTTCGCTCGCATTAATATAGATTATGAAAATATAGTACAGTTCATATTACTCCCTGATAAAGTAGATTTCTATGGGCGAAAGAATTTTTCAAATTTGTTAAGTACTTTTAAGTTATACTTCTTTTGGCGCATTAGGGAAAAATGATGAGAGTAAATTTTTATAATGCGCGCGCACATCGTCACGAAAAACTGACACCCTGAAGTTAGCTATAGTCAACATCTTGTTTCGTTGTATTTGTTGTTTGTTTTCTTTGTATTAAAACTTTCAATGTATTAAATAACTTTTTTCTATTGTTAGTGTCGTTTTTCTAAGGTATAAAAAAGTTATCACTCACAGAGTACTCCCCGGCGGAAAATAAGTGGTTGACTTTGTGTATAGCTCTTAATATTTCCAATGTTCTTTCCTCTTCGCCTTTCGTGAACACAAACTTTGGACTTTCTTGCATGAAGAACAACCAGATCGCTGTGATAACCGCTGGGATGGAGTATATAACGACTACAGTTCTCCAGGAGTTCCAGTAGATACCGAGAGCGGGAAGATAGTGGGAGAAACTTAGCGGGATAATCGGTATGGCCAAAACTGAAATGAAATGGTATATGATTATAATATTTATTAATAAAGTAGATTCATACTGCGATTATTGAAAACTTTCCAAGGTACATGGTACAAGTCATGGTAATCGGGTGGTTTGACTATTGGGGTATTCCGATGTCGGCAGTTTCGAACACCACAGTGTTGCAACGGATTATTCAGAATTCGCGTAGTTTTATTAATTTAATTAGTAACACTATCGGTTGACGGTAAACGAACACATGTTAAGGACACCGGAACTTGAGAAATGTCCTTGTAGTTTGAAATCGCAAATAGGTCGTGGGCTGGCGTGGTGATTATGCCCATACCGACCTTCGAGTCATACGCCGACCCTGCAGTGAATACATTAGCATTCTTTTTAAATTATATAAGACATAATATGTATTCGTCGGTCTATTTTGGTTTAGTCCATCTATGAAACCGGCTGTTTAGACTAAAGTATGTACTAAAACCACAACGGTATAATTTCCATGCCTTATATCTGGGGAATCGCTCCGATTTTTTCATTTAAGTTGCGTCAATATGAGTCTGCATTTCAATAAGGAACATTACGGTCACTGTGAGATCCTACGCAATTTGGTCAATCAATCACAATCAAAAATGTTTTTTTCAATTTAGGCCTTATGGAAGGCGCTTATGAATCTTTATTACTAGTGCGTGCGCACTATAGAGAATGTGAAAGAAGAGAAAACCTCCTAAATTTTTGTAACTTATTGTTTTGATGAGTTCTTCGACCTTGTAACTTTCATTATCATTGCGCATTGTAATTGCGAATCTACATGGAAATGCGGCCTGAATAACAAGTACAAAATACGACTTTTGTTCTGTAGTTAATAAAATCAAGCAACGACAACATTTGCGTTGCGTTATCTTTTTAGCAAGTCTAACCTAACCAAACCGAGACGAAACTGTTTTGTTTTAACTTAAAAATCATCAAGCTGCTAATATATAAAACGCAGTGTCTTTGTCTTTCTTTCGCAAAACTGTCTTTGTTTCGCAAGTCTAACCTAACTGATTTATTTTTCTCAATTTTTCCGTCTTGGTTTGGTTAGGTTAGACTTGTAAAATAAAGACAGCGCGAGACGGCCGCGGCAAGTTGTGTTAATATGTAAGTACTTATTAGTTGTACAGCTGCTTTGCACGCGTTTTTAACTATATAAGGCTATTATTATTATTAGTTCCAATTACTATTGTTAAAATATAATTATTGTCCTTTCTATAACATGGGGTCCTTCAAGCGTAATATGAAGAGGTATTTACGCAGGCATGACAACGACGATCGACGTAGGAGAGCGTGTCTCTCGGTGGTCACCGTTGTTTTGGAATGTACTGTGCTTACCTTCAGGCACAGTGTAGTCACTTTGCCGTCCTCCAATTTAAAAAAATATATTCTCCGTTTTTAGATATATGTATACACATACACGTTTTTAGAGTGATTTATTGAACGGTACAGATATTAATGTGTTACAGCGTCATCTAGTGACGACTACATAAAATGCATAACATAGCATTCTTCATTGAAAAGCATAAATGCCTCAACATGAGATTCGGTTCAAAGGTATATAGATATTATCCTGGGAAAATGGCTAATGTGTTTAAGTCTGAGGAGAAACATCGCCTCTCTATGTGTGTTCTACCGTTTGTATAATGGATTGCGTTCCGAGGAATTATTCAGCATTATGCTTGTAACTGTTTATTACCATCGTACCGCTCGTCATCGGCAGGAAATTTATCCTCACACTTTGGAACTGAAATGGACACAGATGGTCCGGTTCCAAAAGGGGTTTCGTCCCACAGACGCTCCGATTGCGGAATGAGTTTCTTATTGAGGTTTGTCCAGAGACAACGATATGGAGTTCTTCATGAAGAAAGTCAATGGGATATTGTGTTACAAGCGTCCATGGGCTGCGGAAAGTGCTTAAGATGTTATGTTATGTACGGTGTTTTGTGTTGTGTTGTATTGTGCTATGGGTATGCTATTTTAAGTTATGATATGTTACGCTATCTTATGTTATGTTATGATGAGGCAGCCCGCATACTTTTTTTTTCGAACTGAATACGCTACTTGCCTAACAAGGCCTTAATAGCTTCACCGGACTACTCGTGGCAGGAATACTTGTCTCCTACCTCTATGGTATATAAATAAAAGGATTTTGGAAATTAAAGTGAGCGCAAGATTGTTCGTATTTACGATGTTGTAGTAAAATAAATGTGGGTCCATACCTGCCATTACTCCTTGGGCTAATAAGAAGATACTTGTTACTAATATGACCACGAGGTTACGTTTCGCCATCGGTACGCTCTCACTCACCAAAGACATCGACATGGAAAATAGACCCGCAGTACTGAAAATATTAAACAGTTATATTTGTACACGTTACTTAACATATATTATGTAGGGCTTTTTTTGTGGTGGCACGCAGTGCCCTTAAAAGGAATTTCGAAATTGCCATAAAATCTGAAAATAAATCAATCTTGGTAACCTTTGCAATGTTTTTTGGATTTTCTTTTAATAGGTCATAATTATCCAAATACAAAATATAATGTATCTTTCCGAACAGTTACCGCATCGCACAGTGGTCTGTCTCTGCAGTAGAGGTCGGACGTAGGGCACTAAACATATTAAAATAGAAATTTTACAAAATATTAAACGCTTTTCGATCTCTCTGATGAAAAGCAATGTAAATACATAAATGCACCTTTTAGATTGGACTTATAGTTTATAACAAGGCGTACATTTTTGCACTTTTTGAGGTATCAAAACTTATGGTAACGTAAATTTTCGAAAATTAGCATGCCCCAAAAAAGAAGTGACAAAAAAGGTCTGATATTATGTAATGTACGTAATGACGACATTCAATGACATATGACATGACATTCAATACATGACTAGACCACGAGGTCTAGTGGTTTAACCGCTGGATTATCAGTTCGATGTCCTCGGCATCTAACAACATTTTTTTCCGAATTCGCGTACTTTTATTATTTCAAATTTGTAACACTATCGGCGGACGGTGAAAGAAAACAACGAGAGAAAACCTGAACCCAAAAATTGTTCTTTTAGTACTATTGTTTGTGGGAAAACAGAACGGTTAATTTCTTAGAGTTTAGAATCACTCTAGCGGGTTATTAAGCCCATACCTTCCTTTGAGAAGAGGCGTATGACCCTACAGTAGGTTTCTTACAGGCTGACATAGAATAGAAGAAGAGGTAAAGGATAATACAAGGTTTTTTCGCGATTTTATCTACACTTCCTTTGATAGAATCAAGTAGAAAAGTGGCCTATATATTTCTGTAGGTCTCATACTGTCTGTATTCCGAATGTTCAGATGTTCCACCGTGTAAAGGTCACAAACAAAAGGCGGATAAGTTACTGTCATTTATGAGTTGTATATAATATAAAAAAAATTAAAACACTCATACATTTTTGACATTAGCTGAAAGACGTCAAACGAAATTATTCGTAATCTCTAATCGATACGTGTTAAACCGTTAAAAACATCTTTCTCCTCTATTTCTGAACAGATTTTCTGTTTGTTTTTTTTAAAGTAAAACTTCTTTAGGCGTGACTATGAGGTAACTGGACGACAATGCAACGGAAGTCCGTTACGGCAATATGGCGTTCCATCCGGTTTTTAAATATTTTTGATTTTGTCAATAAATAGTTTATAAACAAACCAATCAAAAAGTTTTGAATTTTTTTATAAATGTTATTAAATCGAATAATAATAAAAATCATATAATAGAATTAATTATGTATATATGGGCGCGCGACTGTGCTACCATCTGGTTTCAATGTAAGTAAAATAATTAATCAAAGCTTTATTATCTGTAGTGCCACCTGTGAGCTAATTCGGAATTTAAATAACATAGGAAATATTATTAACAACTTTTTGTTATAAAGTAAATAAAATATAGAAAAGGACCAAACACATTACTATGATAAGTAACGAATTAAATGAAAATGTGAAATTAAATTATTGCTTTAAAATCTATAGTGGTCGGCGATAATAAATGTATATATTGCCAGTGTTACATCATCAATAAAACCTTTTCAAATTCTCAAATGATGTATTTATTTTTAACTTAATCGCCATCTCTTATAACGCCAAAAAAGTTTTACTTCAATCGCTTGTGACGGTTACATTTTTTGTTTAGAAGCCATGTGTCATCGAATAAAGAAATTAAGGGATAGGTTTTTTTTTTAATTTATGATCGAATTTCGACCACTAAGTGATTACTAGTATAGTATTAATCCTCATGTATTCAAATTAACAAACTCACATTCGCGTTTATGTTGTTAGTTAGGATTTTATCCGTAAATATGTTGCTACCTATAATTAGCTAACACATCAAAATATTCAATTGAACTGTTTTCCTTATTACAAAATTATAAGCAGTAAAAACAGTATTACGCTTAATTTTACGTTATCAGAGTAGAATAATAATTACCAGATACTTTAATCAGTAGCGACATCAAATACGATACATCATATATCTAATATACGTCATCATATACGTCATAACATATATCATAATATACGTCAATAAAAACATAGAAAAATTAATCATTATTTACCTATTGATTTTATCGTAAAATTAATGACGGAATTATATCAGGGATCAATGATATTTTTAGTTTATCAGACAAGTATACATGACCAATATAATTAAGTATATATCGATCTTAATACCTCTTGTTACAGAGTATTAGAACGTAGATCACTAAAAATAAAACTTATTTACTTACTGACAGAGTACGTCACAAAAAAAAAAACAAAATGTTAGATGCTCTATCCTTCGCTCATATGAAAGTAAAAAAAGACAGGGCACGTGGTTCGTATTCCAGATAACTAATGGACAAAAACGATAAAATGGGCTTCATGGGTACAGAAGTAGAGGTAGGCTAAAAACAAGATGGAAAGAAGAACTGCAATCGAGTTCCGATCGGGCCGTCGTCGTGTACAGACGTGCCTCCGCTGCGTCCGCTACTCTCGTCGTCCGATCCGCTATCTCGCTCTCGCGCTCGCGCTCGCTTCACTTCGCCTCCGACGCTCTCGCAGTTAGTCGT
Source organism: Antheraea yamamai (assembly GCA_036509395.1). Classification (NCBI taxonomy): domain Eukaryota; kingdom Metazoa; phylum Arthropoda; class Insecta; order Lepidoptera; family Saturniidae; genus Antheraea; species Antheraea yamamai. The sequence goes on along the minus strand of AP028429.1, from coordinate 2,499,014 downwards.
GTCCGCGCTTCGCTCGCGTTCAGTCGGTCTCCGCGCGCCGTACGCACAGTGCTGTCTTCGAGTTTCGTGTCGCCCGCTTCGTGTTTACGTTGTGTCGCGCCGCGCTTCTTCGCGTTCAGTGCCGTGTGTGTCGCGTTTAGTGCCGGTTGATCGTCGCGTATCGTGCGTTACGAACACTCGTGTGTGTCCGCCGCGAATCGTCATTTGCCGTTACTAGCAATAGTAACAGTTTGTCAATTGTTACAACAGACTGTCAATCGAAAGGCGCTCGACTTTAGAGCGTATCAAACCGCACCTTTCAGTGCGAACCCGGGTTAATTTCTTTTGAAAGTCCAGTCGTCTGGCCAACTCACGGATACCTAACGGTGTAGACAACGAACTGAGTTGGAGCGACCTGTCCGCTCGCCGTAGGCCCCGCGGCCTACTGCATTGACAGACGGGCCTGGGTAGCTTGGCCTTGGCGAGGTCGCCTAGTCAAGTCCACGGTGTCTCCCTCCCACCCACCTGATCCCCTCATTCCATCCTCGGGTGTCTGTTTGGGCGTAGCCCGGTTTACCGGTCTGCGTTCTCGGCCCCGGGATTGCTAGGGCTCTCCCTCTAGGCTTTGTAGGTTCTATACCGTGCGGCATTGCACTTCGCCCACAGGTATTTTGGTCCGGACTCGGATAGTCCCGTAACTTTCCGTTCAGGCGTGCCCCCCTGCCCCTAAGGCAGGGAGGTTTGTTTCGCGGCCCCCCGCAAGCCATCGAAATGGCTTCCCAACAACAAATAGAAGATATCATAGCGTCGTTTCGCGCGAATTATCCCGCGGTCGACGCGAACGCGATTTTTAGTTCTATTTTAGCCCCGTCCTCGGAGGACGAAACCTATGTGGCCCGCGTGCCTACCGCGAACGCGTTCGCCCATTTAGATTCACCCTTGTCGCCGCTTAACGACGACATGGAGATAGATACCGCGTCACCCGCCGCGTCATCCGAGCCTCCCGCGTCCGCGCCCGCGCCCGAAAACGACGGTTACGTAACCGTCGCGAAAAGCAAACGGAAAAAGACCGCGCAACCCGCGTCCTTCACGGACTCAGACTCAGGCCCCGGAGGCCCCGCCGAAAAAATTCCGTGCCGCGAAGCCAATGTAGACGGCACCCGGGTGCCGACCGCGACACCGACACCGACACCAACAACACACAACACTCGACAGCGCTCGGGCAGATCCAGCCCTATCGCCGTCTCGCTCACACAATCACAGACCGCGGACAAGAAGCCCCGCCCACCCCCGCCAGTCACGATTCAAGACAAGTCGCGGTGGATCGCCATCTCCACCGCACTAAAACACTTAGGCATTCATTACACCTCCGCATTAAACACCCAGGCAGGAATTCAAGTTAAGGTCCCGAACCCACAGCAACACCGCAAACTCACTGAATACTTACGCGACCACAAACTCGCGTATTTCACATACACGTTAGAGGAGGAGCGCCTCCTACGAGTAGTATTACGCCGCATCCCGGCAGAAATCCCGACAGACGAAGTGTTAGCGTTCCTTAAGAACGAAAACTTCCCAGTCCGCGAGGTACACCGTATGTACCACCCACTCACAAAAGCAAAGTTCAATTTAGTTCTTGTCATCCTCGACCGCACTACGGAAGGCAAGAAGATTTTCGACATTACGTCCGTGTGCGGTCTCACGGGCGTAACAGTAGAGCCCCCGCGCAAGTCACACACGCCCTCGCAGTGCCACAACTGCCAGGGCTACGGTCACACGGCTAGGAATTGCCACCTGCGTCCCAGATGTGTTAAGTGTTTAGGCGATCACTCCACTAGGGAATGTCCCCGTACCCCGACCTCCGCAGACCCTCCGAGTTGCGTTCTGTGCGGGACCACGGGCCACCCCGCGAACTATCGCGGCTGTCCCCGCGCGCCCCGCACGCAACGCCCCCGGCAGGGGAGGCAGGCGCCCAGGGCGCCCGCCGCCGCCACCCGCCCTCCACCTCCACCACTCATGTCCGTAGAGGCCTTCCCCGGCCTGCCGGGTGCCTCTCACACCCCGGCAGCGCCCGCACCCATCCCACGCGCGTCACCCTCAGTGCCGCGCGTGCCACCCACTATATCACGCGTGACACCCTCTGTGCCGCGCGCGCCGCAACCTGGGCGGGCCCCTATGGCCCCCTGGGCTCCTAGATCCCAACCGCAGGCTCCCAGGCCACAAACACAGCCGCAGCAGGCTCCCAGACCACACACACAGCCTCCGCAGCCGAAACACACACAACCCGACCTCTTCTCCCCGGCCGTTATCGCCGGATTCACACAAATAAACCAACTATTCGCAGTTCACGAATTAGAGGAGGTTATCGCGTTCGCCTCTATGATGCAATCAAACCCACAAATGGGAGCGTTTAGCGCGATCTTACGCTTCCCTAACATCGCGAAAACACTACACAGCATCGCCCGCTCGCAAGCCACTAACACCTACACGAACTAATCATGTCTGCCATGAATAGAATAAAACCGCGCGGTCTATCTCTTTCATTCTTTAATGCCAGAAGTCTAAAAACACAGCGCGATCTAGTAGCTGCCTTCTTACGCGATAGACAAATAGATATCTTCCTCGTACAGGAAACGCAATTAAAACCGAAAATGCGCAACCCCGCGATCGCGAACTATAGTATAGTTAGAAACGACCGCGCCACCCGCGGGGGTGGCACGCTAATCTATTACAAACGCTCGCTCTACTGCATGCCACTAGAATCGCCCGCTCTATCCAATATGGAAGTGTCAGTGTGTAGACTAGGGATGACCGGTCATCCATCCGTTATAATAGTTTCCGCGTATCTGTCGCCGAACAAAGTTCTATTAAAAACCGACTTAGAAGCGCTATTCAACTTAGGAGACTCCGTCATTATAGCGGGGGACCTCAACAGCGGACACGTCCTCTGGAATAATCCGACTACTTCCCGCAACGGGAGGATACTCGATAGGCTAGGGGACGATCTAGCTTTTGACGTCATAGCCCCTTCGGAACCCACTCACTTTCAGGACAACTGTCGCCCGACAGTGTTAGATATAGCTCTTTTTAAAAACGTCACGCTTCGGTTACGACTCATACAAGTCGTACACGAACTTGACTCAGATCACCGCCCGGTAGTACTACTATTAGGTTCGAGCTCGGACACCACCCCGCCGTCGGTCAGGGTGGCCGACTACGCGAAATTACAACGATATTTCAAAGACAACCCGACGTCAGTAGGATTAGACAGAATACCGGACGTGTTAGTGTCGAAAGCTGACGCGGATTCGGCCATCGATTCCCTGGTCGACTATCTCCAGACCGCCGTCAGGGAGACCTCGAAAGAGGTACAAGCGGCGAACGATCGCCGCTTCATACTCCCGGACGACGCGAGAGCGTTGATCACGGAAAAGAACGCCGCGACTCGAGCCCACGACACCTACCCGTCCGTAGAGAACCGCGAACGCTTAAAGTCATTACGCAAACAGGTTAGAACTCGCATCTCCGAGATCCGGGCCGACAGGTGGGACAGGGTGCTCGAGGACATCGAGCCGTCCCACCTGGCGTTCTGGAAACTCGCGCGAACATTCAAATCAGATATAGTCATTCCGATGCCCCCTCTCGATAGAGGCCCCGGTCTGCCTCCCGCGTTCGATAGTATAGACAAGGCGGAGTGTCTCGCCGCGAGCTTAGAAAAACAATGTTCACCGAACACAGTAAACACTGACCCTTCACATATTGAATCGATCGAGTCCTCGGTAGAGCGCGTGCTCAGGGCCCCCGCGGCGGATACCCTAACCCCTATCACGTTCGTCGAAGTATCGGATGCCATCAAGCGTTTAAAGCTTAGGAAGTCCCCAGGTCCCGATGGGATCAGGAACGAGGTTCTGAAGCTCCTTCCTGACCGCATCATAGCTCTACTGGTCTGCATCTTCAATGCGGCCATGTCCCAGGGTCATTTTCCAGCCGTCTGGAAGAAGGCCGTAGTGATAGGCATTCACAAGCCCGGCAAAAAAGCTTCGCTTCCCGATAGCTATCGCCCTATTAGTTTATTAGATACGATAGGCAAACTATACGAGCGGCTCCTTCTGAACCGTCTCCAGACCTCCATGTCAGATCTAAATGTGCTACCACCGGAGCAGTTCGGATTTCGCGCCGGTCACTCATGTACACACCAAATACACCGCCTCACGGAGTACATTCACGCCAGATTTAATGACGATCCCGATACCAACCCGGATCCGGAAAAACCTAAACCGAAACGCACAATAGCAGTCTTCTTCGACGTCGCCAAGGCCTTCGATAAGGTCTGGCACGAAGGGCTCATACACAAGCTAATTAGTTCTCGTATCCCCGATAGATTAGTGCATTTAATCCGCGATTACTTATCAGATAGGACTTTCCGCTACAGAGTGGAAGGTGAAGTGTCCTCACCCCACCCCATACGATCAGGCGTGCCCCAAGGGTCCATTCTGGCACCCTCCCTCTTCAACCTGTTCGTCAGCGACCTACCTCGGCTCCCGGGGGTAGAGGTAGGTTGCTATGCTGACGACACAGTCATCTACGCTTCCGATTGGTTTCCGATACGACTTAGGACACGCATCGAAGAAGCCGTTAGCACACTCGGTGATTGGTTTCTTCGATGGCGTATAGAAGTAAATCCCGACAAAAGCGCCGCGATATTTTTCGACCCCATATGCCGTAATTACGAAGAGCGCAAATTAGAACCCATCAGGTTATACGGAGTCGGCATTCCGTGGAATAAGCAGATCAAATATCTAGGAGTTACGCTAGACAGACACCTCACGTTCGGATCTCACGTGAAGCGAGTACGCAACAAGGCCGCTATGGTCATGGCTCGCCTATACCCATTAGTTTGTCACAAAAACAAGATGTCCCTAAGACATAAACTCACTCTTTATAAAACTTGCATTCGTCCGGTTTTAACGTACAGCTCACCCGTCTTTGCACATATGTGCCAAACTAACTATTTACCGTTACAACGAATTCAGAACCGGTTCTTACGTAAAGCCACCGGGGCTCCGTTCTACGTCCGGAACGAGGATCTCCACAGGGACCTGGAGATGCCCTCTATCTGGGCGTACGTAAAATCACTCACTACTAGCTACTTAGAAAAAGCCGCGAATCATCCCAGTCCGTTAGTGGTATCCGCCACGGATTACGCAACCGTACCGAACGCTGCGCGATATAAAAGACGTCCGCGACATATTCTCACCGATCCTCCCGACGAAATAACGGCAGCCAACGATCAGTACCAGCCTGTCTCTCCAAACAGAGCGTGTTCACGCCCACGCCCGCGTAACCACAGATCACGCCGCCGTGGTCTGGGGGTAAACTTCGCTCCCGCACACTTGATTAGGCCCCCCTCGGCAGCGGCTCAAGCCTAGGTCCGATCCCTCGGCGTGGAGCCCTTGAGTACGCTGCTCGCGCGATACAGTGACACAAAAATTTACATCACTGCTACAACACTACACATATCACCTCCACACACGTGCACGCTCACACGCTTACACATAAAAGTGGAAGGGTTTTGTTTTTTTCCCTTATCGAACTGAAATAGTTCAGAAATTTTCCGACACAAAATACACATAAGAGTTATCGAGACACGCATGCCTGGTACACATGAATGTTTCGATAACTCATATCTGTATGAATAGTTTAGCTTAACTTAGGTTAGCTAAAGATAGATCGCGAATTGCATGATACAGGCAACAGCCAAGCCGAGGTGTGCCGTGCACCCTTGAGCTAGTTGCCCAAACAAAATCGGCTGAGTGCCTTAAGCGCTCGCCTTAGTAGTCCGGTGAAGCTGTAGAGGCCCCAAGAAGGCCAATAGCGTAGTCAGTTCGAGAAAAAAAAAAAAAAAAAAAAAAAGAACTGCAATCCATAGGAGATAATACCTGGTTGGACGTTGCAAGGAGTCGCGATGCGTGGCTCTATCTGGAGGAGGCTTTTACCCGAAGAATGGTTAACGAAAAATAATGTTACTAAATTGTATGTTAATAATAGCAACAAACTAACAAACAGGCTTTTTTTGTATTTATTTCATTTATATATCGATCATTATATTTATATCATAGGAGGCAAACGAATAGTTGTGACATCAGATCTTAAGTGATCACCACCATCCTTAGACACTTGCAACACCAGGGGAGTTGCAAGTGCGTGGCCAGCCTATGTTTGGGGGAGAGGGAGTGGAGGAGAGGATAGGGGAGGGAAGGTGGGCCTCCGGCGCTCTCACTGATCGAACGAAACGCAACAACACAAGCACTATTGATTCACGTCGGTGTTTCTGTGGCTCGGGTGGTAGTACCCCAGGCGAGCCGACCCATGCATGCTGAAACCAGTAATATCTTCGGCGTGGCTCTACCACCTAATAATGTAGACCGAAACATCAGCTTTAAGTGAAGGACAATATCGCGATGAAAACCATAGTAATGAGGCGACTGTCTAAACCACTGCGTTATTAGCTCAGTCGGTTTATTTCCAAATAATAGAGGTAAAAATATTCTTACAAGAGTGAAGCGGTAAATTGTAGAAGCATCAGCATGATCCAGTTCACAGATATACTAGCGATAGTATTGATTGTTGCTCCTCCTATAAGAGCCACGAGGAGCATACTCCGCCGCCCTCGAGTATCGGCTAAATATCCCCAAACCACAGAACCTAATATTGACCCTGAAAATATCAATTAAACTGTAATTTCTTCAAAAAACTATTCTTACCTTACACTGTCGATAAAAGTATGACCCTAATATTCACTTTAGTTAAAGACGCAATCATCATGTATGTGAGACGGTTTCACTCCGTCTACAATTTTCACTTAATTTTTTTGCAATCTTGGTCAGCATATATATAACCAAATTAATGCTATCCTTCAAATATGTCACTTAACTAACCAAAAAGCAAATCGCATCACCCATAATTGGTTACTAACACTTTCATACAATAATACTGAAAATCTATCTTCTATAGTTTCATAAGAACCTTGTTGATTGATTTTATTCTTTTTTGCAAAAATAATAAGAACATAGCTCCATTCTAGAGAACGAGAGTCTGGAGATCTGTAGTTCAGGTCTTTGAACCTCTTTCAGACTCCAGATCTCACATTAATCTACACTGTATCTTTACTGTTCTGTAAAATGTTTGTTTTTTTTTTGTCATAAACAATAGTTTTAAGAATGTAAATGTGAGGTCAAATAAATAAATATATTAATATTATTATATGTTCTTATGGAATGTGTTGGGGTCAGCTGATGAGGATTCAGGAACAATGAAACATTGGTTGACTTCAATAACTTCGTGGACTGTATATTTTAACTTTTCACAATGTATATAATCGTATGTAACGAGCCGGTGACAATACATATTTTTCGCGGTTTAACACTACAATTATAGTCTTACAATTAGTACATTATACGTGCCTTACTGCCACACGTTCATCCATACATTTACATAATTCACATAAATTTACATTATATTTTTATTGAGGGTTCCGTATAACATTAGACAAATAATAATAATAATCGTATTGGCGGTTACATTTGAATTGTTACATAAACGATATTTCTAAATATCACATAAGACATATAAAACACAGTAAATAAGAAATACGACAGTTTATCTGTACGTATTATGTAAACAAATTTATACACATAGACATAGTTTGTCTGTCTATACCAGACACATTAAACCTGCACATATATCGTGTTTCTTAATATAATATGACATCCCATTACGCATAATGAGCATTAGTTTAGAGAAATACATATAGATATACATAAGAACTCAGCTGTTCGTAGTAAATAGCGAAACTAGAGAAACATTTATTAGACATTTATTTACAACATTTATTTTCTAGCTCATCTGTCCGTAACAGCCTCCCCCCGGCGTAGATCTTCGAGCCCATCTTCACCAGGTAGGACAATGAGCCTTCTCACAGGTCTTCGAAAGGTACCACCACGCGTCCGCACGTCCGCACTTCGTACGACTCCGTCCGGACCTACATATATTTTCTCTACTTGCCCTTTGGGCCAGACATTTCGCGGTAATAACCCGTCCGCGATAACTACTAAATTTCCTACTTTTATTTGATTGTTGTTTCGTGTTCTGACGTCACCACGGGGTGTTAACTTCGGCAAATATTCACGCAACCATCGTGACCAAAACGTGTTCGCGAGCGCTTGCGCCGCCCTCCATGATTTCCTATCGGCCGGTTGACACTCCCCGACGTGAGGTACCCCGGTGGCTGAACCGATCAAAAAATGATTAGGCGTTAAAGCCTCCGCGTCGTCGTACTCTGACGCTACATACGTGAGTGGTCGTGAGTTTACCGTGTGCTCTATCTCGGTAAGCACGGTCGCTAACACCTCTTCGCGAGGGGCTCTCTCGTTGAGCGTAACAGCGAGGGCAGTTTTCACACTGCGAATTAAACGTTCCCACGCTCCCCCCTGGTTTGGCGCGCCCGGATCAGTAAACTTCCACTCGGTGTGTTTCGATAACACGTAATTTTGTAACTCCGGTATCCACTCTCGATACGCGATATTTAACTCGACCGACGCTCCGCGAAAGTTAGTTCCGTTATCGGACCACATGATTTCTGGCCACCCCCGTCGGGCTGCCATACGTCGTAATGACATAATCGCGGAATCCGTACTCAAACTAGCTACCGTTTCGATGTGAATCGCGCGAGTTACCAAACATGTAAACAGCATGCCCCATCGTTTTTCGCGTCGCCTACCGATGGTCACTGTCATAGGTCCGAAACAGTCAACACCACATCGAGAAAACGGCCTCGTATATGCGTCTAACCGCGCGTTCGGTAAGTTACCTTTCACCGGTACTACGGGAGCTGATTTTCGTAATCTACACAGCCCACACTCGCGTAGCGCTTTCTTTACCGACGGCCTCAGACGTAAAACCCAGTATTGTTGCCGTATCTCGTTCACGATGTGTTCACGTCCGGAATGATGATTATTTTTATGACTATTACGAATAATCAATAACGATAAATGATGCGCACCGTCCAATATCGGTGGCTCTTTCATTTTTATATGTACGGAACTCGCGTTTATTCTACCGTTCAACCTAATGATTCCGTCGGTTCCGTACATCGGATCTAACTTATATAGTCGACTCGTTCTGTCGACATTTTTTCCCGCCGCTAACCTAGCGATCTCTTCGGGAAAGCTATCCTTTTGTGACAGCTTTATCAAAAATTGTTCTGCCTTTTTAACATGCGTGATGTTCATTGTGTCGGCTCGCTTACGACACTTGTCAATGAACGCGAACACGTACGCGACTGTCCGCTTAGCACGCTCGTATGATGAAAATCGTTCTATTTTCACCACTGGAGTGTCACACGTCACCGTGTGCGCCACTACCACGTCATCTTCGTCTTCGTATCGTGAATTAGTGGTCTCGACGGGCCATCGATCCTCTGTCTCGTACAGGAACGCGGGCCCAACGAACCATCGGTCGCTACTCTTCAGGCGAGTGTACCCTGACCGAGTGGAGTCGTCCGCCACGTTCTGCGCTGTCGGCACCCATCGCCACTGTTCGATTTCAGTGAGTTCAGCGATCTCACCTAATCGATGCGCAACGTAAGGAGTATATCGCACTGAGTCGTTTCGTATCCAATGCAATACAGTTTTCGAGTCACTCCAAAAGATAACTTCGTGATTTCCTTCATGTTCCTTTAATATTTCTGTAGCTAACCGCGCGCCTATGAGAGCAGCCTGCAGCTCCATCCTGGGAATGCTCTGCGCCTTCATCGGTGCTACCCTTGCTTTTGCCGCGACTAATGTCACGGTCACGTGAGTTGTGTTTTGAAAACGCCAATACGCGGCCGCCGCGTACGCTTCTTCACTGGCGTCACAAAACACGTGTAGCTGCTTCTTTGTATCCTGGCTACACATGTTGTTATATACGCGAGGTAGACGTAACTCGCTCACATAACTTATGTCAGACTGCCATTCACTAAACACGGTTGCTTCTGCAGGAGGCAGCGGTTCATCCCAGCCTATGTTCTCCCTCCAGAGACCCTGCAGCATTATCTTAGCAGTGATCGTGTACGGGCTGATCAATCCTAGAGGATCGAAGATTGACATTACCGCACTCAGAGCTTCTCGTTTAGTAGGCGATCTCTCGTTATTTTTCACATCGTCTGGGACACGATGCCTGGCGGTGTTGAATGCTAATTCGTCCGTTTGTGGTAGCCACAATACCCCCAATGTCTTCCCGAACTGATTGCTAGTAGCTCCCAGCTCCTTCGGCGTTTGTGTCCTACATTCGGTAGGTATATCGCGCAGCAGACTCGATCGATTCGAGCTCCATCCTGCGAGTTCGAATCCTGCTTTACTGTGCACACTACGGACTTCGTTTATAGCGCGAGAGGCTTCCTCCATAGAGTCGAAGCTTTCCACCCAGTCGTCCATATAGTGATTTCGTGTTATGGCGTGATAAGCGAGCGGGTGAGTCTCCCTATGTTCTTCCGCGTTCCGATTTCTTACGCTGTGTGCGAGAAACGGTGAACATCGTGCTCCGAATATCATCGACGTCATCACATATTTTTCGGGCGGTGTAGTTCTGTTATCTCCTCGCCATAAGAAGTGTTGTGCAGCGCGATCTTCCTCACGTATCTTCACTTGAAGAAACATCTCTCTTATATCCGCGGTCACGGCGATAGGTTTTTCTCGGAATCGAAACAAAACACCTTGAAGTGATCGCAACATGTCCGGTCCGTCCAACAACCAATCATTGAGCGACGTTCCGTTAGCTTTCGCAGCTGCGTCAAACACCATTCGGAGTTTCCCCGGCTTATTCGGATTCACTACCGCGAAATGCGGTAGGTACCACGTGCGTGGGCCTTCTGTATGGCTTGAGTCACACTTTGTTGCGTAACCTTTTTTGAACAGCTGTTCGACTTGCGCTGTGTACGCGACCTTGAACTCCGGTGACGAATCCATTTTCTTTTCTATCGTACGTAACCTACGTAATGCCATATCATAACTCGGTGGCATGACAACCTCATCTGTCGTCCATGGTAAGCCTACTTCGAAGTGACCGTCGATCCTGCATACGGTGCGTTCGAAGACATTCTTCGCTCGTTCTTCTCGAGCGTTAGGCTTTTGTATTTTCGATATACCTAAAGAGTCTATATCGAAGTGCGATTTGACGAGAGCACTCAATTCGTCGTCTCTTTCGCACACATTCTCTTGACACGTTCGTACATGTAATACAGACTTGTTCTGCTGTATTATAGAGCTTCTCGGCGTTTTTCCGTGTAACACCCATCCGAGTCGTGTGAGTGACGCGGCAGGTTCGTTATTCTTACGCGATAACAAACGTCGTGTTACAATGAGATGCCAATTGTCTGCTCCAATGAGAATGCGTGGTCTAACATCCGAGTAACACATACTCTTTTCACACATTCCTTTGAGGTACGATCGTTTACATAATTCCGGTTTTACGGTTTGTTTACCGAGAATGAGATTTCGGACCGTACGCGCTTTGATCCTGTGACAATCCGATTGACCTTCGCCTTGTATCCTGAGATCAACCTCTTGACTGTCGATTTCCCTCTGAACCGATGTGACCCCCTGAATGTTTAACGTTCGTGCCGGACCCTCTGCGCCGACCATTCGGGCGATCTCTTCGTCGATCAGAGTGATTGTGGATCCTTCATCCAATAACGCATACGTCTTCAACGTTCCTCCGTCATTCTTGGTAATGTATACGGGACACACCTTCAGTAAAACTTGTTCGTCATTACCCGGTCGGTGCGCCGATGCTGCGATTACGTTGTCCTCTTTAGGCGGCAGATGTAATAAGGCGTGGTGCGGCTGTCTACACTCGTTCTTACCGCATTTCCTTGCTTTACATTCAGTCCGCCTATGTTTACTGTCTAGACAGAGAAAGCAGATACGCGTCTCTTTCGCCCAATTCCACCTCTCTGCGACAGACATATCGTTCAATTTGAAACATTGTGAAGTTCGATGTTCATTTCCACAAAGGAAGCAGCACATTGAACGCGTTGAACTCTTTTTTGTGACGTCATCTACTTTATATACCTTATTCGCTTGACGGTATCGCTCACTCGCTCTATTCGGTGGCACCGTATGTTTGACGATAGGGTTCCGTACTATCGTCGAATCTGAAGTTGAATATGCGTGTCGAACGGCTCGATCGGCTTCTCTCATTAAGAACCGAGATAACGTGATAATCTCTGGTTCGTCCCGATTCCCGAACTCTTCCGCATAATCACACCACTTCGATTTTAAATGCGGAGTTAATCTCTCGGTTATCTGCCGCACCAACATAGGGTTCTGTAGGTACCCTTTTTCGTCAACAGCTGTTATAACCGCGACGATGTTTTGCACTTTTACAGCGAAACCGTTCAATTCACTCGCTGTAGTACCCATACGTGGTAATTTCTTGATATCTTCCATCGCGTGGTCGATAATAACTTCCGGTCGTCCGTAACACTGCTCCAAAGTGTTTATAATGACATCCGGGTTGTTTGCTGTATACAGCAGCGCTGATACAGACTGTCTGGCTTCACCTTTCAGACACGTCCGCAGGCGAATCATGTTTTCTGTCGCCGAATATCTGTATATATTCGTAGATTCCCTGTACGCGGCTTTAAAAGGTAACCAGTCTGTGATTGATCCCATAAACGTCGGCACCTGTATATGTCTAGGCGATGACCTCGATCCAGCCATCCGCTCCAGAGCATCTGCTAACCTGTCGATTCCTCTATCTCGGGATCGGTCCGGTGTAAGCGACCTCGGCCGACGCTGCACCGTCTCTTCGTTTGTGACGTTCGGTGTCACATATGGTCGCGTCATCCTGATCTCGGCTTCCGCTGGTGGTGGTGAAATGCGCCTTGGTTCACGGTCACACTCCCCCCGTATCGGGACCTGTGTCTTCTGTAACCAATCGTTCACCCGACGGTTCGCGTCGGTAGGTTCTTCTGCACACAAGCTCTCCCGATCGGTTTCCTCGCGGATTGTAGCGACGTCTGCCGCTAGCCTCTTCTTGATGAGCAGCGACTGTAGTTGTAGCTCCTGTCGTTTTATTTCGACGAGTTGCTCTTCGGCCTCCAACTCGGCCTGCCTAATCCTAGCTACGGCGCTGGCGGTGGACCGATGCGAGCGTACCGACGGTGCTCGCGATCCCCTGGCCTCGGTGGCCGCGGCGTGGATCATGGCGGCGCGCGACGTCAACGTTTCGGTCGTGACGGTATCGTTCGCGACGGTACGTGTCTTCGTGTGCGCGTGTGTGTGTGCGGACGGCGACGCGGGCGATTCCTCGAACACCCGTGTCTTCTCTTCGACTGCTTGGCTTCTTGTAGTCGGCATCTTCAGCACTTGCTAGCTCCTACAAGCCCTAACAGCCCTATCAATCCCTAACAGCCCTAACAGTCCCTATCAGTCCTTCGGGAGGGCCCACACGTGGGATATGCTCCCTCAGGGATGGACAGCAGGATAGGTAAGGGTGGGGACTACCCAACAGAGGAGTGAGACCACTACGGGGCGCTCAGGAGTCGGTTGGAACTTACGACTCCGTCGGCAGTGCCTACAGTCCGGCCCCCGTACCGATAACACTCTTATTGGCGTAGTGATACGATTGACATTCGTTCGTTGCCCAATACTCAGGCCGTTTGTCACCGTCAGGTGGCCCAAGTGTGGGTTGAAACTGCAGACTCGCCGCACCGCACGGTGACTTGATCTCGACGAGATACCCAGGCTCGTCGCACCGTTCGGTGTTCTTCTCTCGGCGATATGCAACGCAGGCTCGTCGCACCGTTCGGTGTTTTTCCCACGACGATCCTGCAGGTACGATCTTCCAGCCGATGTCTCGTTCTGCACCGCTGGTCGTACGGAAGTGCCCAGTCTCGTACAACGATTTGCTTCTTTTTTCCACAGCTTCTCTCGTTCAGAATGCTGCTGGAGTCCTCTTCAATAAGGCTGGCTTGAATCCTCTTCAATAAGGCTGCCTTGAATCCTCTTCAAATGCGCTGGCTTCTATCCGGCTTCGATGGACCAAACTTGTTGGGGTCAGCTGATGAGGATTCAAGAACAATGAAACATTGGTTGACTTCAATAACTTCGTGGACTGTATATTTTAACTTTTCACAATGTATATAATCGTATGTAACGAGCCGGTGACAATACATATTTTTCGCGGTTTAACACTACAATTATAGTCTTACAATTAGTACATTATACGTGCCTTACTGCCACACGTTCATCCATACATTTACATAATTCACATAAATTTACATTATATTTTTATTGAGGGTTCCGTATAACATTAGACAAATAATAATAATAATCGTATTGGCGGTTACATTTGAATTGTTACATAAACGATATTTCTAAATATCACATAAGACATATAAAACACAGTAAATAAGAAATACGACAGTTTATCTATACGTATTATGTAAACAAATTTATACACATAGACATAGTTTGTCTGTCTATACCAGACACATTAAACCTGCACATATATCGTGTTTCTTAATATAATATGACATCCCATTACGCATAATGAGCATTAGTTTAGAGAAATACATATAGATATACATAAGAACTCAGCTGTTCGTAGTAAATAGCGAAACTAGAGAAACATTTATTAGACATTTATTTACAACATTTATTTTCTAGCTCATCTATCCGTAACAGAATGTTTATGTTCAGTGAAATTCCATAGATTAAACACATATTTTTAACATTTACTACTTATAAAATGACACTCTCAAGACTGACTTGTGAACGCCAGCATTCTTCTTCATTTTATTTTTGGCAACCAATCACCCAGAACACTATTTTACTGCTAATATCGAGTAGGTAATGGATATTACAAGTTTCTTGCAGTCACAGATGGTAGCCGTCTTTTTAGAACTTTCCTGGGAGTTTTTGTGGCAAGATCAGAATCCATGCTCCGTGGTATTATTTTATTACCAATTCTCTTGTGCGCAATAACCAAACTATATTTCGTAAAACACCACCAATATTACAAAACAGAGTCATATAACACAAGATTATGAATAAAACATAAAATCTACTACATGACAGACTAAGGTCCCGCCAAAAACTCCGACAGAATTCTTATTTAGTGGATGATATTATACAAAAGTTGAAGTTACGTACAAAAAACGCTAAACCTTGTAACTAATATGGTGTTTTAGTTACCCGATTATGTTTAACCAATCAAAAACGAGTAAAGAAAAATTACAACTAGTGAATCATGGACGCGTGTTATGGCGAACAATGAAAACTCTTGTATTTAAATGACAGTAAGAAACGTAACCCTAATATGGATTAGGGAAGTCCTAATGGTAGTGCTTGAAGATTGTATAATAAATTCACAATTGACTTGCACATACCTACAACAGGAGCCGCTGCCAACATTCCCTGTTGTCCACCAGTAGTGTTTAGTTCGCAAGCACTCGTCGGCACGATAATGGAACTACCAAAACCGATGGCCGCGAACGAAATGATCGTCACGCCCACCAAACAAACCATTATGTAACTGTATAAACCAAAACCTGCAAATATATAATAAAGAAAATAATTTGTACTTTCGTAAAACCTGCAGATATATAATAAAAAAAATAATTGACACTTTAGTTTTAAATGCACCGCGCTCGCCGACCGCTGCTGCGGCCGCGTCGCGCTGTCTTTATTTCACAAGTCTAACCTAACCAAACCGATAAAAAAGAGCAAGCAGTCGAAAGAAAAAAACTATCCTGATTTATTTTTTTCAATTTTGCCATCTTGGTTCGGTTAGGTTAAGTTAGACTTGTGAAAGAATGGCAGCGCGAGCCGGCCGCAACAGCGGTCGGCGAGCGCACTCCGTTGCCTTTAATACGTAGGTACCATTTTGCATATTACGAACTTGATGATTTTTAAGTTAAAACAAAACAGTTTCGTCTCGGTTTGGTTAGGTTAGACTTGCGTAAAAATATAACGTTAGCCGACCGCGGAAGCGGTCGACGAGCGCGGTACATTTAATAGGAAAGTACCGAGTAATTATACCAACCGACCGACATAAATTTAAATCCTTACGAATGTCGGATCGGTAAAGGAAAAACATCGTAATAGAACAACGGTATATTGGTACGATTTTTTCTAAGCCCGCCTGGCTAGCTACCTCACTCAACTCGAAAATTTGTCACCAAGTACGTTCTGGCTGCTGTACATTAAGAGGTTTAGCGTATTTACCATCTTAGGTCAGCTCATCATCTAACATCAGATGAGATCGCGATCAAATAGTAAGGATCAAGATCAAGAGAAGTAAGATCAGGCCACGGATACCAAAAGTAACAAATAATTTCGGCTTCGAAACTATTAGTGCGTCAAGTAACACGTTTTTTTATATGCTGGTATTGGACTGATGGTGTCTTTAAATTGGACAACAAACTAAGCTTAGAAAGCGGACTGGCTCTCAAGTGTAACCTCTCAAAAGATACTCATAGATGTGGTTATGTTAGGGAAAAAATATGCAACCAAAAGATTGTACAGTAAAACGTCCGTTTTTTTTTAATATCTGTATTTTCTATTCTAAGGAAAAGGCAAAGGTATCTAGTCCGTGCAGCCGTCAGATGTCATTAGATAATTGTCAGTTCTGGAGTGTCTTGTGATAATTTAGATGTTATAAAAAGATGTTGGCTCCGTTGTTAGAAATTTCCATGGATTTTTATGTAATCTTAGAATTCATGCTTCATGCATATAATTTCCCTTCCAATTCACTTCTGCACAATAACGCGTCAAAATTTTTTGTTAAAATCTATTTGTATACTAGCGGACCGGGCGGACGTTGTCCTGCCTTGAAAACAAAAAAAAAATCCTAAAAGTTGATCGCAGCGCCACCTGCCGGGTCCAATTGTGAATCTAAACCATTCTCGAATCTCCACGAACACACACAAAAAATTTCATCAAAATCGGTCCAGTCGTTTAGGAGGAGTTCAGTCACATACACACGCACACAAGAAATATATATATATATTAAGACTAGCGGACCGGGCGGACGTTGTCCTGCCTTGAAAACAAAAAAAATCCTAAAAGTCGATCGCAGCGCCACCTACCGGTTCCAATTGTGAATCTAAACCATTCTCGGATCCACTCGAACACGCACAAAAAATTTCATCAAAATCGGTCCAGTCGTTTAGGAGGAGTTCAGTCACATACACACGCACACAAGAAATATATATATTAAGATATAAAATTGAGATGTGTGTGTTGTAATTTTTCTCCTTCTAAACGACTTGAACGATTTTAATGTTTTTTTTTTTGCATTTATACCATTTATTGATTTAATCCTGGTTTATTAATTTTTTTCTCTCGAATAATCTCAAATTTTAAATTACCCAGCACATCTAATTATTTTTTATTGAATCTTTCGTTTAGGTTCACGACAGTTTAAGACCTGTACAGCCAGTTAATACCTATTTAGAAAAATAAAATTGGTATATTTGAGGTCAATAACCTCTAAAACCGTCCGATAGTTAACCATGAAGATTTGCATACTTACAAAGAAATGCATACTGAAAGAAATTTGTAGGAGTTTTTGGCGGGATCTTGGAATGCCATGTAGTGGTCTTTATATTTTATCCATAATCTTGTGTTATTTGGCTCTATATTGTGTAATATTGGTGGTACTTTACGTAATATAGTTTGGTTGTTGTGCACAAGTGAAGTGGATCGGAAATAATACCACGGAGCATGGATTCTGACTTGCCACAAAAACTCCCAGGAAAGTTCTAACAAGACGGTCACCATCTTGTTAGTTCATTCAAATTATATCAAGAAACTTGCAATATTGTTACTCACTTGACAATGGCAGTAATAGTCTACTAGAATACTGGTTGCCAAAAATAAAATAGAAGAAGAAATTTGTAAAATGGTTATTAGCAGGAGTTTATTGCTATTAACTGATAATTCAATTATATAGAACGCGAAAGAGACAACTACTTCTCGGATTGATTATACGTAAATAAAACATACGAAATTATGATTTATAATTTCCCTTTTTCCTATACCAAAACTGTACCAATTTTAATTATTTTTTCAAAATTAATTTATGACGAATTTAGGCTGTCACTATTATTTATAATTTTCATTGACTTTGTGTGTAAAATGTCCGAAAGAAACGATATTATTGACCGATTTTATACATTTATACACTTCTAGTTGCTATAATATTTAATTTGTGGAAAAATTATAACATTTTTTTTATTTCATAGGAGGCAAACGATCAGGTGGGTCACCTGATGTTAAGTGATCACCACCGCCCATAGACGCTTGCAACACCTGGGGAATCGCAAGTGCGCAGCCGGCCTGCGTTTGGGGGAGGGGGAGTAGGGAAGGGGGGAGGGAAAGTGGGCCTCGGAGCTCTCACTGACCGAACGAATTTTTACGATTATACGTCGCCTCTCTTTCCTCAAGTGTTTTTCTTGGAGTTTTATTATTCTATGCACTTTACTATAACTTGTTACTAGTTGATGCTAGATATAGGTGGTAGAGCCACGCTGAAGCTATTACTGGTTTCAGCATGAATGGGTCGGCTCACTCGGGGTAGTACCTCCCTCTCACAGAAAACCGACGTGAAGTGCTTGCATTGTTGCGTTTCGTTCGGTCAGTGAGAGCGCCGGAGGCCCACTTCACTTCCCCCTTCCCCGTCCCCTCGCCCCTCCCGCCAAATACAGGCTGACAACGTACTTGCGACTCCTCAGGTGTTGCAAGTGTCTAGGGACGGTGGTGATCACTTAACATTAGGTGACCCACCTGTTCGTTCGCCTATGATATTAAAAAAAATCTTTAGTAGGTTGTTGTTATATTGAATTTAAAACGGAAGAAGCGGGCGATTTCTATTATATAATGATTATCGTTCAGTTTTTATTACTATACTATTTATTACATATATACATTCAGATAACGATTGAAAACACATTATACTTGGGAAGTAATAAAACATTATCCACGATTAAAAATCTTCCATATGTTCTGATAATCGGCAATTTTATCAACAATTTATCTACGAAGTTTATTATAATCTAAGACTGTACTTTGCACATTTAATTTACAGCTGTTTTCTTATTTTCCACATGTTGAATTAAACGCAGAATTGATTAGTTATCGTCTGTATTAGAGATAACAATTAAATAGACTGGTACTAAAATTTGTAAAAATGTTACGCGAAGTTCTCTTATGTAATGTTATTATTTGTACAGGGGCGTACTTACAGCAGTATGAATGGCACGTTGTCGTCAAATAATAAGTGCATTCGCACACTGCGGCTTTTTTTTCGCATGAAATATTTCCGCAAAATTTGTAACATATACAATTGTATAAAAGCGCACGCACTGCGGGTAAATTCAGTAGACAACGGAAAAAAGCAGTAAATTATCGCGGTAATCCTCGCAGATTATGCGGAATAAAAAACGCATCGCAGTGCGCGCGGGCATATAACTGGCGCGATGCCGCAATGCCGCAGAAATTCGTGTATCAAGCTAGCAATTAATGAAAGTATGAAATATATAAACACTATAAACAGAAAAAGGAGAATATTTTAAAATGATTAACTAGAAAGTTTTTCCTGAAACAGATAATATTATTGATTTAGCTTCTGAGAGTAGATTACTGATTAATTACTGAGAAAAAAAGTCAAGGCAGTCATAAGGACTGTCGAAAAAAGTAAAAACTCTCAATACTGAAATAAATGTGTTCTCTTTTGAATTTTCATATTAATTATAGTGTGAATGACAATGTTTAAACTTCAAAATTTGTTTATTTGAATTATTAACATTAGCGTGGTTTTTATATAATACAGCTAGTTCCCACTTCAAAAATCCTACTGCACAAACATTGTTAACGTTAGGGACGATGACTCCTGTGGTTTCTGCATGGTACGTTGTAAGAAGTGTCACATAATTAATTAGCAGTAAAAGACATTTGTGAACAATTTTTAAACGAGGCTGAGTAATGAGTAGATTCACCACAGTGTTCATGCCTAATTTCATGTAATCGTTTGTTTGTCAATACATAGTTATTCTGCGTTAAGTTAACTATAAACATATTAAAACCGTTCAATTTATATTTCCACTAAACAGTCGAATTTAGTATAAGCATTTTAGTAGGTGGTAGAGCAACACTGAAGCTATTACTGGTTTTAGCGTGAATGGCTCGGCTCGCCCGGGGTACTACCACCCGACCCACAGAAACACCCACGTGAACTAACAGTGCTTGCATTGTTGCGTTTCGTTCGGTCAGCGAGAGCGCCGAAGGACCACCTCCCTTAACCCCCCTCCGTTCCCCCTTCCACCCAAACACAGGCTGGCAACGCACTTGCAACTCCCATGGTGATCTAGTGTCTATGGGCGGCGGTGATCACTTAACATCAGGTGACCCACTAGTTCGTTTGCCTCCTATGATATAAAAAAAACTGTGTGTGTACTTATGTACACGCGTTAGAAGTTATACTTCTTTGGCGTAACAAGATAAAAATCTTTTTAAATTTTTTTATCTTTCGCCTTATTCTACGTTTGTAGAAAAAACGACACCAACAATAAAAAAAAGAGTATTTAATTTATTAAGTACTTAATTTAAGTATTTAGTAGTTACATTTAAAGTTTTAATACAAACAGCAAATATAAAGAAACAAAAAGTTGACTATAGCTAACTTCAAGGTGTCGGTTTTACATAACGGTGTGCGCGCGCATCGTAATAACTTCAGGGTGTCGGTTTTTCGTGACGGTGTGCGCGCGCATCGTAAAAATTTACTCTCATCATTTTTCCCTAACGCGCCAAAAGAAGATAACTTCAAAAGTGTTAGCTGACTGATGTAGATATAGCCCTCTCATTAAAAAAGAGATAAAGTTATATATGGACCAGATGATTATTGAGAGCGTTATTAAAACAGCCCGGGCAATTTGAATAGTGGCAAGTCAAATCGGGCTACGTAATTAATACTTATTTAACCTTCATTATAAATCACAGGGAAGTTGAGAAGTAATAAGTTAGCAAGCATGTCATGAGAAGAGATAAAAACCAAGTAACTTGAAAAGTTTTGAGTATGATGGTGGACGGATATACGGATAGAGGAAAACCGTAATAGATGTGAATGGATTTTGTGAAAAAATGGTATGTGTGTAAAAGGTGTGAATACTGGGATGACATCTGACAGGGGAGAGTGGAAAAGGAAAATATGTTCTGCCGATCCTACTTAGGAGGGATATCGGTAAGATGTTGATGATATAAAGCTCATGCGTTTGTGATGCTTATTGTATGTTGAACTGATTAGGATGTATCTACGATTCTAATCTATCAGAGAATCCACAGTTTGTAACGTTCTCCTATGAATTACAGGTATATTTTTATAAGAAACAATAAAAATCTTTCAACTTTGGGCTTATAGCAGTACAAATTCATAAAACATAAATATTCAATAAATATTTTCACTATGTATTGTATGAAACCTGTAGTTGAAATACTTCTACTTTTTTCGTGATAAAATAACAAAACATCATTCTTTCTTAAAATTAGTGAAATTATCAGTAACAATAGAATATATTTTGTGGTTGCGCCGCTTTATGTATATTTGAAATTCCCGCATTATGGATTAAATCACGCCACTTATTTATAATTGTACAGGGTTAATGGTAATGCGACGTATTCCCGTTAGGAGTTGATAGGGATGACTTTTAATAATAATTTTAACCCATATAAGCATTATGCAAAAGTGAACCATTATTGAGTTATCGTGTTTTCTAGCTTTCTTCAAAAGAAGTCGAAAATGCAACATCAAAAATTTATTAAAAAAAAATAGGAATTTAAATCTCATTTTTCCTCTGATTTATAAAAACGATTGAACACTGGTTCAATATTAAAACAACAATTATCGGTTCAAATATGAAATGCGAGACGAAAAACAATACTATTTCAATATTTTTTAAAAGTTTTTTTCCATTAAAAAGCCTTAAAAACAAAATAAACGTTATTAAACTTGGCTTACAGATTATTTGAAAAACATAAACCGATTTTTAGCTCTTCAACAATGCATAAAAACTAGGAAATTATTTTAAAGAAACTGAAAAAAAAAAATTATCACAACGGAAGGAGGCGGAAATCCTTATTCGAACTAAACATAAGGCCTTTCTTTAAAATTTCCATAAAATTGATTGAACCAATACCAATAATTAACAATGTAAATAAAACAAAAAATACAAATTTAAAATAAAATTAAAACCAGTAACGATTTGGTAGTAATAACAATTATCTATACTAATATTATAAAGAGGTAAAATTTGTGAGTTTGTGACGTTGTGGCGTTGTAAGGGGTAATCTCAGGAACTACTGGTCCGATTTAAATAATTATTTCAGTGTTATATAGCTCATTCGTCGAGAATGGTTATAGGCTATATATCATCACGCTAAGGCTAATAGGAGCGGAGCACAGAAGAAAAATGTTTCAAAATCGGGGTTTTTTTTCCTTTTGAGAGCTTCTGCTGCGTCTTAGCCCAAAATAACTATTCCACGCGTACGAAGTCGCGGGTAGAAGCTATTACCTAATTATATTATCTATAATAATATTATAAAGAGGTAAAGTTTGTGAGGTTGTAGGGGGTAATATCTGGGGAGTCGGAGAAAAAATGGTCGAACGAAAACGTTTCTTACGAACGCTGCCTTAACTATGAGAGATATATGATTGAGTTCTAGAGAAAAGTTGTAGCTTGATAATGCCTATTACCGCCCAACGAAGTGGGCACGGGTCGGCTAGTAGTAAATAACTTTTTTTGCTCAAAGTTACTTCCACTATTGCATACGAAAAGTCGCATTCTTTTTTCGAGTTGTAACTTAACTACCGAAGTAATCAAATTATTACAGATTCTTAGAGTTCTTCGATTACTAAAAGTTGATTGTTTTATCACAGCATCTTTAATGTAAATGCATGAGACCTTTTCACAGAATAGTGTGGTAAATAATAATTAATTTCGGCATACATATGCATACATATGCATATACATCACAATAAATAATAGAATTCATTTATTTAAAGTGGAGTAACATAAAAACGAAACATCTATGCAAGTATATTATGTAAACACCTATATATATACACCATATATTGTGTTTTACTGTTTTTAATATGTACCAACAATATATATACAATACAAAACCTGTTATAATACAGTATTCAGCGAATTGCCGTTCATTTCTCATATGTTACGTTTTCTAGCTTTAAAACTATTATCATTAGGGAGGTGGGCGTCCACTAATTACGTGTGGGTTTAGGGGGAAGGAGGTCGAACGGAATCTCACTAAGCCTCACGTGGGAGAGAGAGGAAGTTTCGGCAAATATCACTTAATTTTTTTCGAACAAAATGTAGTGTATAAATGTGAGAAAATCAGAATAATCTAAAGTAAATCATGTTTTTGGACTAAAATATGCCGAAATGTGACTCAATTCTTCTATATATTATGCATGAAAATATGTAAAGTTGATATTTCGAAAGTTAAGGTAATAATAATTATAACGAAATGTAATAATAATAATGCAAATCGTGTATTTTTTAATAAATCCAACGCATTTATACTCAAAATACGAATTTCGAAAAGATCTCGCGTGAGATTAGAGAAGGGGGAGAGGAATCAAGATAAATCTCACAACATCTCATCAGGTAGGTAGGGGGTCAAAAAAATTCTCAAAACCGCCTCACGTAACTAATGGCGATCCCTAGTCCGTAGGCTTTTTTAGGTCGTGTGTATTATAAGCAGTTATAATATTAAGTTATTATGGATTCCCTTTATTTACTTGCATTTTTTATTTAATGTACACAACGTTATAGTTATTTTATAAGATTTAATCGCACAAACCTGCTTTATCAATCGCCTCTTCAATAGATATTTTCTCATCATCATAGCCTCCCATACTTATTATTTTGTTAATTAATAATTCACAATCAAAATGTATAACAAAGTATAACAGTGATGTCTCACGTAAACAAAATACGTGACCGCAAGTGCGATCAGGCCGCTTGAAATTTATAATTATTTCACACGATAATAAGATATAGATATCGCATGTTGATAATTAGTCATAATTGAGGAAACTGGATTTGATTGTAACGTCACTATCTAAATTCCCCGTAACGGACTTTGTTACTTCGCTTTACTGCTTTAGCGGCCGATAATTTCATACAGATCAGAGCAGTGGTGGTCAACCTTTTTCACAACAAGTCCACAATTAAAAATTTTTATAGCGTGGTAGGCGCATGTTCGTTTTTTAGGTGGAAATCCAACCTACATAGTACATAAAAAATTATATTTTTAAATTAGTATTTTGGAAATCTTGTAGTGGACGCATAACAGACCAACCGTGGGCGAACTTGCGACGCCACTGTCTTAGAGTGAAGTTTCTCGACTTGGGCTACTATAATGTATAATTATTACACGTATACAAACGTTGATAAGAATACCCGATCTGCTTAAATATATCCCGAGGGTCCAATCTCGCGTCTTCTATACTCAACCTGTACATGAGTACACTGAGGAATTACCGCAGTCTCTTGGAGTCGAGATAGGCTGTTACGTTGATGACACAGTCATTATCGCTTCAGACAAGCAGAGATCTTCAGATTGCACATCCAAAGTGCCCTTTGTGAACTTGGTGAATAGTATCGAAGATAGCGCATCGACATCAACCTCGACATGAGTGCCGCGATACTTTTGGCCCCCAAAATAAGCACATTTCAGCCCGAATCAGTCAGGCTATATGGAGTCCATGGAGTATATGGCCAATATGCGTGCGCTGCACAATGCGCACTTTGCGCAATTGTAGTACTGAGGGCGATCCGGTCATATCGTACGGTGTCCTCAGCAGCGGCCTTCGCGCTCACCGGTTCCCTGCCCTAGGAGCTGGAGGCGAGAGTTCTCATCGCCGTGTATGAATTCACGGCGACGAGGAAACGTAGTTGGGAGTCCGTGGCTCCTAGGAAGATAGAGGAGAAGAGACGGCAGCTAAGAAGAGAGGAAGCCGAGTAGCGTTGGATGCAGGACCTGGCGGACGCTTGGTATGAGCGGTATATTGTGGACGCCGTCCGCCCGGTCCTACGAGAGTGGATGGAGAGGAAATGGGGTTCCATGACGTACAGATTGGTGCAGGTGCTAACCGGACAAGGTTGTTTCGGGTGGTACCTGCATCAAATCGCTCGCAAGGAGACGACCGCCGTATGCTACGAGTACGACGCTTATGAGGACACCGAGTAACACACTATGTCTGAATGTGCTGCGTGGGAGGGACAGCGTCGCATTCTGACTGCGGTGGTAGGGGGTAGCGGGGATTTGTCACTGCCGAGTATAGTTTCGGCCATGCTCGGCAGCGAATAGGTTTGGTGAGCGATGGTTTCCTTCTGCGAGATGACCTCTTCGCAGGAGGCGGCGGAGAGGGCTTGCTAGGTGGACCCTCTATGTGGCCCTCTCCTTCAACGAAGGGCCGGGAGCCCATCTCCTCATTGCACAGGTCCGGCTGACGAGGAGAGGCAGCTGGTGTGTACCCAGTCTGTCTCCCTATTAGGTAGGAGCCCGGCGGTCACGTACCGCCGGGCGGCCCGTTGGGGTGGCTATCCAAGGTGATTAGCGTAGGACAATTCCTTGCCGCCCCAACAATACGGTCTGTCGGTACACCGTGGGGTTTTAGTCCATGAGAGTCGGGCATAACCCACTCTCTCCCCTGGGAGGGTGGCGTATTCATAATGGATTTAACCAGGT
Source organism: Antheraea yamamai (assembly GCA_036509395.1). NCBI lineage: Eukaryota > Metazoa > Arthropoda > Insecta > Lepidoptera > Saturniidae > Antheraea > Antheraea yamamai. The sequence goes on along the minus strand of AP028429.1, from coordinate 2,473,221 downwards.
TAATAAAAAACGGTATAGAGTTGATGTTGTCACAGTATATAAAAGATGACATTATTAATTATTGTATGCTAGGTACCTTTTTAAATCCAATAGTGTAAAAAAATTTTGAACGCAGACTTTGACAAAAATTGTAATATTAATAGGTAACAGTTTAAACATAAAAATTATTATTATAATTTATATAAATTATTAGAAAAACTGTTACTATTGGACGTAGGGAAAATAATGCTGTGTGTTTTCCTTATTCAGTATCTGTAAAAGTAAAAAACACAATATTAACATTTTAAACAATTGTTTATACAATCTTACATGTTGTCATAGTGACAAATTTATATTTTTTCATATTAATAAGTTTATTAATAATTTAATATTCAGTAGGGAAAACTTATTCCTTCCTAAAAAAATTGAACGTGAAATAGCTAGATCGATAGCTTATAATATAAATAGGTTAGATGACTCAGCAGTATCATATAGTTTAGCTAATGATGCTGCGAATACTTTTTTTTAACAAATCATAATACATCTCATTATATCATCAAAATATTAATCGCTGCTCCGGCAAAATATTAGATATAGATATATTGTTAAACAAAGAGAGACTAGATATAGTATGTTTCATAGAAACTTGAAACACTACATATTTATCTGAAGGTCATATAATTTATAACGTATAATTGCAAACAAAAAAATATATTCATCAATATTTTCTACAATAAGAGTTTCTAGTAAGTAGTTTCTACAATAAATTCAAGTTTTGAAATATAATATAGCTCTTACTATCGACACAGTTTTCATGAATGTAGGTTTTGATATGGCCTTTTCTGTACCTCTGACGAGTGAATGCAAAATTTCATGACGATCGGTTGAGTAATTAAGGCGTAAAAAATGAAAAACACGCAAAGAAACAAACTCACTTTCGCATTTATAATAGTTATTAATAAGTATAATAAATCTTGACATGATACAAGAGCTTCACCATGCTACCTGTAAAAATAAGAAAAAAAATCATGAATACATGTTTCGTTCAGTATATTCATAGGTATTTAGCACACGCAGAGTTTGTACTAAAAATTCCTTACAAAGTTATAACAATTACGACTTACGAATGATGTTATTAATGACTTTTTCAGCCTAATTTGTTCTTACTAGTAGTCGTGTAGTGGTCGAAATTCGACCATAATTCATATTGACATTCGATACAACCAAAGAGAATAATTAGTATTTCAGTGGTTTCCTAAATTTACTAAAAATAGATTGTTAATGTATGTTATTCATTTATTTATTATGTCATTATAAAATTAACCTACAATTTGACCAGTTAATTTCAAATGGCATGTAAGGTATGGAGCGTAAATCATGTTAAAAATATTGAATGTAGGACGAAAAAAGGTAAGGATGGCGAAACGTCATTTTCATTTACATATGTGTATATCTTGTGTGACATTCAAGCAGTAGTGTGTGTAATGTATATTTTAATTAAATTAATGTTTTTAATGCATTTTATATTTAAAATAATAGCTATGTGCACTTCTCTTCCTTATAAACTATAACCATGCCAAATTTCACGTTCATCCGTTCGCGCAATTCGCTTAAAAAGGGATACAAAGTTTTCGCTTCACGTATTAATATATAGATTTGTCTAATTCTACTTAATCGTATTATTACATACATATTTTATGTTGTGTCCGTTTATATTTTTTATGGAAAAAAATATATGGCAAATGAGCGTGAAACTAATGGTACATTCAGCAGCAAAATGAGGGGCCGTTTACGCGGACTGTGCTAGTCTAAATTGTTATATAATTTAGACCTGAGGTTCCCAGAGTCTTTTCACATTGACCAGTTTCAAAATTTTGCTGGTTCCGTTAGTCTAGACGTTAGTTGGTCCCATTTTTTGTCACGCCAATGTAGACCCTTGGGGTTCCACCTTGGTCATCTTGGGAACTAATGACAAACAAATTAGCAAATTAAAAGTAACAAAGTACCGAATAATTTAATTTAATTTGCGGATATCGAATCGATATTCTACTGGTCTAATCCTTTGTTCGCAATATCCACACACACCAACACCTGTGTCTACTATACCGACGTGACTGACGACACAATTAGTAGGTTCATCCATCGGGGCGTAGACGCTCTGGCGCGGGATGTTGTGGATTATAATTTAAAAATGGCTATAAAAGATTTCCAAACAGAGCGTGCTCACGCGCACGCCCGCGTAACCACAGATCACGCCGCCGTGGTCTGGGGGTAAATTTCGCTTCCACACACCAGATTAGGCCCCCCTCGGCAATGGCTCAAGCCAAGATCCCTTCCCTCGGCGTGGAGCCCTTAAATACGCTGTTCGCGCAATACAGTGACACAGAATCCTACAACGCTGCAACAACATTACATATATTACCTCCACACACGTGCACGCACACATGCTTACACATGAAACTGGAAGGGTTTTATTTTTCCCTTATCGAACTGAAATACTTTAGAAAAATTATCCGACATAAAATACATATAAAAGTTGTCCAGGTATGTGTGCTTGGTACACATATATGTTTCAATAACTCATATAAGTATGAATATGTAGTTTAGCTTAGGTTAGCTCAGATAGGTCCCGAACTGCATGTATCAGGCAACAACCCAAGTCGAAGTGTGCCGTGCACCCTTGAGCTAGTTGTTAAATAAAATCAGCTGAGTGCCTTAAGCGCTCGCCTTAGTAGTCCGGTGAAGCCGTTAAGACCTTGCTAGGTCAGTAACGTAGTCAGTTCGAAAAAAAAAACAGCTATAAAAGATGACAATGACACCGCCATAAAGTCAATAATGTCAATTAAAAATCCGAAGTATAATAGTTAAGTAAAATAATAATAATAATTGCTCAAATTTAAAACGATTTTTAAGATGATGAATAAAATAAATGAAAGCAGGAAAAAGGTGCGGACCAAAAGTTTGCAAAATAAAAAAACTCTTTGTTCATTCAACGCGACTTTCTTATCTGTTGTTAATGTACAATTTTAAACAAGGAAAATTACACCAATTATCCTATAACAGATAATAAATGGACTTTAGAATCACTATCAACGATTATGGAATAATCGGTTCCATTCTGCCGATAATCAGGCACCAGTAATCTGTAAATAAATCATGCAAACAGAAATTAAAGCGCTTTGTGTAATCTAATATCTAATCTAATATATTATTATACAAATACTATTTATTAGAAACTAGCTGACCCGTGCCCACTTCGTTGGGAGGTAAACATTTATAAAAAACTACTTTTTGTGACTTCAGTAATTGTAAAAGTTAGACATATTCCGTGTTATTACAAAAAAGTTAAATACGTATTAAATACTTGGTTTAAAAAAGTTTCCTAATAAATGCACCGCGCTCGCCCGAGGCACGTTCGCGTTATCCTTTCTCACAAGTCTAACCTAACGTAACCAAAGCGAGACAAAAAAGCAAGATGGCGAATATTCAGCGACCTCGGTGCATTTAATATGAGACCTTTTTAAAGCCAGGGTTCAATACGTATTTAACTTTTTTATAATAACACCGATTATGCTGTCGCTGACTTTTTTGTAGGCATTATCAAGTTCTACAACTTTTCTCTGGAAATTTATTTTATATCATATATCTCTCATCGTTAAGACAGCGTTCGTAAGAAACGTTTTCGTTCGACCGATTTCTCCTCCGACTTACTCTGCAAATCCGACTACTACAAAAAAGTCTTTTCATTTTTCTGGTTAATATATAGCCTATGCCACTCACAAATAACGTGGCTCGCTATTGGTAAAATAATTTTCAAAATCGGTTTAGTAGATCCAGATATTACCCCCTACAACGTCACAAACTCACAAACTTAACCTCTTTATAATATTAGTATAGATTTCTGCATGGCCTTTATTCTCTATAGATTATACTTGACAGTATCCTAAGAACAATTACAGTTTTTTTATTCTTTATAGGTTCTAGCGTTTGACAACAATCTCATCAACTTTTAAATTATGATGTGATCTAAGGTGGTAAGAACCATGAAACTAAAGGGAGAATCGGCTCTCAAGTGCAACTGCCGGAACACAACAACAGGACATTTTCAATAGGTTTTTAACTAGAGGGTGGTGGGTAGCCAGGCTGTCTTAGTAAAAACCCTACCATCATACTATGGTTTCATCACAATGTTTTCTTTCAGCGAAACCTCCGACTTCGATGTAATAATTCGAACCTATGTCGGTCGTTGCTGGATCCGACACACTATAAACTAAGTCATCGACGCTTAAACTACGTTACTGCTTTTCTACTTTTTTTTATATCGTAGGAGGCAAACGAACAGGTAGGTCATCAGATGTTAAGTGATCACCACCGTCCATAGACACTTGCAACACCAGGGGAGTCGCAAGTGCGTTGCCAGCCTGTGTTTGGGGGGAAGAGAGCGAAGTAGGGGTGGGGGAGGGGAGGGGAGGTGGGCCTCCTGCGCTCTCAATGACCGAACGAAACGCAACAATGCAAGCACTGTTACCTCACGTTGGTGTGTCTATGAGAGGG